>JAWWES010000081.1:134577545-134646678 GCA_035583135.1 Lophotriccus pileatus | reverse complement strand
CATGAGATATTCCCTGGCAAAAGTCTCCAGAATTTCTTCCTTTCACCGATGGTAAGTGGTCCAGCCCATCTCCAACAGAGGATAAATGGCTTCAATGACTGATAATGCAACGCAGAAACTTGAAAAACTGGCTGACCAGCTTGGACATCAAAAAATGGCATATAAGATATTCCACAGTTGCCTTGAGATATCATATAAAGTTGGGGGGGGGAGGTTCCAGTTACCCATTGTTTATTAGTGCAATTAGAGTTTTAAAAGACTGAGAAAAAAAGTCAAGCGTTAACTTTCAGCAAGTGCTACCATTTACTAACGATAAATCCACATGGATTCTATTCAGTAGTCTACCCCCAAATTCTTATATCCCAGAAAACTCCCAGGCAAAACTGCTTTGTATCTCTGCTGGCTTTATGACCATAGGTCAAGTTTGAAAGCTGAAGCTTAAGGATTTCAAAGAAATTTGCTCTGGGGAACTTAACACCTTAATATTTAGGTCTCATTCATGAATTAGCATTTAAACGTGGGTCAATAGTTCACATCTGAGTCGAGCACGTGCATCATGCAGAACAGGGTTCACTGCCACAGTCATGCTGTGTTTCTTGCATCCTTCATCATCCATTTTAAGTAACAATGCATACTACAACTTTTCTAGTTGCCTCAAGTGTCACAGATTCTAATAAAAATAGCATTAGAACGTATAGATCTATTAATAGCTTAAGTATATTATTACCTAGTCTGCAAGAAGCTTGGGCATTGGGTAAAATCAGATAGAGGGATAGCAATGAAAACAGAGAAAAAGCATTCAATGTATATAGAAAATATATTTTTGTAGCAAATTTCAAGCGTGATGTAGAGCTGAAAACTATCAATAAAATAGCAAAGTATAGTGTATGAAAAAGTATATTTCTCATTTTGCAGAAAGAAGTTCCAGCTTTGTATTTGTCTCAGCAAAGTGAAGTACAAATTTTAAGTAACTCTTAGAACTTACCCTAGATAGCATGTGTCAAAATTAATTTTGAATTCTGTGCCTCTCTGTAAATAATGTTGTTTTAATACTCATAAATATATTCAACAGTCTATTTTACCAACACGTACCTGTGGTGGTGCATCCTCCCCCCCACCCCTTACAGACTGCACTATGATCTGAACAATGCTCATTAGGCCTTGGCCTTGACAACACTTGGGCTGAGCTCTTCTGAGCTTATCAGAAGTACTGTCTGTTCCTAGACAGTGTTGTGATGCCTAATGAGTTCCTTTCTTTTCTAATGGAGAAGTTTCTCTTGGAAACTTTTTGCCTGAATAACATTTTTATTCTCTCATTTTTAAAGTGTAAGAATTAAAAGTACGGTCAAAGTGAAAGGTTATTACGACTAAAGCCCACTCTCTTGTGACCCTATAAACAGTGACTCAAAACAAGATCCATTGAGCTCTCCTGGGCCGCAATGGGCTGTGACCAGAGACCTCCCTCTGAGCTGGGACACCTCTCAGAGTCAGCAACTTTCATGTTCTCTGTTTCTTGGGGCTGATATCTCACTCCTTTGCCTGTTGAAAAGAATACAAAAACATTTGAAGTGAGCATTTCACAGAACTCGAGGGAAATTTTTCACAGACCCTTTGTGCAGACTCTTTATAACTGTGTGCACAGGCTGTACCAAATGTGCTAGGGACACCACTTTCTTAAATTTTTAAGTCACCCCCCAGGACAACCACAGCCTCCACATACATGTTCTTGCATTTATTTCGGTCCAGACTGATATCGATTTTAGATTTTTGTGTGCATTTCCTCAGAGTATTTTAACTGTTATTAGGTAGTAGAGTAAACCTTGACATGAATTCTGTTGTGCTATTACCTTTATATTAAACCTTCTTTCTCTGATACCTTTGCTGATGTTTTTAGAGCAACCATAAAACACTTGCTTCATGACAGTACCCTAACACTTTGTGGATATAAATTAATCAACTTGTATTCTTCCAATATGAACAGTTTGGAATTTTCTATTAGAACCAAGTAGAAACACCGCAAAAGAAAATCATCACCCCAACAAAGGGAGAGTTTATGATTTGTACTAACACTCTAAGGAAATTAAAAGGAATTAAAAGGAGTTAAAAGGAAGCCTCTTGGACTGATGAAGAGGCTTACTAAAGGTAACAGAGGAGAGCACTGCAAAGCCAAGAATAAAGTCAATACCTTCTGCACCTAAACAACTGTTTCATCCACTGTTTCATCCAATAAGCAGGGTTTAAAAATCCTCTGAATTTTAGATTGTACTTTTATTGTTTCTAAAATCAAAATATCAGGAACAAGATTTAGGGAGAAATACTCGATAGAAAGATCATGATAAGCAGTACTGATCTCTGGTATTTAACAGAGTTTTAAATATCTTTTGTTCTAAAAAATTTATTCAAAGCAAACAAGGGACAGAAGTCATTTAATGCAGTTCCCTTCTTGCAGAATCAACATATTGGTAAATCTACTTTACATTTAATTAAATGATTGCACATTACAGTAAAAAATCAAAAGTAATTGTAATTTGATTAACATTAAATTAATGGCCTGAGGGAATTCACCTTTGTTTAGACTATGGTATTATTAAGAGAAACATTATTTTCAAAAAATGCTTGATTTACTGAGCGTAGAAAATGTGAAAACATCTCATGCAATTAGATGATCAAGGACAGAGTCATATTACATTGAACTGCAAAGCAAGTCAAGTGGGATATGCAATAATATCAGTCCAGTAACATAAACCCACTGTTGCTAGGAGCTTTGATATCAGCCAGAAATATGCTGAGAAAATTAATTAGAGAAAAATCATTACTGAAGACATAATGTCACTGAACTTCATTATCCATCACCCGAAAAAGGACTCACATAATTTAATAAATTTTGTTATTAATATGGAAACATAGATTAATGTTTGCATAATAATGATATTTCACTCGTTGCTGTCAGCATACTTAAAAAATTAGTTGCAACCTCAAAATGTAGCAAATTATGGAAATCAATACCTAAATTAAGCTAATTTGCACAGAAGAGTTAATATTCATGTTTTCCACCCTGATTTGTTTCTTTTCAGTGTGAATGTTGCATAAATATTTACCTTATTTGGGTGTGCTTCTTGTTTGTTTCATTTGCTTATGCTGACACACTTGCAATTATTTTATGATAACTCTGTCTCCAAGGTCTCTTTTGCTGTCTTAGAACAAGATTTTATAACTATTCAAAGCAACAAAGGAAATAAATTTTATTTCCCCTTTCTTCAGAAAACTTGACCCCTGCTGACAGAGCAGAGAGAGTAAGTAGAAAGAAAGTCACCACTGGCATACAGTGGGTGTGCAGCACACTGAGCCTGCTTCAGTATAATAAACTAGACTGTGAGTGATAATTGTGTAGCCATGTGATCTGTATGAAAGCTCGTCACAGCGATGGTCTCTGTAGTGGAACAAAAGAAAAGGTGCTAAAGGCATGACTTCCAAGAGGGAGCAGGAACAATTAGATCATAAGTGGCATCACAATTTTCCCAAAACATGAAGCAAGACATAGTAGGAACAGTATACAGTGTTTACTGGGGATTTGTTTTTCTTTTGTATACTTCCTTCTACTTTTTGAACAAATAGGCATTATCATCTCTCAGAAACTGTAATCTGTGCTACCATTGCACAACACTGTCAGTATATATCCAAGCTCTTCTGTGCTCTGTCCAAGACAATAATTTTACATATTCCTAGGAAAAAAAAAAAAAAAAAAAAAAAGAAGTCATCTAATTTCTTCCTTGGAAGCCTTTAAGTCCAAACTCCTAATCAAAACAAGGCTAACTGAAAAATTAGATTAGGTTGTTAAAGGATGTCCAGATGAGTTTTGAAAACCACCAGGAATGGAAAGTGTGAAAACTCTTCAAACAACCTGTTCCATGATTCAACAACTCTGATTATGAAATTCTCTTTACATGCATCAGGAATTTCCAACAGCTTGTGTTTATTGCCTCTGGTACTACCCCCATGAACCTCTAAGATGAACCTGGCACCATCTTCTCCAAGACCCCCCCTCCTTAGGCCATGGAAGACTTCAATTAGATCTGTCAGGAAGTTGCAAGTGGAAGCAGGATGCAACGGAGGCAGAGATAGCTGTGTCGCAGGCAAGTGCCCAATACCACAGTACCCCAGCAAGGCAGACAGAAAAGATCTGGTGATGGTAACCAAGTTCAGCAAGAATACAAGTAGCCAAAGTCCCTGATGATAAATCAGACCTGAAGTCATCCCAGGAAGTTAACTTCGCAATTCAAGATCAGGATAGATCTGGAAATAATTAACCAGGCTTAGAGAACATACAGCAGTTGCCAGACAAGTCCACTATGATGAGATAAGTCTGAGGTCAAACCTGGAAAATCTGTGATTTACCCTTAGTGAAAATCTGTGAGTTACCCTTAGTGACTGGATCAAGGATGTATACAGCCAGCCTTAACATCTGTAAGGCTGCTGCAACATAGCTCAGGCCAGGACCTTGCACAAAACCTCGGCTTAAAAACAGCTTCCACATGAAGGAAGGGACAAGCATCTAATGAGGCTTCTCAAGAGGGGTATTTCAGGCAGTTAGTCCACTCATTCTTCTCCCATACTTCTCTTGAAGACCTCTAAGGAGGTCAGCTAAGGCTTCTCAAATAGCTCTTTTTATCAGGGAGCTGGCTTTTGGGTGCAGACTGCCAAATGCTACCCCTTTACTACTGTCAGTGGAAACTGATTTCCTGGGCTCGCTACTGATGAGGTCTATACAGCATTTCACACCACCACATGAATTTACCAGCTCAGAGTTCCACTCTCTTGTGTATTTCTACACTTTTTGTTTGCTATGCAGTGAAAACATTTTGAGAGAAAGTTTTGGGGTTTTTTTTCCCCATGAAGGTGTGATATCAACACAATTTAAGAAGGGACTGATCTTACACAAAACATAGATAACTTACCATGAGTTATTCTTCTGGTTGTATGTACAGGTACAGCTATTACCTGCAAATGCACCTATAAGTTGATGATTTCCATGTGTTTCCTTCTTTCTTCCTAGAAGGCTAGTACTGAGTGTGAGCACAAGCCTACTCATGCACCCTTATCCCAGTGTAATTGTTTAATACTACACTTGATAGACAAATATTTATGAAAACACACTCAAGTGTATGCTCTTCCACACCTCAAAATTTTATATCATTGAGAAAAGAAGTGCTGATTATCTGAATGTTAATATTTTATCCTTCTCCACACAATTGGAGGTTCCAGTGTCACATCTACCCATCTTGTACCACTCAGGAGCTTATTTTCTTTCACAGAATAATCAGATGCAATGTTGCTGAGCTAAATGTTAGACCAGTAGGAGTGTCTGTCCCATTAGACAGAACTGGCATTTCACAGAGATTTATATGATTCTTGCAAACTAGGTGTATTGCAGCATACTGAAAAAGTGAAGAGTGGTGTCCAACTTATACACAATTTTGCCCTCTCAGGGCCAAACTCCAAACATCAGTGTTTGCTGCAAAAGGGTCAGCACACTCTTCCCAATGAAAAGACTCTAGGCAGGAAGTACACCTGTATGCTTTTACTGCCTTGTCATGTTTGTTGATTTTTTAAAAAACACCAAGTACTTCTTTTTTAAGAGTTTTTCTTTAAAGAACAGAAAGACTATCTCTTAACTCTCCTTTCAAGAAAAAAAAAATCCAGAGAAAACTCTGTGTCTAGACTTTTCAAAGCTGCTGCAATATTGGAAATTATGGGAAAAGTGATCTTCTTAGGTATAAGAAGATTACTGTATAAAATCATTCTATTAAAAAATAATTCTTCTGTTTTGAGGGCTGTTGCTACCTATAACAGTATTCTCCAATTTAAATCTAGAAGAAATGTCATTTAAATAAAAAGGAAGATCCTTGTAATAACCTACAGAAGGCTAAGTCACATCCATATGCAATTATACGCTCCATGTGTAATTAACTGTTAATTTGCCCAGGCAAAATTTAGGATTCTAAGTAAACATTGACTTAAAAAAAGGGATTTTTACTACTTCCTGCTTACTGTGCTGTCTGGAAGCATGGGAAATTTTCATTCTTATTACTGTTAAAAGGAGCATTTCCATAGACACATAAAGGCTACTTCAGTATCCTTATCCTAGATACCATTTCTTCCTCTTTCTCTCAGTTCTTTACATAAGGAAATAAGTTGCTTGAGACAGGCTTCTGAGCTCCACCGATGGAGACTTAAACAGGAGTGTCTTCATCGTTCATTTCTGAACAATGGGAGGAATTATTCTCTAAGTTTTCTTGTAGGTAATAAGTGCTCTTTCATCATATATACATATTGCCAGTAGTGGATTGACATGGCCATCATTTATGAAAGCAGATGTTTCCACACATGCACAAGCAAACAAGTCAAAATAGAAATTTTAATCCATCAGGACTTGACATTTTACATTTAAACAAGTTCACCAGGGTCTCCTGTAGAAACTAAAAGGGAAAAATAATGAAAAGATATATTATGTTTCCTTCTTTTATATTATAAAAAATAAATTGCTGAGTAAATTAAATCTTGAAATAGGTAAGACTACATCTTAAAAAGTAGTCAGTAGTATTTTACACTTTTAAAATGTGCATCTATGAGAGAAGAAAATATTGTTTCTACTTTGCTTTTAGAATTCGGTGAATTCTCAGATTTTTTACTTGCTTTCCATCCATACTAATAGCCTCTGAACTACATTATACAGTAAATTTGTTCAATTAGTAATTAATTAATTAGAAATCATACATTAGGGTGGACAAGCCAGAAAAAACCTCAATGAAAAACATTCCTTAATGAAACCACGTCCGTATAAGAAGCAATGTTCAGTTTTGCACTTTTCTAGGCACCGTTTTAAAAATTCAAATATATAAAAAAATGGTTGATGTACTTAATCATTATATTCAAACCTTTACTCAGATGCTGTAAGACAAATTCAGCCACATAATGAGTATAATGTTCAGATAATAACTAAAGGTTAAATTCTAACATTTGTACTGCATTAGAAATGCTCACATAAGCAAAAGAAATATTGATTCCTCCATTCAAAACTTGTCTTTCTTCTCTTACTTATTGGATGGGAAATAAAAAAAGATGTTGTTATTCTATTTTAATATATAATTTGACATGACTGAAAGAGCTGAAGAGTGCAAAAAGAAAGGTCTGTACTGTAGATTAGGGCTATTCAGTATAATATTTTCAGATATGTTCTGATAAGAAGACTCAACAACAGGAAGTAGCAATGCAGTTACACACAGTAACTTTAGAAATACTGTTTGTCCAATGCTTTTGCAACTGAAGGTTTTTTCTCCTCAAACAATAATACACAAAAAAAGATATATTATTGATTTCACTGATTAATATTTTAAAACACTGTAGAAGTTTTTCTGAAAGTTGGATCCAAATAAGAGGAAAGGAAATTTTTAGCTTAACTCTCAGAGGCATTCATTATGCAAAAGAGAGACAGGAGGAAAAAAAACCAGAAACATGGATCTAGTTAGGAGAATGAGAAGCAAACTCATTACAGAGCTTACATGATATACTTCATGAGAGAGAAGAGGTGGAAACACATTCAGACAACAAGGTATCTAATCTTAAATTGAGGATAGGAATATTACATTTCAAGAAAATCATCAGAGGGAATAAAAAAAGTGTTTTCACTTCAGAACAAAAGTACTGAAGGTTGCAAAGTTGTTCCCATTCAATTTAATTCTTTGCAATTATTTTTGTATCTTAAGCTTGTAAATATTACTGACAGATTAGTGAATCCTTTTGAAGATAGCCAAGCATAATTGCTCATCTTTCTAAATTTACAGACAGCTCCCACAGACTAAATATTATTCATAACTTAATGCAGAGAGCAATTTCATGTGTGGGTGGCTTTTTTCTTCACTCTGGGTTGAATCCCTGCTGATACTTCAAAATAACTGTTCACATGCCAAAGATTTCCCAGTTTTTTAGTTTGTGGGGGGGGGGGGTGTTTCAGTTTTTTGTCTTTTTTTTTCTTTTTTTTTTTTTTTCCTGTGAAATAAGCTAAGCTAGCTTAATGTGCAGTGATATTGCTGTGTCATTTCCTCAAAGGTCATGAACTCCTTGTTCCTCCAAACCCACCTGTTTCAACCTGTTGCAAGCCGGTAAGAGCATTTTACCTAATTGATCTGTTTACAGAAATCTATTAACTTAGTCTCATACACATCCAATCTAAATAGATAGCATCTAGAAAGACATATCAATACAGTTTAATTTCTTCCTCCAGCCAGAGATTCTCCCAGGTCACCACACTAACTTCTGGTGTAAACCTTCAAGGGAGAAAAAAAAAAAAAAAAGCAAAAAGTAAGAAACTAGTAAGGAACTAGACAAGTGCAAGAGGGAATTTCATGTTGCAGCTTCTTTTTCTCTCAGTGTGAGAATAAAAATGAATTGTAATACCAGAATGTTGGCTTGGGAAGTTTTATTGATAAAAATCCTCTACAGCTGATTGTGTATTGTGTTAATTGTCTATGGTTAATTGACTGTTTTTTTCTACAAGTGACAAAGGAAAAATATTTAGTGTCAAAACAATGACTATGGTTTTCTTGAAGAATAATAAAAATAGAGTCTTTATATAGGTTTTTGAAGAAAGAATTTTATCTGGAAGCTGTAACAGAGAAAGAGAGGTATTGAAGCAAATCTTTAAGTGGTAAAAAGTAGTGCTGTTCAACAAATATAAACCATCTGATATAAACCTTCTAAAATATTTGCAGAGAAAACCTGCTTATGAAAGCCACTTAGACATAAATGAAAGATCCAGAAGATTGCATTTATTTAAGCTCACTACTTTTTAGGAAAACAAACAACCAAACTAAACAAAAACAATAAAAAAAGGCCTCTGACATCTATGGTAAATAGATATCTACCAACCAAATTATAATCTAATATTATGTTTCAGATGGCAATAAGGGTATTGAACTAGAATGGACCACATTTTAGTAAGATGGATAGAAAAGAAATAGCTACAGATTATTAAATGGTCTCAATTTTATAAAACTCTAACAGTACAAACAACTAACTGATCCATGGTGTACTAGCATGAAAAAAATCAACAGATCAGTTCTGTATGTAAGAAATACAGAGATCAATTATAGACATGAAACTGAGGGCATTTTCTCTAAGTGCAACTGTATTCACTGATGAAAGTGTAATTTGCTCTGTCCAGGTATCAAATGAGAATGATATCTGTATTCTTCTCTAACCTCTAGAGAAAGCCTAAATTAGAACCAAAACAAGCACAAGATGGCTTTGGTGCTGTACTTATACTCTTAACTTCAATACGGGATTACGTTTAAATCCACAGAGTGAAGTGCTTATGTTCTGTCAATATTATAATCAAGAACACAGTAATGCACATTCTAAATTTCTTAATTAAGACAGAGCTTATTTTGCTCATGTGCTGCTTTTGTTTATTATTTTTTCTGAATCTGCATATCTCAGGTCCTGAGAGCAAAAAGTACTCTTGAAAATTCTTCTCAGTAAAAAAGCCTGTTCAATATATTTTATCTTGTGTAAACTCTGAAGTATTGCAAGGAGACTAAAAATATTTTATTCTTAAAAAACACTTGCAATGTGCTTGCCTGGTGTGATTTTGTCCGGACCCACACAAGCAGAGAATCTATTTCCCCTTGAAGATGAGAGACTGGCTAAAAGACATCAAACATGAAAGCCTCAGACTTCATCTGCATGGTGACTTTGGTGATTCTTTAAAGAGCTACTTCATCCATTGTTGTAGGGGAACTTCGTGCCATGTCATTGCTCTCAGGCATGCTGATTTATTTACTGTTGTGCTGCTATTGCAAGTGAGATGAGTCCTTCCTCAGTCGTAGAGTGAAGACAGCCAGGAAACTGCTCTGGATATTGAAATGAAAAGAAACTGATTTTTCACAGTTATCCTCTGAAGCCCAAATATACCTGACTTTTACTCAAAATTCTTTCCTTTGAGAAAACTCTAAGTCATGGAAAAGAGGGTAAAGCCTTAAGTTACCACAGATGGTCTGTGCAATACAGTGGTTGTGCTGTGTTAGACAAGTTCTCCCCATAGAGTCTTGGAGCAATATTATATGGCTGGGATTAGATTAAAAACATTTACCAGTCCGCTAGGACCTACAGGTAGCTGAACAACAGCTATCTGTATCATTTTTAATGTGGGTGTGAGATACAGAAATCAATGTGATATAATAAAATAGTCTGCACTGGCTAATAAGATTCTGCCTGTACATAGCAGACAGCCATCACAGACTAGGGAGAAACACCTTCTCCCTTCATTTCTGGTTACACAGCTAAATAGTCTTAACATTTCTAGTGGTATTCAGGTCTTCGTCTGTTCCTTGGTGCCCAGGGAATTGTAAAAACCCAAGGGCATTTGTTTAATATTTCCTCTGAAAGGATTTTCTTTCATTTAGATTGTGACCTTGCTATGCTTATTTCTGCCTTTGTCACATACTTGGTTGCTTTTGTAATCGACGGGTACAGAAAAAGATTTCTGTTGTGCTTGGTTTGGGTTTGATTTTTTTTGTTTTTTTTTTAGCTTAATAAGTGTCTTGAAAGGTCTAGATGTATTAAAACAAAGGTTTACAAATTACTTTCTATTTCATATCAGCTTCAGCTTCAATACTCTAGATGACAGTCTATCTTCTACACAAACATCCTTACTATTAATTGAAGTGTCTAGTGGAGCCTTAGTGTATTTTATTTTTAAATATGATGAAGTCAGATACACATTTGCTCTGTGCTCATAGGTATTCAACGACTAAATCTTGGCAGAAGTTAAACTACATTGATCAAAGATAGTGGTATTTTCCTAAAACTCTTTATGATTTCACTTCAGACAAATTTGGAATACCATTTAAATTATAATTTGATAATTTATATGAAAGAATAAAATATAAATAATTTTGGTCTAAAATGTTCAATAATACCTACAGGTACACAGGTGAGTGTTTCAATGGTTTATACCTCTATGTGGTATTTGGAGATACATATATGACTTAGTAAAAGAAACAGGAAGCTTTATTTTACCTACCTGATTTATCATGACGCGATGGATATTGTTTTGTCTTCCAGTGCAGAAAAGAGTGCCACAAGCTGAAATAATTTCTTCAACTCCAGTTGTGGAGTTGAAGTGGTGGTTTGACCCTGGCTGGATGTGAGCTCACTAAAGCTACTCTATCACTGCCCACCTCAGATGGACAGTGGAGAGGAAATATAACAAAAGACTCATGAGTTGAAATAAGGGCAGTGGGAGACCACTCACCCATTACCATCATGGGCAAAACAGAGTCAGCTTGGGGAAATCGATTGAATTTATTACCAATCTAAATCAGAGTAGGATAATGAGATGTAAACCAAATCCTAAAACCACCTTCCTTCCACCCCTCACTCCTTCCTGGGCTTAACGCCATTCCCAGTTCTCTACCTGCTTCATCCTAGTGGCACGGGGAGACAGGGAAGGGGGGTTATGGTCAGTTCATTATAGTGTTTCTGCCATTGCTTCCTCCTTGGGGAGAGAACTTCTTCCTCTGCTCCAGCATGGCTTCCCTCCCACAGGAGACAGTATTCCATGAATGTCTCCAACATGAGTCCTCCCCATGGGCTACAGTTCTTCAAGAACTGCTCCAGCATGAACTCCTTCCATGGGGTGCAGTCCTCTAGGAACAGGGTGCTCTAGAGTGTGTCCCTTATGAGGTCACAAGTCCTGACAACAAACCTGCTCCAGCATGGGCTCCTTACTCCGCAGGGCCACGGGTCCTGACAGGATCCTGCTGCAGGGTGGTCACAGTCTGCTTTAGGGCATCCACCTTCTCCAGGGTGGGGCTATTTTATGGACTGCATGTGGATCTCTGCACCCCCATTTCTTCTATGTGTTTAAACTATCAACTGGATAATAACTTAAAGTGAAATTATGTCAATTTAAAATGAGTTGTGCATTGCTAAAACTAGAAAAAAAACCCCATAACAAATGTCTTCTGTAGTAGTCAGATTTGGAATTGTGAATTCAAGGCTGTCTTCACTGGTATGACAATATTATCAAAAAGCTTAAAAATGAGACTGAGGTGCTACAGTGACAAGCAATATAAAGAAAACAGTTTTTTCATTACCACTTTGCTGTATCAGTCCACATACATTAAAAAAGAAAGAAGAAAAATATACTTTGTCCCAATTTTCCTAGAAAACTGACATTATATTTTCTACACTTATGTGGGCAGAATCCTATGCACCTGTTCCACTCCAACTGTAAATAAAAGTAATGGTTTTATTAAATTTATTTAATACAAATTTTGTGGAAAAAAATGAGAGATTTTATTTTTGAAATATCTGATTAAAGCATGCCCACATTTAAAGGTGCTGAATAATGATATTAGAAATAATTTTGCAGACTGAACTATGTCTACACAAGTATGCACACAACTTTTCTATGTGATAAATGATTTTAAATGATAATATCATAATTAAGCATAAGTTTATACTTATAGGATAGAAGTACTGTTTCATCTGTCAAATGCTCTACTTACAAGAGTTTTATTTTAATCATCTTGTTTTGTTAACTCAATAGAAATATGGCTTTTAAATTGAAAAAGATATAGGTACCTTTTAAGATGGCTACTCATATTGTACAAATTACCATCTGAATCTTTCTCTTTCTTTCTGGAATAATGAAAATTACTTAATTTTTCTCATAAGAGTGCATGTGTGCACTTAGTGATGTCCAGTATTCATAGAGCTTCAGAGAAGATCTAAAGTCTCACTGCAAGTCAAAATGCAGCTGGGAGTGATTACATTCTTAGAAAACCTATCGAAGCAGAATTTAAACAACAGTTAGTAAAATTCCAAGCTTTTCTTTTTGAAGGGGTTACAGAAGAAGAAATTAAAATACCTGGCAGCAAGAACTGTTGCCTGTATTGGGCATAACAGGCAGGATTTGAGTAGCAGGGAATTCGCCTGGGTGTGAGGAGGTCAGGGACTGCCCTGTGCTGATGATGGCTGCAGCCAACTGCAATAAGCAACACTCACCCATTATGCACCAAAAGTGGAACCCTTGAGAAGAGGCCCTAGTGCCTCTGCAAAAACATTTTTAAGAAGTGTTGGTACCCACTGGAGGCCCAAAGGCAACACATGTGAAGAGATACTGGTGTAGGTGTCATGTGAGGAGACACTAAAAGAAAAACAAAGGAGGTGATGGGAGAAGAGGCATGAGGATGCATATTAGAACACACTATATGAGATACAGGTGGAGAAGTGCCCCTGAGGAAACTTTAGTTCCTGGGGAACCACGCTGCAGCTGCTATATCCTGAAAGAGACTGAAGCCTCTGTATGATGCACAACAGTGCAGTGGAAACAAAATAGAAGAAAAGAACAGGGGGAAGAAAAAGAGTAAGGAGCACAAAATGGCAGGACATAACTGCTGTGCAGGGCAGAGTAGAGGGAGAGAATCACCTCCCTTGGCCTGCTTGCCACCCCTCTTTTGATGTAGTCCAGGATGCATTTGCCCTTCTGGGCTGGAAAGTCACATTTCTGTGTCATATCCATGTTTTTTTTTCCAACAGAACCTTTAAGTCCTTCTCCACAGGGATCCTCTCAATTTATTCTTCTCACAGTTTGTATTCATGTCAAGAATTGTCCCAACCCACTTGACTTTCGACATGTTGAACTCCTTAATTCTCTCATGGATCCAATTCTCAGGATTGTCCAGGTCCCCCTGGATGGCATCCTTTTCTTCTCTTGCAGTGCTTAGCTTTGTGCAAACCTTCTCAGGCTGCATTCGGTCTCACTGCCTATGTCTTGATAAAGGTATTGAAGAACACTGGTCCCAAGACAGACCCCTGAGGTACATCACTTATGACTGGCCTCCACTTGGACACAGAGCTGCTGACCACAAATCTGTACCTGTGTCCATCCAGCAAACTCCTTATCCAATAAGTGGTCTACCCTTCAAATCCATATCTCTCCAGTTTAGAGAAGTGTCAAAGGCCTTACAGAGGTCTAAGTAGATGACATTTGTCAGTCTCCCCTTGTTGACCATTGCTATCACCCGATCATAGAGAGCCAGCAGACTGGTCATGCACTACTTGCCCTCAGTAAAGGTGTTTTATCTGTCTTGGATCACCTCCTTGTCTTGCACGTTTTGCCAGCATTTGTTTCAGTGAGCAACCTCAACCATGAAGCAAGTCATTAAGCTGTGAGAAACACAGAACATGGAAAAAAAGGATGCACAGTTCTACATTCTCTCAGTGTATAGCTAACTTTGATTTATTAGGTTCCTATAATAATCAGGGAACTCATAGTAATAGTTAAAATTGGTATGAGGGAAAATAAGTGGACATTCTCAAAACAAGTGTACCATAGTTATAATAATTTTGGCAGGCTTAAATTTAAAATAGAGAAATAGTGAAACTGGCAGTTGACAAAAAAGGTCACTAAATGCTTTTCTAAAGAAAATGACAGATCTTAGAAACATGAAGTAGAGAAGTATAGTATAAAGTGGTCATTTCTGACTGCAACTTAGGCATTGTGGCTCACAAAGTATAGCACTACTTCATGTAAATGTAGATTAAATCTAGACAGTTCTGCTTCCCTGAAGTCCTACGAAAATGTTGAATATTTTCATAAGAAAGAAGGTAAATCTCAAAAGACCTATCTGAAGCAGAATTGCAGTGACAGTTCTGAAATGGTGGAGACTCAGCTAAGAAATACATAACAGTAACACAATTTTCCTTATTAAATAAAGTGACAAGCAGATAAGATAATAGCTACAGTAACATTGCAATTTTTTTAACTATCCTAAAGAACATTATGACTGCTGTTCCTGACCTTGGTAACTCTTTTGTTGGAGTTGTTTCTCTGGAAAGAAAGAAAAATATATGTATCTATCAGCAATCAAAATACATTCGGTTCGTACTGTGTAAATCCCTCCAGTTTAGAACTGGGAGAAAATTGCAATATCTATGTTCACATCTTAAATGTGTGTAAGTAGAAGGGAATTAAATGACTAGAATTGTCAATCTAGCAATTCTCACAGATAATACTCATGAAAAAAAACCACCAGATTTTCAGGAAAGGTACTGTTTGGCTATATTTTTAAACTAATTTACATCTTAAATTTCCATTAATTATTGTGCTTGATATTGAAAGGATGATTAAGCCTCTCTTTGAAGCCTGTATATAGTTAATGTTAATGTATGTTATATAATCCATTACTTTAAAATCTGGTATTTCTTATCACAATAATTGATTGCTGTAACCTTAAAGCTCTAAATACATATTCACATCAAAAGAAAACCACAGTTTGTTATATGACTGAAGAAATTAAACTGCTTTGTTGCAAGGACACTAAAAATATTTTTTTCTGTTTTGAACACAATTAAACGTCAGATCCATCATGTGATTTCTGTATTTCCAATCTGTATTTTGCAGCATGTGTCAGATTAGCTTGGTAAACTGCAGGGTAAAAACCTCTACACTATCTCTCCTGCTGTCAGATTGAGTGACTTGGCTGGAGGATTGATGCTTTTAGCCAGTGCAGTTGATGAGAATGCAAAAGTATTACTATTAACTTTCCTCTAGAAGCAATCAGAATTGTCCACATTTATCTTCCAATCTTTCAGTTATCTTCACTAGACTGATATAAAGTGACCAGAGTATATCAGTATGTAGCAATTATTAACAAAACAGCCATTTTAAAATCTGTGTTTTAAAGTGCAAAAAAGTATAAGTCTTATTCACTGGACACAGCCTTCACTCCTAAAGTAGACCCACTATACCACAAAGAGCTACTGGGTTTTCAGCACTGTTGAACAATCAAGTCACTTGCAAGCACTTGGTTTAAGAATTTCTATTTGCAAATGTGGTTCATATCTCATGAACTGAAAGTGAGCATCCTTCAGCTGAGATTCTACAAACATATATATGTCCTAAAAAACACAGGAGATTAAAATATTATGGGAATAGACACAATTATTTTGCCTTTCTGAGGGTGGTACTTCTCAAAGTGTTCTAATTTTATTACTTTATGATACTTTGTACCATGTTTTTGGGAATTGCAGTGCAACTTCCAGAATCTGAATTTAGACCCATTTTTGCAAGTTGTGGCCCTTTCACCCTTTTCGTTAAAGAGTTATGATGAAAACTCACTTCAGTAAAAACACTTTTTTTTTTTTTATAGTGAAAAGACATCCAGTATTTACCAGAAGTATTATCACAATTCAAAACATGAGAGCTCATTGGACTGAAAGTGAATTGACAAAGAGAAAAACTATCTTCAAAAGAACTTTACAGAGAGTAAACTGGGATGCTCAGTTCACTTTTTTAATTGTAAATAGGAATAAAGGATACATGATAAAGTAAAACAGTTTAACTGGAATGAAGAAAAAAAATGATATGACCTTGATTCATTGCTTTCTGCAAGAGCCTGTAGTATCAAGAAAGACTGGTTCAACTTGTTCACAAATTCTTCTGTATAAGAAAGCTGACTAGGGTAAAGCTTGCACACAGAACTGTATTGTACTCCATGCCTCTAACAAAAAAAAAAAAAGAAAAAAACCCAAAACAAACCAACAAAAAAACCCTCTTTCCACCTGTCTGCTATTGACACTGATAGGGATGTGCTAACTTTTGTTTCAATTTTAGAGGGAAAAAGACAGCTAAAAAAGGAAAACCAATATAGTTTCATATTGTTGAAACAGTTCCTCTCAGGGTCTTGGTTCTTCTCTTGCAGCTCTTTCCCACTTAACCTGGACAAGAGCAGAAGTTAGTGAAGGCTGGAGACCACTCTTCAAAGTGATTTGAAAAGTAGTTATACTGTTCCAGGCTGTTCAGGAATCTGAAATTATGGATGTGGGCTACATGGTGCTGGTTGGTCATCAGACATTCCCTGTCACATTTAACTTAGAGATTTCCAAATGCAGACTCAAGTTCCTTTATTTCAAGAATGCTAGCACTTAACTCTCTCCTTTATTTGTCAGCAGATGTCAAAATCCATATTATCTGTTCCCAGTCAGAGGTAAAACCACTCCCATCTGAATCTCCTGCCATCACTGATGTGGGTTAATTCTGGTGTGAAATCAGTCTGGTACTCCTACTGTTAATCTACCTGCCAGCTCTGCACTCTGCAATGAAACTAAGCAATGTTAAGTTTATAATTTGTGTAAATGAGGCTGCAGAGAAATTTGTTATATCTTTTGTTGTAAAATTGTTATATCCTTCTTCTATTTTTCTGCCTGTATTAAGGAAGCTGAGTTCTATTCATCTAACTGTGTTAGCCCTTCCTTTGGTATTTTGGTTTTTTACAGTTGCTTAATCCCTCTTTAGGCAGCAAAATCTTCTCATTCTTTCTTTCTGTTTAGAGCCTGCCTGTTTTCTTGCTCTCACTGCAAATGATTGGAGTTTTGCCATTGACTAAAACAGAAGTTGGTTTATGCCCAAAAAAAGATTAATTCTTGCAGAAGATATTTTAACAGTTTAGTTTGTCAGAATCTGTCAGTCAACTTCATGTTTTTGTATTAAGCCTAAATTAACTTTTAATTAAAAAGAAATAACTGATGTTCATCTGCTTAATTACGTTTCAAGCTGTAATACTTTTGTTTATTTATATATAAAATATTTCTCAAAAAATGCAACCTGTTCTGGAAAGGTAAACTCTTTAGTCAGTAAAATTTAATCTTTTTCTTTTTGTTTCCACTCATGAAAATGGTTCCATATTCATACTAAGGAATGATGATACCTCAGCAAGTATATAAATCTCATAGTACTTTGACCTGTCTGCAAAATTGAAAAGTCTGAATAAAATTTGACTAAACATTTGCAGAAACTGACCTTCTCAGGTGATACATGTATATTTTTATGATGGCAGCTGTAATTATTCCTGAGATAGAGCCATCTGAAAATTACCATTTTGCATTGTGTACAAGAATAAGCCTTTCTGCTTTGCAACTCCTATCAGTGTGTGCTAAGCATAATGCTAAAGTTTTACCTGAACCTATATTTGCTTTCAGCTAAGGTTAAGAACACCCATTAACTGTGTCCTCATAACTGATTCCTACTTATTATTGCACAAATATAGCGTGGCACAGTAAAAGGAAAAGTCACACAGCATGAATACACAGTTTGAGTAGTTAAAATAAGGAGATAACATGTTTAGGTTCTAAATACATATTTAGAATACATTCTTCACTGACTTGCTCTGATTTCAGCATGACTACTCTGAATATAAGACAAAGCAGAATTTAGCTGTTGAGTTTAACCATCACTTGCTTGACAGCATTAGTCAAAAAGGCTAATTAGAGTTTCACAGAGAAGGTGAAAGGAGCATAAAGTGGTGGAAGAGCAGCAGCCTTCAAATTTAACATTAAAACTTGTTTTTTGCATTTCATAGCTGTAACACACTAGCTTGAAGCATGTATCTGTGTAGTCTTTTACTGTAGTTTGAATATGCTGTAGTACAGAAGACTATTAAGCCAATGTACAGAAAACACACATACATACACGTAATTCTTGTGTGAGTATATTGGTATCATTTGAAAAAGAAACCACAATTAAAGCCAAACTTTTTCTCCATACTAAAGAAAAAAAATCAAGTAAAACCTTCCTTAGTAAAACTGATACTAAAGTTTCACATCTCTTTTCTTTTAGCTAGTACATGACTCATTCCGTCCTTCCCGTTTCTTATCTCTCCCTGTTTTACATTTTTTGCTGTCCTTTTCAGAAATTTCCCATCCAACTATTGTATTTACTAGGCTAATCAAATACTACAGGAATGGCAAATAGTGGCAGTACAACGCTGTTGTGGACTTTCTAGGAAAGGATGAGTTCAGTAACAATCAAATCAACAGCACTCAGTGATGAACTGAAAGTCTCCAAGAAGAACACACATAGGTAGAACATAGCCCTGTCCTGTATAGTTTTACATAGTAGCTGCTCAGACAGTTACCTTTATAAAGGCAGATGACTGACTTTGGATGTATTTTTATTTTTATTTTTTTTCCAAAACTGCTATGGATCTCATAGCAATCAATCATGTTAGGGCTTAGATGATGCTGACCAAGCACAGAGGGCCTTGTGAGTCAGCACTAGGTTTATACATACACACCAGCTCTTTGAAGCTTGGACAAAGCTTATCCCTAAAAGACTTGCAGCTTATTTTGTCTCTCAAAAACTTTAAGATTCTACATTACAGTATTTAAATTATTCTTCTGTGTTTGTTGCAGGAAGAAGCCTACCTGAAAGCTCTGCTCCAGCAATGAAGACCTGGGCTGTATCTGCCAGTAGCTGATTAGATTATTACTGCAATCTACAGAGAAACATAGATGAGTTTTGCTGTGCAACTGTTGCCAAATTTACATTCTTCTAAATAAATTGGGAGAGAAGTTAAAGGAAAATAGTCACAGAGGTAACAATAACAATTTGGCATTATATAATCAGAAAGTAAGAGAGATTAGCTCTAACTTATAACTAAATTGACAGCTTATGCCCACAATCTAATTTAAAAAAACTCACCATACAAAAGACAAACATAAAATCCCACTGAGACAGTAGCCCTGTGTAGGGCAACATATTCATACGACATTTGATACCTTACTGAAATCTCAGTCCAAGGTGAAACCACTACACATAAGAGCCAGACCTCCACCCAGGACTGGGACACATCACCTAGTTGAAGCAAGTGTCCCATTCTACTTGTACCATGGCACTTGTCACAAGTGAACAGGAGAGGCACCTGACTTATATGAATGTGAAGTGTATGAGTGGAATATCATTATGAGACTCACAAAGATTAACTGAGGCAAGCACAAAGATCTTCACTTACAGAGGAATAAACCAATGCACCTGCATATGCTGGTGAACCAGTCGGAAAGTTCAGAAAAGGCCCTGGTGGTCTTGATAGTCAACCAGCTGAACATGAGTAAGCAATGTACACTTGTGATAAGGCAGGCCAACAGCGTCCTGGGTTCTCTCACCAGCAATGTAGACAGCAAGTGCAGGGGAGTGATTCTTCCTGTCACTGCTGGCGAGATTCCATCAGAGTTCTGTGTCTGGTTCTGGCCCCCCCAGCAGAGAAGACATAGACATATTGGAACAAGGCCAAAAAAAATCCTGATGATGATTAAGGGACTGGAACACCTTTCATAGCAAAAGCGACACAAGAATTGAGAATACTTAGTCCAAAGAGGAGAAGGCTCAGGGAGATTCCCATGACTGTGTGAAAATTTCTGACTAGGGGAAGCCAAAACCTGAAGCCAGATTCCTCTCAGTGGTGATCAATGAGAGAAGAAGGGGCAATGGATACAAATAAAACCCTAGAAATTTACATTTAAACATAACAAAACCTTTTTTTTTTTTTTTAATGTGAGGAATTTGAGCCTTAGAACATATTGCCCAGGCAAGCTTTGGAGTGTTTATTCTTTGATATATACAAGACATGACTCAGTACAACCCTGAGCAATCTATTATAGTTGAGCCTGCTCTGAGAAGTGGGGCTGGACTTGGTGATCTCTGGAGATTTCTTCCAGTTTCAAAGATTTTGTGATTCCATGACCACAAATAAACATAGATTTTTATCTCAAACAGGAACTGCTATCCACTCAGTTTGCCCGTTCAGCTTAGTAAATAACCTTTAGGGTATACATCACAGTGTGGTGTGGCCTGGGTCTTGCAGCTGCCCTTCACAAAACCCTTAATGACAGTATTCCATAAATAATATTTCCAGAAAAGGTCTTTTGAAAGAAGTATTTCTTTTTTATATATTAGCTTATTTTTCTTAAACTGTTTCCCTAAGAATTCTCTTAGTTTTGAAGTCATGCCTGGAGGAATGTGAAATTTAATAATTCGTCTTGCAAAATTGCATGTCAGATTGTATTTCTTATGAAATTCAATTACTCGTAAATAAAATAAGCTTCTGATTCCTACGCAATTTATACCTCTGTCTAGTACAGTACTCTACAAATTTGTTTTGTTCACAGATATAGTGTCAGAGTGCCATCAAACAACAAACATATGAAGGTTGAGTTTAGGTGTATGGACAGCTCTTGTACATTCTGCTTTTTGAATAAAATGCACAGGAAGAATTTCTCTCTAACATCTGTTCTCTGCACTAGTTTTTCAAAAGCATTGACAGTAGCATGAGAAATGCTAACCCATTAATCATAAGGTTTCTATGCAGACTGAGTCAATTTATACAAACTCAGGGCTTTGGTTTAAAAAAAAAAAATCAATAATATATTCTTTTGTTTCAGCATAGGCATTGAAACAAAAGCTACAAAAACATACAACAAATAGTCTCTCTTGCAAACATTGGTAAGCCTTTTTATCTGTACCTTGCTAAATGACCTTTGGCTCTAAATCTTGTATACAAGCCCTCAAGCAAGAAATTACATAATTAGCTCATGTTATTATTGCCAGACTATCCATAACGTCAGATGACATTCCCCAAAACAAGAAAAAAAGAATCAAATATTCTCAAAATACAAGATCCAGAAACAAAATGATACAAAGACAAAAGGGAAGACTAAAAGCAATGTATTAAACTCCTTTCAAAATTAGTCTACACATTATATCAATTTCTCTGGTTACCTTATTGTTCTTAACATAATTATCATACAGATTTTTCTTCTACTCCCACTGACAAACCAAACAGTGGTATTTTTAATAATGGGAATAGGTTTGTCTACTTTTTCTATTGTTTGAGTACATCATAGCAGGTGTTGTGCTCATTATGCTCCCTTTAAAAATCTGTCTGCTCTAGCTGATCTTAGCAAGAGTCAGATGTGGGTACTTACATCTTCCCCATTTCTTGCTTCAAAAAGAATGTGTCAGGACATAATTTCCTCCTCTAGTTTAAAGAAACTGGGCTGACAAAATAATACACACTACCTTACACCAAAAAAAAACCCAACCCAAACCAAACCAAACAAAACAAACAACCAAAAAACAAAAATCACAAAAACCCAAAGCTTAAGGTATGTTCACATTCTCAGCATATACAGAGGACAGGAATATTGTGGGAGACAAGTTGAACCTTAATATTTTTTTGTGGGCTGATAACAGTGTCTGATTTAAGATATCCACCATGATAAAATAGCATAATTTGACAAGTACTCCAAGAAGTCCTTTGCAGAGTCAATATAGTTAAATCAAAGCTTTGGAAAGATTTTCTTATTGAGTTTATGGCAGTTGTATTTATATCATCAAATAAAACTAGGGAGGAAACAGGGATGGAAACCATATGGAAAAAAGACTAGTACATCTCCCACTCAAAAAAAGAACCCAACTCAAACCGAACCAAATCAAACAAACCCAGCATCTTAAAATCCCCTGGAGAAAGTCTTCCTGACACACCATCTTCCAAATATCACTTGATCTTTGTCTTAGAGAATGCTTTTGTGTCTAGATCAAAACTGTGCAAAAGAATTATCTAACACTTAAACGCTATGAAACCAATTTTGTGGTCTGGAACTCCTTGGTTTTCAAGGACACATGTAGTGGCAGTACGTTACTGATTTAAAAAAAAAAAAAGGCAACACCCCCCTCAAAACCAATACCCCCAACTTAAAAAGAATCTGCATCTAAAATCAGACCCAATGCTATTTTTACTGGCAGAGTTGATACAGTTTTCCTGAAATTTTGCAGCTTATATGTTTCTAACAAATAACAATGGGGTTCTCGAGATGTTGGGCATTGTTATTAAAGAGATCTCTTATTTGACCTTTACCTAACCTCTGGGTCTCCTTTTAATAAGGTTCATTACTTTCAAAAGAAACCTTTCAAACTAAATGTTTTCTCTGTTATCTGTTTCGTTCTTAAAAAAAAAAAAATCCCAAAACTTTGCTTCTAAGGAAGAATCAAGAATTTGAAGATAAGAAATAAACCTCTCATATTTAGGGTTTTAATTAGGTTTTTGGTCTTTAATTTTTTATTTAATGCAACTTACAGTAATCTCCATTCCAAAATTTTCTTGTTTCATAAAGCTAAACATTCTTATGCTGCAGTAATGAGCAGAGATAATATTGTTAACATGGTCAACAAAGGAAAACCTTTCTCAGTAATTAAAAATCAGATATTCCTAAGACATTAAACCTGTTTGAAAAATAGTAATTAATATTTGCATTGAGGTTCTCCCTATTGGATTGTGGTTTTCACTACTTTTACCACATGTTGCATTAATTTTGTTTAGATTAAAAAAAAAAAAAATAACCACGTGCTTATTAATTTTATCCCTCATTTCATTGGTTTATATACACAATCTGATGAGATATATGTCAGCAGACAACAGGAAGCATTCATAAAAATTATTTTCTTTGTAAAAAATTTCCATGAGTAAAGAAAATTTTACACTGACTATATATGACCAGCATCAAATCATAATATGTGAACTGAGGTATAATCAGCACCTGAAAAAAAATCAAAGTATGATGGAAAAATATATTGAAAAAAATACAAATCTGTTTATTCTGATAAAGTACAAAATAAAAGTATCTCCATTTTGATTAATGTCTTTACAGTTTTCCTTAAATTCTATATACAGTAAATCAAATGTACAAAATTTCTCTTTAAAGAATATATGCAGAATCATATCAATTTTAATCAAAAGACTCATATTTCCCTCCTGCACCCCTGTATATGCCCTCTGAAAGCTCAGAATTATCTCCCTATTGGCCAGCTTCTGACTGGTCTCAAAATGCTCTACCAAATGCCTGGGAACTTTGCCTTGGGGTGATTCCAATTCCAAGCAGTATAAAGCCAGAAACCTATAGCTCTGGTGGGAGATTAAAAGATTTTTTATTTGAACTTGGCAAACTTGTTTTGTTGGTGCACACTAAGGCTTTTTATACCTCTGTGTTGTTTCTGCATATTTAATAAGAGATGGAGTATTAAGATTGTTTGTTGTTTTATAGCAACTCTGATAAGCAATTTCCTTTCTACTTTCCTATTCAGACCTTCAAACCACCTCATAGCTTTCTATTGGATTGAAACAAAACAAAAGATGTTTTCAGAAACAGAAAGATCCTGCATGTTTGCCCTCTAGAAATGGAGAACTTGGTACACAGCCTCCTCAGGGAAACAGTCTCATTTAGTTAATGTCATTTTTAGTGAATCAGAAACAATTTAAAAAACAAACACGAACTGTTTAAAACATTATCACTATGAACTTGAGACAAAACAGTTATTGGAGCTATACTGAGCTTAGATTTGA
Source organism: Lophotriccus pileatus (assembly GCA_035583135.1). Classification (NCBI taxonomy): domain Eukaryota; kingdom Metazoa; phylum Chordata; class Aves; order Passeriformes; family Tyrannidae; genus Lophotriccus; species Lophotriccus pileatus. Next base: position 134,622,439 of record JAWWES010000081.1, on the reverse strand, counting down.
AGCAAGTTTTCCCTTACTTTGTTTTTTGTTGAAATTGGTGTCAAATTATATACTCTTAATTGAGGAAAACTGCTATTTCATGTGTTTTGAGATGTGACAGGTATCAGGAAAATATTACATATTGGACCATCATTTCAACAAACCAGTGGTTGTGCCCACAAACAGATTAATGGACTTAAAATTGCTTCACTATTTAAACATGAAAATCCCTCAGTAAATCTTATTAAATTGGTTGGATATAAGAAAACTTGAAAGAAGTGATTGGGGCAGGGAAGAAAAGCTAATCCAATGAGGAGGAATAATTTGAAAATGCAGAAGATACAGAAACATGATAGGAATCCAGAATTCCTTAGGGTTTATATGACTATATTTCTGAAGGTTGCTTGTCACTACTTTTCCTAGAAAAACACTTTAAGAATTTATTTTTTCATCGAGAGAACAATGTCAGTCTGAACTAACAGTGCACAAGTGTCTCTCAAGCAATGAAACAAAGAAGTTACGTGAAATCACAGTCCTTCCATAAACAAAAAGTATCCTTCCTTTCATCTGACTAGTCTTGGAATCTTTTCATTCCCACCTTATTTGATACTTTTTTTTTTTTTTTTTGACTCCAGCTGTGTAAACCCCTGCAGTACAGACTTATGGCTTAGACTTCAAAGTTTTACTGGAAATTTATTTTACATCTTTCCTCTCCCCCATCCAAAACCAGTTCTCTTTTCTGTGTGGGTGGTAGTGTGGGAGAAGAACGAACATTAGGAGAGCAATTTGTTTGAAAAATAGTGCTTTACACTTATGCTATATGCAAGGGATGACAGGCTTCTGCAGATTACTAAAGACTGGCACAAATGCTGTGGATGCCTAGTGCGCCACTGTCCTGTGAGAGTAGGAGATTGACACTGGGACCAGAAGAAAAGCAGCTCAAATATTACCAGTGATGTCACTGTGATTTTTAAAAGGAGGTAAGGAGGAAAAAAATGGGTGCCCAGAACTCATAAGAAATGTCAGACAACCAGAGATTTTGAGATGATACATTAAGAGAGCCCTGAGACAAATGGTGTTCTAGTTCAAAGCTGAGCCTGTAGTGTTTTCCTGCCTTAAAAGCTTAGCCTTTATATTGCCAAATATGTTAAAACCAACATGAATTTCTTTCATATGGATAGAAAAATGTATCAATGTCACAACTGTCAGTGGCAATTTCAAAAAGTTTACATTCCAGTGCCCTATTCTTGACTTTTTCGTAGATTTGGAATATACCTACCGGTGATTTAAGCTTGACTGCACTCACTATGTCACTGGTTATTATCCTCTACTGTTCAAGGAAGATTTTGACAGAATTCAGATTTCCAATCTCAGTTTGTATATGTATGTTTTTGTCCCTTCCTAAACCTTTTCTGCAATTCCTTCTTAAAAATGTATTCTTCTAATTTGCTTTATTTTTTCATCTAGGCCATGCTTGTGATTATATTGTTCCACAGTAAAATTTGAAATTATGTATTTCAAGTGAAGATAAACATGTTTACTGTTGTCAAAGCGATAAAGCAGAGAAGCAGAATGAGACAATGAGCAATCACCTTCTTAAATGTTTTGCCTAAGAAGAATATGCTGTTCTTTTCCGTATTGTAGGGATCGGATCATGCTGAGCACAATCCAGTGAGATCAGACTTTCAAAAAGTGGGATGCTAAATGTTGAACTGAAAATCATTCTCTAAAAAGCTGAAAGTGTCCATATTTTTAAAGTTTAGAATTATTTTTGTTTTCAAAGTATTCCATAAAAGAACTCCTTTTATTAAATATTATAACAAAGAATGCATTCTAGCCAGTAATAAATAATATTAAATAAATAAACAAAAGCTCTGTAAAGTCACTTTTTTAAATATAGGGCCAAATTGTGATGCATAATAATGAAAACAATACTGTAATTTTAGAACAAATATCTGCATAAAAGTTGTTCAGAATAGAAATTGTGTTGAAAAACAAAAAGAGGAGGTCCCATTTTAAACTTTAAAATTTAAAATTTCTAGTCTCCCTCTAAAGGGGGTAAGAGTTGAGTGGTGCCATTCAGGCTGTCTGTGGTTAATTTTGGTTCATAATTGTCCCCTAAACCTTTAAAAATTGTTATGAAGTCATAATAGTATTTTTTATTTCTTGGGAATGCAAAAGAAAAAAGATTAGAAAAACTCCAGCTGCCTGGAATCTTGTTTGATAGTTGAAGTTGTCACTGCCACAGCAATGCCATTACCGTAATTTAGAATATTGCACCAGCACATGCATTCAGAGGACTTCTCATTTATTTTACTGTAACTCCCACCCAGCTGCTCAGTCACTCATCGTTCTTAGTGAGGCAGATGGTGAAAATAAAGAGAACAGGAACATGAAAGCTCGTTAAGTTGAGATAAAGATAGTGAAGCTGCTTACAGAATTGACTTAGTCTAAACTAGTTTATTTATTGCCTATTCAGGGAAGGTTCAAAATTGACATTAGAAAGCATTTCTTTACAAAGAGGATTGTCAAACAACAGAACAGGGTCCCTAAAAAGGTGGTCAATGCCCCAAACCTGTCAATGTTTAAGAGGCATTTGGACAATGCCCTTAATAACACGCTTTAATTTGTGGACAGCCCTGAAGCAGACAGGGATGATGTGATCAGATGATAGTTGTATGTCCCTTCCAACTGAAAATATTCTATTCTACTCTAGTCTAGTCTATTCTAATCTATTAAAATAAATTAATGTACTGAGAAACAAGACAAAAATTTAGGAAAAAAAAAAAAGTCATTCCTCCCTCTTCCTCCCAGGCTCCACTTCACTTCTTTGATATCACTCTCCCTACCCCCTTTCAAGTGTCATAGATGGGATGGGGAGATTATAGTCAGTGGTTACTCTCTCTCCCTTCTTCCTTCTCACTATTCCTATGCCCTGCCACAGGCTCCTACATTGGCTGCACAGGGAACTATCACCTTTGGCGCCTGTAGCATTCTCTTCTCCTCCTTGGACCTTGCTGTTCCCTCTGCAATTTCTTACTCTTTTTCATCTCTTCTCTTATGTTTTTTGATGTTTCTTGAAAATGTTAACCAATAGCTGCTAACAGGTTGGCTAGTGGGATCATCTGTGTCCTGTGCTGGCTCTGTGTCCAGCCCAGAGTAAACCATGGCCTCTTCTTCTAAGTACCCATTCCTGCTAACAAAGCACACCCCTGCTACCAAAACCTTGCCAACTTCTAAATTTCCTTCCACAAAATGATATCTATATTCACTTATAATACCTAAATGCATCTCAGATCCAATAATTCAGTTCAGATTCAGAAAGTAATAATACTTTTAATTAATAATAATTAATAATACTTTTTAATATAAAGATTATATTAATCTTTAATTATATTAAAGGAAATATTATATTAAGGAAATATAGAAGATAAAAAATGTAATAGCTGAAGATATAATTAAATAATTTAATGGAGAGCAGTATAACTATACATTTCAACAGCTACAAATACTCCTACCAGTTCCCCATGACTTCTATAATTTCTGCCTTTTCCATATAGACAAAACATGCAATGTACCATGGACATTTTTTTTACTTTGGCTATGTCTAGAGATATTTTTGAGAATAATCCTCCTTTGTAGATAATTTCATAATGCTCGTTGCCCCATGTGGAAATGTCAGGAGAAGGGTGGTGTGATATGGATGGAAGAGACCATTAAATGTCAGGCTGACAGTAGGAGAGAAGGGAAGAGAATAATAGTGGTCTGGTATTACGATTTTCCTACTATTTTAGAATTGTTTTATCTAACTGCTTAGAGTATAGTCATCTGGAATACACACATCTGGTATGAGAACACACTAGAAAGTTAATTTTTTTTTTAGTATAATTCTTAAATCTTATGCTACTATTAGGATGTGGACAGTATTTGTAGGACTTTGATTTTAATCAACACTACATTCCTAAAATGTCCATTATGCTATTTTGATAAATATGTAATGCAGCATTATCTGAAACAAAACACAAAAAGTGCGCCTCATTAAGAGCATCTGCTAGAACAAACTGTGAAACAAAATACCAGAAAAAAGTTATTCAGACGTTCACAGAATCATAATGAGGTAGAGATTTTCAGGGTTAGAAGCAAGCAGCACAATACATATTTTCTTCTTTGGTATATTTCAAGACCCAAATGAATTCATATTACTGTTTCAACAGGACTTATACTGAGACATATGTGTTAGCAAATTTTGCTATAATATAATGGGGTGATGATTTAAATAAACATATGAATATATATAGTCATCAGATGGCTTACTTATTCTCAGACAGCAGCTGTAAATAATATTTTCAAAATAAGGGCTAAAAATGTTTTTATGAATTAATATTAATTTTAAAACATTATCAGAAAATAACATTATAGAATGCAATCACCATCCAAGTTTCGTTATTCCCTTAGTGAGGATCCAAGTTTACTTTGAGAATAATACCTATTTTGGATTCAAAAAATAATTAATATAAAATTGAACTAACAGATATAAATGAGACTCTGCATCTGATACATGAAAATAAGAGAGTAATAGTAATGAACTGTAGCCAAAATAATTTTATTCTCTAACCATTCAATTTTCTACTGGTGTAATTCAGCTCAAAAAGCAAAAAAAATATGCAAATTTCCTGTTATCATATTTTTGTCTATGAATAGTACATTTTCTATTAAATTATACACTGATTTTCGTTGGCTGAATAACATATAAAAAGAACTTCAATACTAACAGATAACTAAAGATTTCCTAAAAGATGCTGAAGTACTACACATATTTAAATATGTTAAGAGATCTGGGACATGCTTCCCAGGATGTGATTTATGTTTCCAGAGTGGAGATTGATTCAGGAGCTGGTACATTCAGAGAGTCTCACTTAATATAGTTCTTTAATGTTTATTTTCTAAAATGAATTTCCACTTAGGCAAATGTCTTACACAAGGTCATACAATGTTCTTTCTGCATTGTTTACATTATTTCTAACTTTAATCATTGCTTGATGTTTTAAATAATGCTATGTTTTAAATAATTTTGTTGCATGAGTTCTCAGAAAAGCTTCCACCAAAATTTAAGATCGGTAAATAACAGAAAAAAGTCTGGTTTCAAATAACTCAGTGAGTTTTCATGATTATGAACCACAGTTTTACCTCAAGAGAGAGCTATACATCCTACATTTCTGTTGAATGGAATGCCGGGAAAACGGTGAAAAAACAAGTTCCATTACAACTTGTAGTTGCATCAAGCTGTAAGTTGCACTAAGAACTGGGCAGACCATGAAGACACTTTTGTGTCTTTTAGAATGAATAAAGCCCAACTAAATTCCTATTGCCTTCAGTGTTGCATAGAATCCAACATACATTTATACTTTTAAAATAGAGTGATAGAATTAACTTCATCACAAGTAGCTGAATTCTGAAATAACATAATTGTCTACATCAATATTGTCATGGTTTTCTCTTTCTTAAGTGGAAAAAGCAGTTGTAAACTGAAGAAGGAGAAAAATGTCTTTTATTGAGCATAGAAAAGAGTTCTCACTGAAGACACGATTTCAGAGCCTTTGATTCTTTGATATCATCAGATCCTGAGAAGGATCAAAAAAAGTTACTTTTGATGTATGTAGGAATAAATCTTGATAATTTTCTTTTGAATTTTTGTAGATTAAAAGCAAAAACAAAGCCTCCTAGAATTACTGTAAAGTGGTTTGGAAGCCATGTTTTCTAGACTGTATTCATAAGTACATTTACTTGTGTACTGAAAAGACCATTCACGATGAGCTCCTGGAGGCCAATGAATTTGTGTCAGTGAGACAAAACACAATACTGATGCACATCGAAACTTTCAGCCTTTCAGCTTATATCCACGATTTCCTGTGTATGCAATATTGCCAGACTAATGGGAGTGACTACTTTTTTTTTTCTAGATCAAGGTAGGAAGTATTGTTGCTGAAATAAAAGAATGTGCTTCTAATATCAATGGTACTTTATTTCACTTCATGGGAGTCACATCTGGGCTGCATGAGCAGATGCTAATATGGCTCAATGATGGATGGTTAAAAGACTAGTTAGAAACAAGCCACTAGTGGTGTGTAACCCAAGAGTCAACACTGGGTGCGGTACTGTTCACCGTCTTTATTAATGAGGGACAGAGTACACCCTCAGACAGTTTACTGATGATATATAGCTGTGGGGAGTGACTGATGCACCAGAGGGCCATGCTGCCATCCAGAAGGCATGCTGCCATCCATGACAGGCTAGAAAAAAGGCTGACAGGAACTTCATGAAATGTGAAAGGTGAAGTGCAAAATCCTACACCTGGGAGAACAACCCAACACAACAATATACAGCAGAAGCCACACTGTTGGAAAGGAGCTTCTCACCAAAGGTCCTGGGAGTCCTGATGGAAACCAAGTTGAACATGAGTTGAAGGGAGGGGGCAAAGAAGACAGAGCCAGGCTCTTTTCATTGGTGCCCAGTGAAAAGACCAGAGAGCCAATGAGCACAAACTGAAAGACAGAATATTTCTTCACAATGTCAGGAAACATTTGCTTACTGTAAGGGTGATGGGGCACTGGAATAGGCTGTCTAGAGACATTGTGCTCTCTCAGTCCCTGGAGACATTCAAAAGCCATCTGGACCTGGTCCTGGAAAATTGTCTCCAGGTGGCCCTGCTTGAGCAGGGATAGTGTTGGACCAGATGACCTGCAGTGATCTATTCCAACCTCAGCCTCTCTGTGATTCTGTGTTTCAAAATTTATATTTATGTCAGCAAGACAAGACTATATAAATATGTTTGTGTTAATTTATTATAATAACCACTACATTAAAAAAAAATTAAAATAGATTGATGCTACTCATTCTCATGGCTGAATTTTCCCCCTGATTTCAAATCACTTCAGCACATCCTTTTAGAGAACAAAAGTTTAAAATGGGATGATGATAAACTCTGAGGTACATTACCATTTGTTGATTATGCTTGGTGCTTCAGAGAAGGTGAAAACTTCATTTCTTGGAGTAACTACTACAACTTTGCTCTTCCACCTGTCTCAGCCATACGCTCTTGTCATTCATTAGAAAATCATCAGTGCTTTTGCTGGTGCTTTACTTTCACTGACATTTATTCATAGCCTAACAATATGGTACATTTTCTTCTGTTTTCTTCTTGATTAGTAGTCTAATATCAACTGAAAGCAGAATTTCAGTCTACAAATTGATGTATTATCCCAGCTTTGTAACAGAACTTCAATGATTAAACCGTGATGAATGCTCTTGGCTATAGGTGTCCTTAACTGAAACTTTAAATTAACAGAGATATACTGCAAATTAAATTCTAGCTAGCATGGATTCAGTATTCAGTATACTCAGAAGACAATTTACACTCAATTAAAAAAAAAATTTACTAATAGATGTAGTTAGATGTATCTGCTTATGAATGAATTACTGCTTTGTCCCTTGACAGAGACCAGAGCTACACAGGAAAATAGATTAAACAAACCTCATAAGAGAGGAAATCCAGCCTAGTTTCTAAGTGACCCTAATTTAGTGAGGTTTAAGCTTTCTCGTGCAAGTGAGCTTGTTATTGACTGATATCAGTAGCTTGCATAATGATTAAAATGGAAAATATTCATATTAGTACATACATATATATTAAACTTCTTGCTATTTCATTTCCTATTTTGTTTTATTGAACTATAGAAATCTCTTTCCTAAATTTTCTCCTGTACACTTGCACAATCTCTATCACTTTCAGTGTCTTTATTGATTCTTGTGTTACTGAAAGAGCAATATCCAAGGAAAATATAAATGTTAGAGGAATCAGTGAGGGGAGAAGAGGTTCCTTTTTTCTTTTCTTTCTTCTTTTCTAGTTTTCCTTCTTCTTTTCTTCTTTCTTTTTTTTCCTTTCCTTTTCATTGTTCTTTTTTTTTTCCATATTTTCCATTGCATTTTTCATTTTCCTGTTTTAAAATTTTCTCGAGGGCATTTACAAAAGCAGATCTTAAGCTTTCTTCAGAGACAGGAAAACTCATTGGACTGGTGAAAGAAAGAAAGTTGACACTAACCTCATCATGTTCCAGCCGGTGCACAAGATATTTTTCTTTGAAAAGAATCCCAAAATTTCAAAATATATCTACACTGACATGTAAGTGTTCAACCCCTAAACATCCCACTTTTTATATCATTTCATCTAGTAAAATGATGGAAAATAAACACGCAAAAAATTTGAGTTCTTACAACTTATTTCAGAAAAAAATAATATTTATCTTTGTTAAACATCTCTGCAAAGTATATATATATATATAATTTAGATAACTATATTGTTCTAGTACAGTACCTGAGTAGATTTTACTCTGCAATTACACCATTATATTATCTCTTTATATTTTTACTGTATTTCCTTTGTAGTTTAATGACTCTGAATAAATGAAAACTTACTTGAAGGAATAAAAAAAAAACTTATAGAGGTTTTCATTACATGAAAAATATCTAGGAACATTTAGATCCCTTTTCTTGGTTTTGTTTGTTTTTTTTTTTTCAACAAGGTCCTAGACCGTAATTTTAAGTCGCACTTTGCATATTATAAATAAAAATTCCATTCATTGTTTTGAAAATCAGGATTTTTCTTCTCTTAGCACCATTTGATGAGGGCAATCATTCAGTTCACTCTCTCATGCTTCTCCATCTCACCATAGCATGTGTTGAGTGACAGACTTTCAGTGTCTTTCTTCATCTGTTTTCCACAATTCTGATTTCTTTTCTAAATGATTGTGAAGGTAAGAAGCTGATGAATCATAAATCTGATCATTTGTCCATAATCCTGCATCTTTTTCTTATCCATTTAAGGTAAATTAAAAAGTTTTCAGGATCCTATTCTATGGAGGAGGCATTATGGATTGTGATTTTCTTATTCAGTCCATTCTACCCTGTCAAATAATGGATGGATGTTTTCATAATACTGTATAAAATTTGTGCTTCATAAATACATAATTTACTCATTCAAACTGATGGTTCAGTATTTCACCATTTCACTATTCAAAGTTGTGAATTACATTGAATAAAATTTCTTAATTTACACTATTTTTAAGTTCACTGACCAGTTCACTGACTTCATTAAAAATGACAAAGTAATTTTAAGTGAAAACTAATTTAAGCCTTCTCAGAAAATCAATTGAAATTGCATAGTTTTACAGTTTCAGTATTGTCACTAAAAAGCTGGAGAAAGGTCTCTGAATCTTTTTCAGCGACATGCTTCTTGTCATAAAGTGGAGTAAAATCTGTGTGTGTTTTTTGCACACTTGAAACTACACAGCCTGACAGAAAAGCTGGATAATTCATTACCAAGGAGATTCAGCTTAGAAGCAGAGTGTGGTAGTGCAGTATACCTACTTCATGTGTGCTTTTGCTATAAAATCTTATAATTACCCGTGTCCTTTGGTTTTCTTTTTTGTTACGTTTTCCCAGGCTATTTCTTCAGCTTTAGTTTATAACCACAGCCAAAACAGTAAAACCATAATCTTGTGTCAGATAACATTTATGGTGGTGTGGTAATGTACAGAATGCACAGAACATAGCAGATATTACATTCAATGTCTGATGTGTGTACAATATAGTATTATACGTATAATTTCACTGGGTGCATCAAATGGTTGAAAGATAACTACCATGTATAGGTTTACCCTTTCTGCGTTTGTAAGTCCTTTTATTTTCCAAAATTTTTGCTCTTTTAAATTTTCTATTTCCATTTCTTTGCAGCATGACTAAGGCAGATAACTTTTACCCTGCTGGATGTTCTATTTTGTTATTATCACTCTGCCAGAAAAGTCAATAGAGGTAAGACTGATATGGCTCTTCCACAGTCAAAGTCCCAAGTATAGGTCTTTAAAGGACTCAGCCAGTTCAAATTGCATCAGGCTGAAGCTTGATAAATGAGCTGTCAGCTTAAATGCACTTCAGGGAAAAAAAAAACAAACCAAAACAAAAAAAAATACCACCAAAATGCTCTCAATAGCAACAAAACCACAACAAACCCAAAACATCTAAAATTATTAAGCTATTTTAAAATATGGAAGAACAAACACCTAACTAGAGACCTTAAGGTTACTCATACTTTTGACAAGCTACAGAAAAATGGCAGACAGATATTTCTGAAGCATCCTAATGTTTTCAAGTACACACAGATATAATTACTAAGAAAAATATATATGATATATAAATCTTTAAAATGCTGAGAAACTTTTGGTCAAGTTTTCTTGCATGACAATTGTGTTTTCTTTGTGCTACTTTTCAGTCCATTTGATTGTTTTAACAGTGCAACTTACAACTTGAAAGACAATGACAGAGTTCAGAAAGGAATAGCGAATTCCTTAGGGTCTCATAAATTCAGATCCTCACCATATATAAAAAGAACATGAATTAAAACAACTTAGAATTATTTGAATTTTACTGATATTATGATTACCCATTAGGTCCTTAGTGCTGATAATATGCTCCTTTTCTGGAGCATCAGAAGCAGTGCTGGTCTGATGCTTTAGAGACTCAAGATCTATATATTCTACCGATAAATTTATTACATATGCCCAAAACATATGCCCAAAACATATGCCCCTTAAAGCAGCTGCTAATATTTATTAGAGGGCTACTGGATTATGCTATACCTTGCACAGTTGGGAAATATTTTACAGAGGAAATACTGAAGACTTCTTTAAATCCTGATTGTGGTCTTGTAAATAGAAACTCTAATCAGAATAATGGAAAGCTATTAATTTGTAATATTTAGGAGGTAATAATTTTATAAATAATATAGAAGATTACATGTAAAATTAAAATGAAAAAATCTGACTACAAAATATTACAAAATGTTTATTTATGCATCTATTTATTAATTCATGTTTTTGTTAAATTGTAGAAGTAATTTCCTACATAGCAGAATTAAGTCATAAATTTTGCCTATGCCAAGACTCTCCATAGTGCCTTCTATACATCCAGCTTTTTTGATCTCCCATATTTTGTCTTTGCCTTCCTAAGTAATTTCATATTTTCCTTAACTTTTCAACTTTGTTGTTAGCTCTATTCAACCTAACACGTTTCAAACTCTTTTCCTCAAATAGCCCATACATTCCTATAACATAAGATTTCAAAATTCTTTACTATGAATGGACTCCAAAGAAAATAGTTTACTACAGATAAGCGGAACTCATAATTATTCATTGTTCTGGATCTGTGAGCCTGTCCTGGAGAAGGGACAGCTGCAAGAAGTTTCTTCATTTTGAGAAGAATGGAAACAAGCTCAAATAAGTGAGTTACAAATGTGGCTAAAATAGCTCCATGAAAACATCCCCAAAGATTTTAATTATGCCCCTTTATTTTTCATGGTTATTTACATATATTTTTACTTAAGAACATACTCCTTAAACACAAAGACGCATTGCAATAAAAACCAAGATCCCAAACTCCAAGGAGTTCATATCTACATATCTACTTATTGTCCTAGTCATAGGGAAAGGAGGCAGGGTTTAGCACTAGGTAGGTGTGATCAATTATATATTCTATCCCACTTCATCATTAAGCATGAGAGGGAAGGAGCCATCCCCTCTGGAGTTGCGGTTCAGCCCCAGAGGCGCCATCCCGCTATCACTACTCACTATAATCCTGGAGCTGCTGCCTTGCCTCTGCTTTTGCTGCCAAGAGCCGCTGGAAGCCCAAAGTCTCTGTTTTATCATTGCTGCTGCCACTGCTGGAGTCAGCATTTTTGTCAGCATAACTTATTCCAGACAAAATACTTTTCCAGGTTTTGCTTTGCCCCTGTTCTCCATTGTTTTCTTATCCTACTTGCATGGTCCAGAGGGGAGGGGGAGCCTCTCAGACATTTTGTCTTTGTCTGGGGAAACCACAAGGCAACTGCCATTTTGTTTTTGTCCCAAGGGTGGAGGGATTAGGAAACAATTTCTGCCTTATTTGGCTTAAGCCATTTTCCTTAGTATCTTTGCAGTTACTATTTCCTTTAGTAAATCGGTATTTTTTTACTTGTATCTGTTTGTATTGTCCTTTTGTTATTGGGCAGGGGTGGGAAGAGGTTAAAACCAAAAGGGAGTGACTTTTTTTGGAGTCTCAATCCTCTGGTAACTCTTCAAAGCCATCATACTGATTTTCCAATATGGCCTGATTTGCAGAATCAGAGCTGTATCCATAACACATAAATGAAGGATGATGGAAAATATGTGAAAAGAAAATAATTGAGTAATATAGATTCATAATCTTGGATTTGATTGTTAATTTTCTTTTCCTTTATACTGACTTTCAAACAGATTTTTTTATCATCACAGGGAAAGATTTTGTGAGTTCATGGGACCTTCAAATGAATAAAAAAAAGTTCTCTGATGGCAGACATACTTTTGTTACCAGCATATGTTCTGTCCAAAGAAGAGAATATATGCTGCCTATACTCGAAGAACTATACTGAATAATTTGTTAAATCAAACTCCAATATGCAGAACTTGAAGCAAGTGAAATAGCAGACTTTGCAGATTGGGTAAAAGCCTGTCTTTGAGATCTTCAGAACAGCTTAGATGAAAGCCCTGAAAGAAATGCTGTTATTAACAAACAATGGCAATATATAGTATATTCTTCAACAAATGTTTATAGAAAAGTGAAGTACCTTCCTGTCTGGATTTTATCTTCCATCATTTAAAATAAAGCAATGTATTAAACCTATATTTTCGTATGAAGTTAATGTGGTTTTCATGCTATAAAAATAAACTCAAAAAAACCCCCAAAAAACCACAAACCTTGTGTAAACCTATAAAAAGCATTAAGCGGTCCTGCTGTTCAATATGTGTTGGGGATAGGCAAAAGCCGGGAGCTGCGTTTGAACTGTGGAGGGATGATTTTACAGCACAAGAGACCAAGATTTAGGTCTCTGCGACTCCCTGAAGCAGCTGGCAGATAACAGGCCAAACAGACAAGGCAGCTTGGCAGATTTACTGACCTCTGTAACCCAGTAGAAGTATCTTTACTTATCAGTAGTATAGCCCTAATTTTGTGTATACCCTATCCTATAGAAGAGTTTTAAATAACCACACCTAATTTCTAGGTTCTTCCTTAGAGACCCCTATAAAATGCTGTACCCTTCTTAAATAAACTAGTTCACCATTGTTCCAGCAACCCTGTGTGTCTCCTCATTCTGCCAACAAGCTGCAGCCCTGCCCCCGCCACGGGCAGGCCTGCTCCTCGGAGGAGCACCGAGGATTTCCCCGGTGGACTCGAGTGATCCCTGAAACCCAAACCGCGGCAAATATGAATTTTTAAATTATGAAATCTCTATGATAGGAATTAAAAAAAAAGAATTTTAGCTATTTTGATCTTTACTCAAAATAAAAAAATAAAGAAATGCAGGTTTTTTTTCCTGACCTTCCCATTAAAGATTCATCATGATTTAATATATCATTACTTAAGAGTTGAGTAATCTCCCTTTGGCTGTAAAGAATTTCAAAATAAGCTTTTTTGGATTTTTTTCTGGATAGCTAAACATACACAGGATAAAGCATTAATGTTTTCAGCATAGTCTGAAGGTCTTTATAATACTGGGATACTCCCATATTAGCTCCTGTCTGCAGTAGCACAGGTGTATCTTATTTATGTATGTATTTCTGGTGTTGTATCTGTTTAAAACTACATTAAGCAGAGAAAAAAACATCCTATTGAGCTATAAGGCTTGTTAAAAATTGATGTGCAACAGAATCACAGGTTATGATGAGTTTGGAAGAGACTTTTATAAGCTATCTGGTCCTGATCCCTCTTCAGAGCAGGGCTTACTTAAAATTAGATGAGACTGGTCATGGTTTTGACTGGATGAGTTTCCAGGATGGAGAATTCTCAGGTTTTTTGGTCAACCTGTTCTAGTGCTTAATTGTTTTCCTTTTGATTTTTTTCCCTTGCATTCAATGAGAATTTGTTTTGTTATTGTTCTCATTGTTTAACATTTTAAAAATAGTCCTCCTTCTTTAAATTTTGTGACCCCTTTTTAAGATACTGAAACACCATAAAGTGGTTCTTCCACTGTCCTTCTCTGATCCAGGCTGAATAAGTCTAATGCCTCTCCCTACAGGTGTTGTCCTCTGTTTCTCAGTCATCTCAGTGGTTCTCCTTTAGACTCCAATTTTTCAATACGTCCCTTGCATTGAGGGTCCCACATTGGAAAAACTAATGCATATGTGGACTCATAAGTGCTGGCTGGAATAATCAACTCCATGACCATGTGGATAAACTGTTAGTGTAGCCCAGCACATGGTTAGCCCTTGCTGCCACAAGTGTGTACTGTTGACTCAGGTTCTGCTTCCTCCTGCCTATTCACCAGGACCCTTGGTCTTCTTTGCAAAGTTTTCTCTAAAACTGTCAACTCTTAGTATTATTTCCCAATCTGAAATTTCAAGCTGCTGGCCTACATATTTGTCTCCACTGAGCTTCATGAGATTTCTATTATCCCAGTCCTCTAGCCAGTAAATCTCCCTAAATGCCTGCCAACCCAGTTATAATACAAATGAGCTATACTTTTAAGACAAAAAATTGTTAGAGACAATGAAATCACAAAATAAAAGAGTTGCTTGCTCCTGAATATCATCAGCTAAGGTAATCCAGAGCAGTCTCTTTGAACACATTGTGAGGAAAAAAATATGTGCTTTTGTACTCAGTGATGTAAGGTTTAGGCAGGTTGAATTCCAGCTCTAACTGGTCTTTTACTCTCAGACAAGTAATTCCTCTTTTTAACTTAGTTTGAGGTAAAAAATATTGAACCCAGTGTTTTATTCACTAGAGCTTTGTAAAGTTAAAATAATAGACGCATGGAAGCAAAGGCAAACAATAAATATTGTGTGTGAAATGCAAAACTCATAGCATAGAGGATAGCTATGCAATAAGCTCCTATGCACCCATATATCCATTAGTTAACAGTGATTTTCTGAAATATATATTTGCTTCTTAAAGTATATTAATTGTCAGTCTCAATTAAGAGGAAAACTTAAACTTTTTATTATTGAATTCAACATTTAAATCCAAGGTTTGTTCAAGTTTTTTTGCAAAACTTTATTTTCATGGTATTGAATAAAAAATTAACAAAATTAATTTGATCTTCAGCTATGCCTAAATCAAAAGTGCTTAAAACTAACCCTTCTCTATAAACAAAAATCAGCCTTAGAAAATTGCAAACAGAGTTAGTGGTATCTAAATGTAATATTCAGGAAGGTTAATGACAAAACCTGATGAATTAGTGACCCCTAACAGTACCATATCAATAATTGAGACTAAACGAAAGAAAGAAGTTAGGGCAATTTAAAATCCGCAAGCCTTGCAAAAATCTTGGTATAGAGATAATTTCCATACATGCAAATATTTGTTACCATCTACATATGAATATATACTTCTATGTACTGCATTAGAATTATTTAATAATCTATTTATATAGTGCAGTTCTATTTTCCAATATTCAACGGTTTTATTTCATATTCTTCTCTTTATGCTATTCTATAAAAAGTATGATTTGCTATTATTTAAGTTTCTCTTGCCTTGAATTATATAATACTTCTTTTCACACAGGATACATTTTGTGTATGTGTGTGTGCATGCACTGATATAGCCAAAGATTTGTCATATATGGTTTCTGACATGTCTGTTCAATTGTTTATAATAATCTCTTTTCAGAGATTTAGGGCTGGTCCTCAGGGAAATATGACATGATGCTTTAGTGCAAAACGTCCATCAAGTGATGTTGCCAAGATTCACATTTTTTTTCCCCAACATTTTACTTATGAATCTGCATGTAGAAAGTCTGAGAGCAATGCCTGCCATCAAATAAAATCCAAATTTGTCCTTTTGATGTTCTAATTAAGTTCTCTATTCATTTTACTGTGATATGCGGATACTGTACCTGATTTCTGACAGTACCCTGATTAAACATGGTTCATCAGCAATGTCTTTCTAAGTAACTACTGCAGTCATTCATATATGCTTCATTAACTTAAGTGTGGTGAGTATTTTAAATTTTAGGATGAAAAGAAACCAGAATATCCATTTAGGTATAGTGTATTTTGCCTTAGCTGTTCTGTGCATATGGTTTAATGACTAAATCAAAGGAAATGGAAGCAGGAACAGCAGCCTTCTGGGTCACTTCCTATTATTTCCTCTCTGATCTTCTTGAGAAAACCACTTCTTGTCATAAGTGCATATATTTTTAAGATCATGTGATAAGAAAGGTGTAGTCTCAGGAATAGGAACATAAGTTTTAAAATCAATCCCTAAATAAGAGGGAAAATGAAGAATAACAATTATGAATAATAATCAACAAGCCCTAGCAACAAACAAAAGTAAGCACAGTATGAAACAAATCAAAACAGAAGATAAAATAAACAGAAGTTTCTGAAGTACAATAATGCAACAAGAGAGATAAAATATCTAAGAAGACCATAGCTGGAATGCTAAATTAATTTTTAAAATAAAGAAGATTAAAGAAAATTTTTGAATTTTTTTTTTAGAAACATGTCCACGTTTTCCACCCATGTCTAGCATTTGATCATATTAATTAAAAATGCATGTTAATTAATATTACTTGTGAGAAATCAGTGGGCTAAGATCATACAGATCATTTCATACATAACAATGAACAGCTTTCAGGCTGGGGACTTTCAATATATACTGATGTACTTTTCAGCTGAACCTCCCAGCACAGTGCTCGTAACATACAGTTAGTCTAAACTGTTATTCAGTATTTAGCTGTTGATACAAAACTTCTGGAAATAACTATAATTTTCAAAATTTTCAATCTATTTACTGTTACAGTTATATTGTCTTTGTTCTGTTAATTACCATGTATTAGAAAAGCAGCCTTTAAGGATATTTTACCTTGCCAATTCATCCATTTATTCTATAAAGACCCAAATAAAATATAAACTACATCCCCATTAATAAAACATAGTTTTATGTCACAAAGCTGGAGGATGTACTTGAATTGTGACTAATCTGAAGTAGGTATTTATATAATATTAGTAAATTTTGGCAGAATAGAAGCTGAGGAGAACTGAAAGAATCAAATGTATAAACCATGGGTTTAGTGTCTTACATATGCATTATACTATGAGATATACCTTCCTTGGCTACTTTCTATCACAAAAGTGAAGACATTGAAGTGATGGACTATAAAAGAGAACCACCTTGATGCTTTTACTTCTGAGGAATAAGGTCTCCTAAGATATCTGAAGAGTACGAAAGAACGTAGTGGTATAGCTAAGGCAAATTTGTCTATGAGTATCACTGCTCAGGATGCTGTGGCACACTCAGATTCTAGCTTAACTATAATTTAAAGCTGCTGTAGCCCCTTGCTGGTTGGTTGTCATAGGCTGTATGACTGTGTAGGGGAAGCAACAGTCGTGACAGACGTGAGCATAAGCATCGCTGAAGTTGGTGGTCTCAGGATGAGTCTCCAGCAGAGGAACCCAAATTAAAAAACAAAGGATATAGAAATTGTGTGAAGAAGTTAAGCCAGCAGCACTTGGATTTAGTTAATTTGAATCAAATGGGAGTGTTTTGGCCTTGGAGCTGAGAAGGAGTGTGTGAATCAAAACACTGAGTTTGCAAAAGGTCCTGGGAATTCTAATTAATCAAAAGATAACACCAGTTTACCCAAAGAGGTTAAGAGCATTAAAAGGGGAATGCAGAGAGAGCTGTGTGGAGAATCCTGAAAACCGAATTATGGTGTGTGCAGCCTCATTTCTTCAGGGCCAGTATTTCCATAAGAAATCGTATCATTCAAACAGTTATACAATTGAGATTCAGCCTAAATATCAGGAGGTGACCTCAGTCAAGACTGAATGGCTTCAGACATGTCTGGGGAAGTGACAGCTGAATATAATTTTGCAAGGTAGTGAATTCAGATGGTTCACCAAATCTCATCAAAATTACGCACCTTTGATTGGAAGAGTAGTATTTTGAGGGAAAGGTCTAAATTATCTGCTGGATCTAGAACCCAGTCAGCACCATAGCAACGTTAATCATTAAAAGCTCTTCAAGATAACTACTAAATGATCAGACAATACAGATACTTTGTGCAAATGTGTGTCATTAAAAGTGGTATCACTTACTGATAAAGAAAAGTTTTCAGTTGCTTAAATTTGCTTTATTTGCTTCAGGTTTACTAAATTTATTTCAGTCTGAAAACATTACAGATGAAAAATATTAAAACAGTATTAGTACAAAAAAAACCAAAGAAAATTACATACAAAACAGTTTTTATTTGCTTCATGCTTGGGAAAAGTAAAAAAAAATTAAAGAGGATGTTCTGGGTTTTATTACCATGACTTCTTCCACTCAGTCTATGGTACGTTATGTTTGTAATCATTAGAAATGGAAATGAATAGATAAGTACCATTAATCCTGATTTTAAAGATTTAAATTTTATTGGATTTAAGGTCGCAGAGGCTGTGTGTGTAACATTAAATACAAGTTATACTTATTTCATTATCGGTTATACATGGGATAGGTTAGGTATCAAGTATTTACATGAGCATTTAAAGTAGAATATTCCCTTCTCTCTCCTCTTGGAGGGATAGCAATAACTTTTGCTATTAATATGTTTACTATGTAATAAAATATAAAATTAAAATGCTGATTTATTAGTGCAAATCTGTGACACCTCATGAACAATAACAAGCAAAAGAAATTTTTAAATCAAGTAGTTCATCAATGATTTGTTTGAAAGAAGCACACTACAAGCAGAAGATGAGCTCTGGATGATGCTACCATAGACTAAATAAATGGCAAAGCAAGAGCATTTGACGAAAGGGAAGGGTAGGAAGTAGGCACTAGAGAATGGGAGTGGCAATAGAACTGAGCTGCAGTTCTGAATGTAAGAGATAAAGTCTTTTTTTCTGAGTTTTTCCTGCCTGCACTTTGTCTTCTTAAAATGCGAAGTTAAAAGTCTTTTTTTTTTTTTAAGCTTCTTTAACTTTGCATGTCACGATGAAACTTCTGAACTAGCTTTCCTCCCCCCCATTTTATCCTCTTCCTGCATTCTAAAATAGGCATTCATTGGGAACACTGGGGTCAGAGATTTTTGATCTTCAATATTACGTGAATACTGCATTGTGACTGTAATCTTTGGATCACATTTCCAAAGAAGAAGGGAAAAAAGCTCAGAATTTTTTTTATTCATGAACCAATACAAAATAAAGAGTATACAGATGTGATAGCTCTTTGGGGATGCAGCATGCCTTGTCTGAAACTAGCATCTACCAGACAAAATAAAAGAGGGCAGCACAATTTCTGCAGCTAAAAGACTGAAAACAGTAAATAAGGACATCCATGACACTTGGAAGTAGTTAAATAATTGGAGATTAAACTAATCTAAACTAAAAGCCTCCAAGGCACTGAAAGTAGATCCTAGAGTAAACTTGATTGAGGAAAAATGTTTTTTAAACAAATTATACTTTAAAAGAATAATCTAATCCTGTTAATGCCTAAAGGGATGTTTCTGAGGCAATTATAAAGGAAATCAATAAGATAACAAAAATTCTAATGAATCATAAGTGACGGAACCAGGAAGGACTTTTCTCATTGCACCTTGTGATCCTCATCATTTTCTGGAGAACTCATTACTAGATAATGAAAGCTAGTTTTGAGCAATCCTGACTGCCCCAAATTCCTTTGTAATCTGACAGTCTTTTTGACTACTTTCCCTGTTCATAACCCTTTCTCTTTTTTTTGTTTGTTTGTTTGGTTGGTTGGTTGGTTTGGTTGGTTGGTTTTGGTTTTGCTTTTGGTTTGTTTTGATTTTTGCGGGGTTGTTTGTTTTTTATTTGTGTGGATTTGTTTTGTTTTTTTCTGGGGTGGAGGTGTTGTGTTTGGATTTTGTTTGGTTTTCAGGGTTTGGTTTTGGTTCTAGGTCGGTTTTGTGGGTTTTTTTGTTTGGTTTGGGGTTCTTTTTGTTTGTTTGGGGTTTTTTTCCTGTACAGTTTGGACTTGTCGGTTTTTAGATTTTGGCCATTGCTTTTTCTCCTGTCATATTCTAAGGCTGTGAATAAATCTTCTCTTTGATTTATATTGTTATACTTTAATATCTTACATTTCAGACATTGATCATAATTTAATATTTATTGAGCCTTGCTGAATCAGCTGTATATTCTGTATTAGGTGTATATTCTAAGGTTTTGGTTGTGCTGTTTATTTCTTTCCCTCTTACCATGTGGTGATCTAGAAGAGAAAGATTATACAGAAAGTGTCTGGCTGGTTTGCATCAGGGCTTACAACGATTATTCCTCTAGGAAGAAATAACTCCTACATTCTGGCTCTGGGACCCACTGAATATGTGCAGAAATCCTGCTACAAAGTCAGCTAAACCTTGAAAAGGGCAGGCTTGTATTCATCCACAGCTTCTGTGAGAAGCAGCTCTCATCTTTTGCAGAGTGCCCACCAAAGCTGTCACTTTCACTGATGCAATAAACTACATACTAGAAGTTACTCCCATCTCCAGCTGAGGTTCAATTCAGAAGCAGAAGTAGTGACATTTTGTTATGTTAGTAAAAAACTTAATTTTAATGGTTTTTATCAGAAAAAAATCAGGATCTTTGCAAAGAAAAAATATTTATTTGAGGGGAAAAAATTAGTTGTTCTTCAGAGAAAAGATTATTGTTGTGTTATTATTTAGTGCGTAAAGGTTTCTGAATTCAATCATCAACAGAGTTATAAATTTTATAGCATGAGAAAGAAAGAGAAAATATTGAAGGAAGATAACCTTCCTTTTCATATTTATTCACCTGTTTCATTTCCTCTGCTCTGTACTGTGTTACGTTTCATGGTACCTCATTTAGCTAATTCATTCCAGCATTTGTAGATAATCTTTCTTATATATTGTTTTGCAATAAAAAAACAATAGATGTTTAGATAAAAGAAGTGAAGTTCAGAAAATCTTTTGAGATTAAGTAAGAAGAGTATGCAGCAATCAATACATGAAAGAAAACATCTAATTTAAAATACAGAATATCAATTATTTGCTGGAAGAGATGTAGAGTATTACTAACAGAAAAGAAAATGTATTTCAAATTCAAGATGAGACTAGTGTTTTGTATAAGAGTATATGCTTGAAAATGGTCTCAGATTTTCTAGAATCATAGAAAGGCTTGGATTGAAAGGGACCTTAAAGGTTATCTAGTTCCAAATGCCCACACCTTCCACTAGACCACGTTCCTCAGAGCTTTGCATCCTCTACCATATCTGATTATTCAGTACAGCCTTTAATTCAATTCAGAAAATTATGAACTGGGCAAAAAGAAGGTTTTGTGTGTATGTGTATATATAGATATATATGTGTGTGTGTTGATGCCTTTGAATTTTTAGGATTTTTGGATCTCTTTGCAGATTTTAATGTAGCTGGAGTTTTCCTTCACTTTAGACTGCTACTTTCTCACAGTTTGTGTCACATTCCTGAAGCTTTGGTTTAACCATCTTTTAACTGTCTTTTAAAGGGAATAGGTTTTTAGCAACAACATTCCATTGGGATGTGCATCTGGACTGGAATAACAACAGATATGGAAGACAAAACAAGATAGAAGGCTCAAGGCCCTTGGAGGGGCTCCAGTGGGGCCATTCTGAGGGTGGTACCCAGCAAAAGGGGTCTCAGGATTGGATCTCCCCATTAGATATGATAATTAGTAAAAAATATAAAAGTGTAAGAATTCTGTATGTGAGTGCCTTTCTACTCTGTGTCCTGAAGGCTTTCACTAAAAGAGCTGCTCTCTATCTTATCTAATATGGCCTGGAGAGTTTTTTTCTCCCCGCATCTTCAGGCAGCAGAGTGTATGACTGAAGATTAGAGGAAGCCCAAAGCAGACTCTTGTTGATATGTTGTGTGGTGTGAAGTGACTAGTCGCCTCAGAAGGGGATATCCACTCTGTACTGCTCAAATTACCAGCAATAGAAAGAGACTACTCCCTGGGATAAATGCTTTTAGCAAAATAGATGAAGCCAAATAGTAACCTTATTATCATATGTAATAATTCTCTTGAACATGAGCCTGCTTTTAGTCCCTAGAAATTATTATTTTCATCAGGTAGATTCTCTTGAAATTATCCTGTTTCACTCTCTATAGTCAAACTCCTAAAAGATAAGATGGGAGCTATATCTCCGGAGCATTTCTCTGTCTCTTTGAAAGCAGCATTTTGACAGTTATCTTCTCAGTTTTCGTGTTATGAGATTTTAATTTGCAACATGAAACTGAAGTATTTGATGTTTAAGCAGTTTATGAAACATACATTTTGCCAAACATTAAGATGCATTTATGAGTTTCATAAAAACCCTGCCAAGATTTACAAAATATTCTTTCTATATATGAAACTATTTGCCCCATTTAATGACCTTGCTAATAGTTGTGTTAATATGTTCTGTATACAAGCCATGATTTATAATTTTTAAACTTTATTAAAAGGCTAAAAGACAATTAAAATACTAAAGGAGATTACAAAAGTTATTAAGAGCTGGTTTTAGTTGCACTGAGACAACCATAAATCATTTTGATGATTGTTCACATTGCCTCATGATAAACTGCTGTATCTGTTAGACAGAAGTGTATATGAATAGATTTATTTAAGTGTAGTACTACACTACAGTACAATACTGTTATTCTAAGGTATTTAATAACCCTTCTTTCAACTCTTACATGCATTTACAACCACTTTGTCTTGATTTTAAAATCAAGTCATATGTTTTAAGTCATAAATCAGATATATTATGTAGCTTTGATGTAAGATTTCTGTTGGATTGGTATCAGCAATAGCAGAACAGGCAAAAAAGAGTCTAGTTTTCTATCTTTCTGCTTGCTTTGATTACTTTTTTTCCACTAAATAAGAAAAAAAAAAAACTGGTCACTTGAAAATAGAAAAGTGAATGCTTCAATGAAATGCAGAATCTATTTTACTAACTTTTTCTGGGGAAAAAAAAATAAATGCCCTACTGTGATTTTTCATTGAGATTTACAAATCCTTTTATTTCTCCCTTAATGAGACTCTCTAATTAAGCAAAACCTTTTAGGCTCCAAGGGCATATATGAATGGTCACTTTTATACCAGATCTTATCAGTCCTGGCAGAACAGAAAATTAATTATCTAAATTAAAACTTCCTTGATGCTTTAAATGATTGTTCTTAAATACCTTTTTCTTGAAGGAGCAGGAGGTTGGAAGGGATGGAGAGGGGAGAGGGAAGAAGCAAGGTTATATTAGTGTTTATGCTGGGGAGTAAGGGGGAGAGATGGGGTGGGAAGAGGGACAAACAAAAGAAACAACATT
Source organism: Lophotriccus pileatus (assembly GCA_035583135.1). Lineage (NCBI taxonomy): Eukaryota > Metazoa > Chordata > Aves > Passeriformes > Tyrannidae > Lophotriccus > Lophotriccus pileatus. The sequence continues at coordinate 134,599,108 of JAWWES010000081.1, read as the reverse complement.
GAATAAATTTTTATTAGTTACTTAAACATGCTCATTTTAGGAAAAAAAACAAAACTCCAAAACCAAAGAAAAAAAAATAAAAACCAACCAAACAAAAAAAACCCAACATACAAAAAAAACCCAAACCAAAAAAAAAAAAAAAAAACAACCCCAAACTGAAATATTCAAATGAGTTTAAAGGCACTGGGGTTATCTGTAAGAAAAAGAAACAACAGTTTAGTGGAACAAATCAATGCAAGTATCACAGAAAGGAGCCAACTAACATGAAATTTTAAATTTTAAAAAATTAGTTCTCTATCTGTGTCCTGGAGCAGTTTCCTGGGTCTTCAAGACACACTATTTACAATATTTATATATGTGAATATATTTCATTCCAGCTAGAGGAATGTCATTTGCTGAAGGCACTATTAATACGATGGAGTAGGGGAGGAAGCAGATAACTAATGTTCCACATTCACATCCCCATTAAGTCTTTCGAGGATCTGGTGAGTGCAGCTATTCCAAACCAAAGCTGTGGTTTGGGATACAGAAACTCTGGATTCTCCATACTCATACTGAGATTTTTTGGAAGAGTCTGCAGTTTCCTTAAAGGTAAAAATAGTTGCAAGGAAATAAAATTGTCTTTTTTTAGAGTTGCTTCTACACCCCAGACATATGATCTATCTGCATGGAACAGGAAAATAGGAGAATTATTTGATTATCGTATCTACTTCCATATTTTCCTAGATGGTGGAAAATATCAGATAGGTTTAGAGAAAAGTGCTCCTTTCTCTTGATCACTCTGTCTATGACATCAGGGACTCCAGCTTTTCTCACTCTATTTCCAAGGTGTAATCTCTTATTTCAATAAAGTTTTTCTTCATTTTATGGAGTGTGCAACTGAATTTTGCTCAGAAATCTGAATTTTTAGATTTTTTTCTTTGATTATTCTCAAAGCCATCTATTAGAAGCTACAGTGTTGAACCTCCCTGGCTTCTACTCAAAATGTAGGACTTTGAATCAGAATACCTCTGTTCATTGTCTGTGCCCCAGAGGGATTTAAATTCACTCAATAAATTGGGAAGGTCAGCTGATCATAATTTTTTTTTCTAAGAAAAAAGGTTTTTCCCTTAAACCAAGTAATCATTACCTTTTATTTGAATAACAGAATGAAATTTCTGTGCCAAAACTGACCCAAATCATATGTTAAAATTCATGGAGGATTTGGAAATCTCCATGGTTTCTGGTATCCATCTGCCTTTTCTCCTATTTTTCTTCTTAAACATAGTCTACATCTTCTTTTGAAGCTCACTCCAGGGAAGTTCAATGTTAAAAGTTAATGCTTATTGGCTAAGGCTTCACACTGTCTCAGCAAAAGCAACTCTCTAAAACACATTGCCTATTCAGTTTGAAAGTTTCTGGTTAGACAGGCTGTTTTTTCCTCTCTTTTTGCCCAAAGCAAGATTTTAATCCATTCAGTTCCCATCAAATATCATTTGGAAATTTGGAGAAAAACCTGATCGTATGCAGTAAATAAAAAAATATGAAAATATTTTCCTATTTTCTACATTTCCTACAGCTGTCCACGAGACATAAACAAATAATATATTCATATATACGGAAATATCTTCCTTGACTTCTTTCTACTTTTAATAAATAAAGTTTTTGTTGTTCTTAATTACACCAATTACATACAAACCGTTCAAATTAATAAAGTTTTTTGTTCTACCTGTTTATATTAAACCCTTAGAAAAATGTTACTATGTTTAGTAATAAATGTTATGTTAAGCAATAATTATCCAAGAAATTTTAGAATTATACTATTATATATCTTTTTTTGTAATAAAAGGGCAGAGATGTAATGTGTCAGGTTACAGGTTTACCAGCAAAGTATGCTGGGAAATGTAGTCTTGGTACACTTCTGAGCATGGCAGTGTGTTACCTGGCCATGATTGGTCTAGGAAGTCACATGTTATAACGTGTTACCATTTGAAACCACTATTTAAACCCTTGTTGTTGCTCAATAAACTCTCTTGTCTATACACCACATTGGCGTCCTCATCATTCTTACTTACACACCATATTGGTGTTTTATAGGGTCCACAAGGACCACATTATATATGCCATTTATTATATTAATAATATTGCCATAGGACACCTTTTTCTAGACCAAGTTACTCAGACACAACATGAATCTCATAAACAATTCACAATGCCTTCTACTCAAATTAGCAAAGAAGATAAAGCCTTTTCTAACATGGAGCTGGTACACAGCTCCCTTCTGAATGGTCCCTGTGGTTACAGCTGTGCTGCTAAATGAAGTATGGGGAAGTATTTTCCCCAGACAAAAAGGCCAATACATCCAGAGAAGTGTGCGTATATCTTTATAAATTCTCTCATGCTCCAAAACCAGCCAGGGATGATATCTGGGCTGTTCTAACTTCTAAACTCTGCCTGAGAAGCATTTGAGGGACTGCTACTTTACGCAGTCCCAAAGTCCTAAATGTCAAGGACTATTCTGATCATTCACTAGTAGAGAAAGAATAATTGCTATGCCCAGTAGTTAAACATGGTTCTGTTTAATTAATTAATCCAGCCACATCTTAGGGCCATAGTGTTGCCACCTGGGTTACCCTAAGGGTATAACAACTAAAATTATGACTGAGCTGTTGAATCACCACTTACTAAGGTAAGAACATGTTAGTAATATTGAAGCCTGACTCTTCCACATGGATCAGCAACCTTGGTAACAAACAACTCCAGGAATTCATCATATAGGCTATCTTGAGTCTGATTCACAAAGGAATGCCTCAACAGTGGTTCCGATACTTGGCACTAGATAAAAGCAAATGAAGGTGAGTCTCCCTAAAGCAAAACTTTGGTGTCTGAAACTATTCATTCCTAGGCACTGTTCTCTTTGTATTAGCAAATGTTCTCAAACAATTCATTAATGAATTTGGAGTTTCACCAGAGCTTTCAATGAGGCCAAACTGTTTCATAAATTAGGAAAATAGGGGCTTTCTACTATTCTCCTTTCTTTTTTTTGTTTTTTTCACTGCTATAACATAAGTTTCCAAAGACAAGTCAATATCCCGTGTGCAGATATACAGAAAGTATTTAAAGGTAACACCTTCAGTATTTTATACATATATCTCTTGTACAAATGAGCCAGATGTTATTTTCCTGCATGTATAAAGAGGCCAAGACAGTCATTACTGCTATATATGGAACAAAACCAAACATATTACGTGATTCTTGAGGCTAGGGTGTCCTTAGTTACATTTATTCAGGAATGTCTCCAGGTCCTGAGGTTGATGGTCACCGAATGGCCTGAATTGATGTTCACAGAGCATGGACTGCACCAGAGGCAGGCTTCACACAGTCTGTCTAACAGGAACAGTCCTTTGAATGGTCTGACTCCTCAGCTGCTCCCAGGAACCTACTCTCACAAATGTAAAGCGGCTAAATATTCCTTATGTTACAACAGAAAGGAAGAGAATGATGTATATATATAGCATTGTATACCTCTTCCTTTCTCACTATAAATGAAGGACTATAACTAGGAAACACTAGAAAGTAGGTTTGCCTTCCACCCCAGCACACGCATATGGAGAACATACTTCTGAACTGGATTAATGAGTGACCTGCTTGAGTATTGTGGTACATTCATGTATCTGTACAAAGAAAGAAATGCAAAGCTTCCAACAAAAGTTATCATGTGCATTCCTTGTCTGTAGAATATTATTAAGTAAAGATACGCATAACTTGTTGTACAAGAAAAGAACTAAATAGTTTCTAAAATTACTTTCTGCTACCACTATTAATTGTGTAGCAGCAGCACATCAATCTAAAAGCAACTGATTTGTGCAAGAATGTGAACATGATACACAGTAACATTAGGGTTATCTCAAAATTTTTTCATTAATTGCACTATTATTCTTCAAGCATACATTACAATCCATTTTATGATCTCTAAGCTGACACAGAATCTCTGCTTTGTTTGTGACTATACTTTTGAGTGAAAAATAATTAGTTAATATAATTGTTTATTAATATAATAATAGTGTGTTAGAGGCATAGTCTTTTGCACCTACATAAGCTAACAAACCAACAAAAAAATTCCAGAAGGAAACAAATTTTAGAAAGGCTTAAACCAATGTGTTTATCCAGTTTTTAACAGATTTTTACATACAAATTTTAGTTCTGTCAAGTCGAACTAAAGAATCCTAAAACATATTTTAAAACCTACAGTTAGATTATTCTGAAATTAAAAACAAAACAAAAACAAACACCACAAATAAAAAACAAGCCAACCAACCAAACAAAACCAAAAACAAACAAACAAAAAACAAAAAACAAACAAAAAACCACCTTAAAATGACAAATACTCCAGGTTCATAATCTCACAAGTTTTAAACCACAAGCATTAAATTTATGTAAATTTTCTCCAAAAAGAATATCTGATTCATCCAACTGAGCCAATGTGCTCAGTTAAACTTCTTATGTTAATGGACTCATCTTCTCAGCTGATACAGAGAAATAAGCTTTTTCTAGAAGTCACTGTAGATTTTCTGCTCTTCCAATATGCTGAACAACAATTCACAGGTGAAGTTACCAGTCGTATCCAAACTTCAGAAGGAACACTCTAAATAAAGTTCTTACCTTCCTTCATTCTACCAGAAGAATCCTTCTCTGGCAGAAGACGACAAAATCATCAAAATAGACCAGCTCCTCCTCACCTCCTATCTGTAGCAGTGTCTTCTGTAGTGCGACTCAGTGGTAGTTTATTCTTTTTCTTCCCGTCTCTCCTGTTTCTCACAGCTCAGTCCAGCCCTATTCTTTTGCCTCTGATTGTTACTGAGAAAAACTAACTGAAGATGGAATAACAGACCCATTTCTGGGCAACACCATAATAACTTTGATCAATAAGAGAGTAGAGGTGAGATGGGAACCTCCACCACTCCTTTTGCTTTACAAGTAGCAGATCTTTCAAGCCAAATAATACGGCAGAGGGAAGGAACTGGCGTAACCCTTTCACACTTTATAATATACACAGGACTCTCACAGTTTAAGACTGTTGCAAAATCCCCTGAATTCTGTAGTGTTATTTCCAATATAGAAGAAATACAAGACCTTTCTATTTATAATAATTCTCCTTATCTTCATAATGATGAAAAATAACTGTTCTGATATTTAACACCTCCCCTATCAACTGGAAATTTCCTGAGAATCAAGCACTTAAATTGAAAACCAGAACACACAATAAATCAAACTATTACTGTCAATCTTGGTGCAGAGCAGGGGGACTGAACAAACATGGAAAATGTATCATCTTAGTAGTCCCACCACGTCAAAGCACAGTTGGAATATTTACAGAAAATATGTCTGAATGCGCATTTCCAAAGTCAGATATTATAAAAAGCTTTGTTTTCCAGGCCAGTAGGTTTCCCAAAAAACCTATGTCTTATAATTCAAAATAAGTTAATTCGAACTTTGTACAAAGAATTCTTCTATGTGCACAGTCCTCTTTAAAGTCAAGAAATATTGACTGAAGAAATTAGCCCAAAAAACAAAATTATCTACACATTTTTGGGTAAAATTATAGATTATCCTTTTAACTGTCCTAGTAATTGCAAATAGACATAAAATTTTTGACACAAAACTCACTGTTTTCCCTAATGAGTGCAAATTTAGTTGGCAGTGAAAACAATTTCATATTTATGATAATAAATGAGTTTTCAAAATCACTGGTGAGCACTAAGGATTATAAAGGCAGATAAAGGCAGGTTTTTGAAGTTAGACTAGAATGTAAAATTCAGTCATTGTCACCTTTTCCTGAAGAAGATACAATAGGAGTGGAAATGCTTTACATCCAAGCAGTGTGTCTGGTCAGGATTTAATTATCTCATGTTTTACCTAAATAGGTTTGAAATGGAAAGTGAGGGCTCCTAACTTTTCTTATGTAAGACGTACAGAGAGGAACACACAGAATGAACAAAAAGTGGATACATGTTTTAATTTCTGAGAATAACTATTCATTGGGTGCCATAATGTACATACAGAATGTACTGCAACAGAATATTAACAATGTGAAGAGACTAGCCAAATATTTTATGATCAGAAAGGACACTGACTTGCCAGGATTAGGAAAAAACAAACAAATGAACTGGAAGCCCTGTAGACTGGCCTTTCATTGTGCCCTCTGAAAACTCCTCTGTCTCTAAACATTTAATGCTGGCAACATTGAGGGACTGGACCACTTTGAAAAAATATGGCAATTTAAGTGTTTTAGGCCAGAATACATTTTCTTCAATATCTGTCAATTTGTGTAATAGTCATACATGTTTCTCCATCACATTTTCACAATATTTTTACCCAAGTGATTAAATGAATGTTAGCTGCATTGTATTTAGAAGACAGACTTTTTTTCTTTAGAAATATCTAATAGCTATAAACCCACAATAAACAGGTCTAAAAATAGAGCTAAAAGATATAGTTTCCGTAGCAACAAAAATTCTCAGATATCTTCCAAATTCCAATATCTCACAAAAACAACGAAAAATGTCTACTATGTTTACGTTTTCCTCTACCCTGTATTCTGAGGTCTTCCTGTGTAATAGTGTGTATTCATACAGAAAAGTGAAATACTCTCTGAAATGAAGGATTTCAAGTCCTAGCAATTTTCCTTATTTGTCTTTTGGAAGTGGCTTATGAAAGTGTACAGATTCACCATTTTTCACAAAGACTGGGAAAAGTGTGAGGAAGAAACTAGAGAAGAGGTCATTTTACATACATGCATACATACACACATATAAAATCTCTATATGAAAAAACACAGCAAAAGAAAAGCAAAACAAAACAAAACACAAAAATGGCACAACCAGTCAACAAAATTAAAAACAAACAAACAGACCCACAAACCCACCAACTCCCCAAACTCGCCCCAAAAACCCTGCAAAGAAATAAAAACAAAAGAGAAGAATACTGACTATCAGAGGATGATATAGAGAGGATGGAATGGCAGTAAGGGCTGTTTTATGGCAATTTTTGTGGGAAAGGACTAAATGTAGCTAGTGAGAAACAATACACAGTAACAGAGAATTAACTTCAGAGAAAAATAGTAAATAACAGTATGAATAATTCACAGGTAAAAAAATAGGATTTTGAAAATATAAAAAGTTAACATTTTTAATATAAATGCTGATAAGAATTTCAAGGAAGCATTCCTTTTCTGTTGTGATTCCCTGCATGTTTCCTACAGAGTTACAATTGGTAGTGGTGGAAGTCAAGAACTCACTCCAAATAACTGAATTAGAAGAATGAAAATGGCTGGAGTCTCTTGCACAATATATATACTGCAACCTGCCCTGATCTGAGCCATCAAACTCACAAACCGTCAGTAGTTTGGACACAAGCTCGTGATGAACTACAGGCGTAATATGAGCTTTGAGGAAAGACAAGAAAAACTTGTACAAGTTTCTTCCAGTATCCTCCGGCTTCATCCTTGCCTACAGTGCAGTGGGCAAGAGATACCTTGTGAGAGCACATTTCTTCCAGAAGGAAGTCCAGTGCCCTCTGGCACACAGGAAAAGTTTTCTAGGCAGCCACCTGTGTATAATGTGGGTACTGGTACCACCAGCATCCCCCACGTTAACATAATGATCCAGGGTCATGGAGTTCTATCAGCTGACAGTGCGACCAAAATTCTGCTTCTTAGGTTAGGTGCCAAAGTAGCCTTTTTTGCAAGTAGTTAGCTAGTTTAGTGGTAGATTGTTCAGTTTCAAAGTACAGTGAAAATATAACTTACTCATGCTACATAATCAGATAAAACTTTTCTGACTCGGTTTGAGCTAGAGAATCCTTACTAATATCAGAGACATGGTTGACAAAGAGGTGGAATGCCTCTTCCTTTTGAATTATAGAATGCATAAGGTTTTCCTGATGTAGTCAAAAATTAATTGGGAATATTGAAACAGATTACTAGATTTATTCTTTCTGTTTTATTATTTATGTAAATCTGTCCCCTTTGGGCAGCCAGCTTGATGTTTCTTTCTTTTTTTCCTTTTTTCCTGAATTGTTCTTTGAAATAGAATTAAAAATATTTAATCAGAGGCATTTTTTCCTTTATGTGTATTTATCAGTTCAGCAATTAGTAAGCCCATGTCAGTTTTTCACTTGACTCACTGCACGTGATCTAATTTGTCACAGTTCATGCTGAGGAACAAAACGTAAATTTGAATATTTTCTAGAAATTCTGATTCTGCCCATTAAGCACATAATCCTCCTTTTATTTCCAGGCTAATTTTTTAGTCTGTTTACAGGGTGTAGATGTTTTGACTGAAGCAAATATTTAGGTGGAAATCCTTGTGGCTTTCTGTGTCCCACCCATCTCCTCGTTGACACCATATTTTGCAGAAATATGTTTTCAGTAAACAGCTGGGATTCCATTCGGCTGTTAGCACAAGCTTAAAAATAAATATTTTTTTCACTTATTCATTTGAGCATGTCAATTCAGAAACTTTGTAGAGTTTTAAGATTTAATCAAGATTCCTTGAATTTAAAAAAAATTCAGTTATGTGTAGTCATAATTAAGTTGAAAATTCTAGGTGGTTGAGGGACAAGGGAGGTACTAATACTTAAGTAAAACAATTTAAATTAAATCTTCACTGTCACCTTCTCTGTGACTGTTGTAGCACTACTGTCATTTTTTCAATTACACTATTAAGTGCAGTTCAGTGCAATTTATCTTGTTCAGTACCAAGTGAAAAATAACCTCAGTCAGTAGACATTGGCTTAATCCCTGACTTCATGGTGTATTTCTTACATTACTTTAGGAGGGTTGTTTAGGGTCAGCTCAACAAAATTTCAGGTTATAATTTACATTTCACAGACAAGATTATTTCTTTCAATGAGAAACTAAGCATCTACAGGGAACTTTTTAAGAACATATATCACTGTTGAAAAGGTTTGGTTTCTCACCAGTTAACTGAATTTTTATCATAATTTTTTCTAATTCCAAGACATAATTTCTTATCAGAGGAAAAACTGGAGGCAAACCCAGACCAATTTATAATCATAACAATTTCTCACTTATTTGAGTAAAATACAGATGTCTCTTCCTCCTACAGTGGTTTCTTGCATCCCATGCAAATACTTACAGGTATCAAAATCTGAAAATGTTTTCTGAAGCTATATTCTTAATTTCCAAATAACATTAGGAATCAGTACATTTATTTTTCTTCATTTTGTCTCTTTTGTTTATTGGATTTTGCATTTGAGGAGCTTACAATGGGGCCTTGTTTTCCCATGGTACTTTAATTTGATATTCTCATACAAACAATTGTCTCTCTCACCATTTGCTGTTTCCCTTTGATATGTCCCAGCTTTGATCATTTCAAGGGAAAAGACATGTTAATCTAAGTGGTATTTGATGAAATAATGTGGTTTTATGAAACAAAGAAACATTCTGATAAATTTATCGGATGCTTTCTGCAAGTCAGAGGCAGCACATTTTTATCTTGTTATTTCTAGTAGAAACAATTCTCCTGCATCATGTTCTAAGAACTTGACAAGCTTTTAAATTCAAGTAAATCAACTGAGAAAAAAATGCAGAGCTTATTTAAGATAAGTTTTGAACAGTTTTTGCATGAGTTTTCTTTACTACAGGTAGCTGTTACTTGTTACTGTTTTGTTTTTTTTTTCTGAGCACTCCTTTGCCTAGACCAAGTAAATCCCAGACCGAGTAAATAGAAAATTAAATAAAAACTCATTAACCTTAAAAATTTATATGGCCTGCTTTAAGTTTTTACTAATACTATTGAAATGTGAGCATCCTGTGCTCATATTTGACTCCTTTTAGACCTAACTGCTTCACTCTTCCTCTCTGGCTTCTAATTTCAATGAAACTTCCAAAGTAAACTACTATTCAGTGTGAGGAAAAAATTACTCTCATAGAGAACTTTCAATATTTTCATCGTCACTTTTATTATTCTCTTTTTCACATTTACACAATAAAATATACACATAACCTCATCCTAGTAGCATACAATAAATACATGTGTGTTGCACGTAACTGAAATTTGAGTTATAGGCAGCATCTTTAATGCTAACCTGAAGAACTTTCTAAGAGAAGAGAGGTCTAATTGCCTATGGTGGTTTTTGGCTTGGATAGAGTTAATTTTCTTCATAGTAGCTGGTATTGGCCTGTGTTTTGGATTTGTCCTGGAAACAGCATTTATAATACAGAAATGTTTTTGTTACTGCTGAGCAGTGCTTACGCAGAGCCAAGGCCTTTTCTGACCCTCGCACTGCTCTAGCGAGGAGGCTGCGGGTGCACAACTAGGACAGCTGCCACCAACTGACCAGCTGCTTTCCCGGGGATTGCTGAACACCTGCCTGCTGATGCAGTGAATGAATTCCTTGTTTTACTTTGCTTTTTTTTTTTTTTTTTTTTACCTTGCTCTTGCTTTGCTTATTAAACTCTCTTTACATCAAGCCATAAGTTTTCTCACTTTTCTAATTCTCTTCTCCTTCCCACTGAGGCTATGGGGGTCTAAGTTGATGGCTGGGGTTAAGCCACAATATTGAATTGGCTAAACTGGAAGTCACTGAATCACACAACAGTTGACATTGGAAGGGACCTCTGGAGGCAATCTGGTCCAACTGCTTGCTAAAGCAGGACCATCAAGAGCCCGTTAGGCGGGACTATGAGCCTATGACATTCCTTTTGGGTATCTCCAGGAAGGAGACTTTACAAGCTCTCTGACCAATCTGCACCAGTGCGTGGTCACTCTCACAGCAGTGTCTTCTGACGCTCAGAGTCAATCTCCTGTGTTTCAGATTGTGCCCATTGCCTTTTCTTCTGATAAGAGCCTGGGTATGTCTTCTTTGCACAGTCCCTTCAAGTATTTATTAACATTGCCAAGTACTCCCTTGAGCCTTCTGTACTTGAAACTGAACAGTCCCAGCTCTCTCAGCCCTCCTTATCTGAGAGATGCTCCAGTTCCCTAATCATCCTTGTTTGACTCTCTCCAGCCTCCTTTATAATGAGAAGCCATTATGGACTATGAAATTTCTTTATTTGTATGTGTGAAGGATAGATGTAAGACTGATTTTACACCCCGAACTCCTGTAACATTACCTAAAGTCCCCCCTTTAATCAATATCCAAACATTTTTATGTAGGCACAGATTATTAAGCATGACTTAGAAGGTGCAGTGCCAAAAGACAGGCCTTCTTCTAGGATGTCTTTCAAAATGAGATGCAATACTGGCTACTCAGAGGAATTTCAGGAATCTCTGAAACTTTTTGTGGTGGAATAGAAAGGAAAGACCTTGTTCATTTACTCTCTTATTAACCACTGTCTTTCCTTAACAAATGGATTAAAAAAAGGGAAGTAACTGAAGGAATGTATTTTCCCTTAAACTGAAAAAAAAGGAAATAAGTATTGACAGAATTATAAGGAAACACCAATTGATAAAAGTAAGATTCCTTTCTGAATCTTTGAACTCAAGTGTTTGAATTCTCAGACAACTCTCCAAGTTTCTATGTTCTTCTTTGTTTATTTTACTTTCTCTTTGAAACAAGTGAGGAGAAAGAGAAATCTATAAGTAAAAAAGAAGAAAGATAAACTTCAGAAGATTTCTGCCTCACAACATCCGAGTAAAGAAAAGGCTAAGAAAGAATTTGAAGTGTGTTTTGTGGTGTGTCTTTTTTTGTATGTGTTTTCTGTTGTTTAAATTATAAAACCCACCCTTTTTTGTTTAAGATAGGAACATGTATGAAGTAAAAAAAAGAAGATAAAGTAGAAAAGAGAGACAAGTGTTATGATACATAATGTTGACTAATTTAGTTAAATGTACATATATGACCATATGAGAAGGAAACTATGACATTTTGAAAGGTTTACAATTATGCAATTTGAAAGAAAACATATAGAAGAAATGATTACATTTCTACTTAGAAAATTTGTTTACTAACGTCTAACATCTGTGAAACTTCATTTACAATATCTAACTTTTTACAGTATTGGGAAAACATAATGCACTTTATTCCAAACATCTTCCAGTTGGTTTTATAGTCTGGACAAACAGTAACAAATATCAATAAGACTATTCTTTCATAGGCTTATATTTTCTGGGCTATACTGATCAGTGATCATCAAATCTAATCCTCTCTTTAATTTTAAAATCATTTTGTTTTGCCAGTTATACCAGCTATTGATCAGCTACTATGTGCCCTAAGCAAGTTCTGACACTCAAATAGGTTAGGTCAACATATACACCCAGCTACTTTAAGTAAACAGTTAATGATTATTCTAGAGTAAATACTGGGGGGAGAAGGAGAAAGAAGGAGCAGATTTTTGCTCCATTTCCAGGAACTTTACATAGTAAATGAAAAATCTTATACACTATAAATAACAGATCAGGTACTTTTCAGAGCTCCATTCTAAACCCTCTTCAGGCTAACAGTAATATTTTACGTAAAAAACTTTATGAAATATATTTTTGTGAGTTTCTGAAGCATTACAAATCTTAAAGCAAACCTTGGCAATGGAGAGACACACTTTTGAACTAAATTGTGCAGGGAATGAGGGAGAGGCAATCCTTGCCTATGGCTTGTGATACAAGAGTACATACTGGTGCTAAAGGGGAAAGGGTCAAGTGGTTTTAAAGCCCCCTGGGATATTCCCCTCAAAACCCACAAACTAAGTGGAGACTCATACTTCTTAATTTTTTTCCCCTTAACATTTTCCTGGTGTTTCAATTATGTTCAATGTATTTTGTCCCTGTGTAACTGGAAACATAGATAGTTCTACATGGGAGGAAAATAACTTCTTTTAAACAAAGATCTTATTTATAGCCTGAATATGGAGAGAAAACAATTCATTTCAAAAGAATCAGGTTAATCTTTGTTCTGAAAAAAAAAGGAAAAAATAAAAAAGATGCAAAACTTTTGTTATTTGTGAAAAGTTTGTTAAGAAACAAAGCAAAAGGAAGAGCACTTTCATTTTGTCTTTCTGATCTACTCTATAGCTCAGTTAGAGAATCCATTAAGAGAGAACTATCTTCACTGTCTGCTTAAAAAAGGCATTATTTTTCTACTGACTCTGGTATTTGATAGAACAAAATGGCAAATAAGCTTATTTTATTTCCAAGGAGAAAGAGAAAATAAGACAAAGAGGAACAGTCAAGAATTTGTCTGGTTATCTCTGCAGGGAATCCAGGGCCTAAAAGTATATTTGCCAAGCTCTGATGAGATGGAACGAAGGAGCTAGTTTAATTATAAATATCAATCAGTTAATTTCCTTTACAGCACAGGTAATAATTTTTGAGCCATCATATTTGGATATAAGAGAACAATGACAAACAGGTGCCTTGCACTCTTTATTCATATTTCAAGTAGAAATACATTCCTTTAAATGTGGAAAACTGGAGGAGGTACTTAATTTTCCAGCCAAAAACAGTCCTGCCAATTCTTAAGTGATTAGTTACATTCAGTTACATTAATTGTTAGGAGATAGTATGAAAACCAAAGGAAGCTTATTGATTTCCTAAGATAAATGAGGGATTAGAATTATAGCTATGCCATCTTAAAACATACCACTATCTAGTTTATGATAGCACACTTTTGTTTGTTTGTTTGTTTTAGTGGATTGGTTTTTTTGTGTGTAAGATTGCTCAAGATACAAAGGTCTTTGGTGAATATATGATTACATAAGGCTTCTAAAACATAATTTACTGTCTGTTTCATAGGATCATTTCAAACAAAACTCTTAATTTTTTCCAAATATTTGTATATTAAATGAAAAAGCCTGCTTGTTAGAATTTTCTGCTCTCTAAACTATTGATAATGTTCACACTGATATAAAACTAGAGAACACACATTTTAATGGCTGAATTACCATATTTTGTTTCTTATAAGGTATCTAAAACTGACAATTAAAAAATGTCAGGAAGCACATTAGCTGTATGCAAAAGAAAATGTACACATGCAAAAGGGTAAAAAACAATGTAACTGATTCTTCTGACTTATGACACAAACTTGTGGTAATGAAAATATAATTGATATTTTATAAGATTCACTAGTAAACAATATTATCCATTAATCAATTAAAATATAACGAGCATTAAACAGTAAGTTTAGGAAACCTATAATATTATATTGTTAAAATGCAGAGAGTAACCGACATTTCAATGGGCTACCCAGGGAGGTGATAGGTTCACCGTCCCTGGAGGTTTTTAGGTTAGTGCCATGGTCTAGTAACCACGGTGGTGTTGGATCAAGGGTTGAACTTGACGATCTCGGAGGTCTTTTCCAACCCAATTGATTTGATTCTATGATTCTATGTAGATAAATTACCCTATCATGGTTATTTATACACTCAATTCACTTTTTGTTTCCTCCCATGGGGTTGTTAGAGGATATTTTCCTCCTTGTTCCTTTTGATATCAGTTTATGGATCTATATGCCACAATTTAACCAATTTTTTAAAACCTACTGATACCATCTTTGTCTAATATTGAAGGATTTAACAAATAACAGTTCTCCACTTACCTACTCACCACCTTGTGCTAATTATGACTGGGATGGAATTAATTTTTTTTGTGTGCTGCCCATATGGTGGTGTGTTTTGGATTTGTGATCAAAATAGTCACAGACACACCCCAAAGTTTTAGCTATTGTTTTAGCTATTGTTGGACAGCGCTTACACAGCATCAAGGCCTGGTGTTTCTTTTACTACCCCATCACCGAGTAGGCTGAGAGTGACAAAGAAGCTGGGAGAGAACACTGCTGGTACAGCTGAGCCCAACTGACCAAAGCAATAAATAGCAATAAAAGCTGGGGGACAGAAAAAAGAAGGGAAATGATGTGGGAGTAAGCGAGTGGTTGATTGGGGCTCAGTTGCCAGATGGGGTTAAACCATAACACAAGTATACAGCTGAACTCCAAGCAAAACATGAATAGAAGCAGCAGAGACAGAATGCAGATATTCAGGACCAGGTCTAGATCTGGCCAGTTCAAGTAAAAGGAGTGGAAAACTGACCCTCTCTCAGATAAAAGAATATCTTGTGCAGCAACACCTATAGTCAGACCTGAGATTTAAAGGCTATCAGGTGCCTTGTGTTCTTGAAAGAACCCATTACTTCTATGTTGAAATCAGTTGTGCATGCTAATCATATTTGCGGCTATATTGCTGGGGACACAGCTAAACTTTGTATTCATGACAACATTAATAACCACCCTTGCACAAGGAAGAAAACACTCTCAGATCCTTCTAAACATAGTGAAGATATATGCATTTTTAAAGACAAAATATGGTGGTTCCAAGACTGAGTAAATCTGTGAATGGAACCTATTTCTACTGCACTATTTTCCTAAATAAACAATAGTCAAGAAAAAATGAGTTTCATTTTCAATTGTTGTACCTGTTTCTAAAGAGCTCTAATACAATATTTATGCCAAGTGTTGACTAAATAGAAAATGTTAAATATCTATTTATAAAACCATAATATATGCAAGAAACTGTTACAGAAATTAAAAATGTATAACAATTCTTATGGCAGATGGATAGCTGTGTGAAACAAAAAAGCTTAGTCTGAGTTAGAAATACAGGATTACATCAAAACAAATTAATTCCTGGCAGAAAGAAGAAAATTGAGAAAAAAACGTTGGAGCTGGGAGAATATCCAAATACTTCTAACTGGGCTCACATAAAACCAATTTTTTTATTCAAAAAACTCCATAAAGAGAAAATGCTGTTTATTGCTATTCTTTCATATAATCTAGAGGAACTTTTTGTGTGCTGCATATTGTGATTTCCTGGCAAGTTCTGTTAATTTACTCTTCACTGGTCTACTGATGGGTAACTTGCTAGTATCCTGATTTGATCCTGAAAACATACAGGTCCCATTTGATTCAAGATCAAATTCTTAGTCCTAAGTTTTAAGTTATAGCAAGTAATGGTGACATGACAGCTAGAAAAATATCACAGTTTACTCTTACAGTCTGTGTATGCTGAAGGGCTGACCTCTCTTCAAGTGTCTACTCAGAGCAGTTTAAAATGTTCGATACGTAATTAGAGGGCCAGCCCTATAGTATACATATAGATACTACATAGAAGTAACAAAGACAGGACACCTTGAGAAGGTTGTTCAGATCATGAGCTTATATAAAATGATTCATTGCTACAGGTGAATTTCTTCCCCAAAGCAGCTGACCCCTGGGTAGGTGTGTATCACTGCATCCAGAGGTTCAGGCCAAGGGCTGAGCACAGTATGCTGTTCCTCTCTGGTCTGCCAGATGGGTTTCCTCTCACTTGCAAAAGACTGGTATAAATACAGAGCTGGGAGATGGGTAGGAATTGCTCTTGGCTCCTTTGGTTTCTACCCAAAAATAGTGAAACTAATTACACAACTTGCATGTTTAACTCCTATGGCTGGAGTCAGGTAGTGGAAGTAATTTCCCCATCCCTTATTTCCCAGTGTTACTTTATACATAAGAATCTACTTCACAAAACTGCAGTCAGCAGTGGGACTGAAGAGAAAATGGTACAAGCAAATACAAGAAACTTGTAGGCTGATATAAAAGTCGAATAAATGAAAGGGGGGGAAAAAAAGTTATATAAAAGCATCACAACATGTCTCACAAGCAAACTGATGCCCAGCTAGTGACAGGGCAACAGCTACCTTGGAAAACAGCCATTTTTATTTTTGATTGTGACATTACATGGTATGGAGTATCCCTTTGGCCAGCTCTGACCAACTATTCTGGCTGTGGTTTTTTGCTTTGTGATTACAGAGCAGCTACCACTACGAGTACCACTATCCTCCAACTGAAGTTTATATAGGTCACATGAATGCAACTAAAACAAAGACTATTCTCTAAGGATTTTTTTTTTTGTTACATCACAAGACTTAAGACTATCATCCAGTATGGTTATGAAGCCTGATTTCTGAAGTTCTAGGTATCAGTAAGATAGCTGTTCTGTTTGCTCAGTTATTGCATATGAGCATAATTAAAATAGGGGAACCCTTACATATGAACTTTACTATGGATTAATAATAAATGTATAGATTAATGACTTCCCAGCCATATTTAGTATAAATTGATGTTTTTAACATCCTAAAATACTGGTATGTAGTATTTACATTAACAGCAGCACCCGTTTAATTCAGTGTTATGAAGTAATACTGACAACTTTCCCGTGTTGTAATTACACTACCTGCATTGTCACTGCACAATAATTTCAAAAATGCACATCTGAAGTGTAACTAAAAATCTTTGTTTGCATTGGTCCTAATCTTAACTGAAATATATATATAAGGCCTGTACAGATGCTCACTCATTCCCTTCCAGTGGGATGGGGAACAGAATAGAAAGGGTAAAAGTGAGAAAACATATGCACTGAGAAGACAGTTTAATAGGTAAACAAAAGTTGCACATACAAGCAAAACCATCTCCAGGAAAGCAGCATAGCATGGTGTAAGGTGATAGAAAGGCTACACAAAAGGAGAAAAAAAATTCTGGTGGTTTCCTGCAAAACCCCAGCACCTGGGGAGATATTCTCAGAATCTGATAAGAGGATTAAACAAAGAAAGGAGTGATATGGAGATAATATGGTCTTTTTTCAAAACATCCTGCCAGACTGGAACATTGGAACATGACTCTCGGGCCTCTGTCGACTGTCTATCACCCCAAAATTAGTTTATTGACTATAGCCACTCAAACTGCCTAAGAAAGAGATATAAGAAGAAACTGGGCATAAGCAAAAATCAGGGAGAAGTTCCACCAACTCTGTGGAGAGAACTGACGAGATACCTTTTCCCCCACCACCTTGGGGTGAGCAATCACTTTATATTTATATATATATATATATATATATATATATATACTAATTATATGTTTGATTTTTAAGTCTTTGCTTTAAGTTTGTAAGAGGTATTTGCTTTAGAGTTTTTGCTTGGGTTTTGTAGTATTAGCACTCTGTGTAAGTTGTTCTGCTTTGGAGTGTGTGCTTAAGTTTTTGTTTTACTTATTCTGTGTAAGCTGTTTTACTTCTTTGTAAGTTGCTTTTGCTTTAATGTGTGTACCTATGCTTTGCTTTATTATTTTTACTACATAGTTTAAGTGTGTTTTTGCAGTTAGACCTATTCCAGACACAGCAAACCCCATAAATTGTCACAAATTTGTATTAATAAATGTGTTATTTCATGAACTGTTATCGTATGTTTTTAGGTACTGACAGTTTCATCAGCAGTGAAATAACTAATAGGAAAAACCTGCTTAGGAGTTCTTATATAGCTATTAAGTGCAGTCCTTATATAAAAAGGTATCAAATGTCCTGTCTGTTTCAGTGAATCTGTTAAGCAAACAGTCTCATTAAGTGAGATGCTAACAGATTTTTGGACATTAAAAGGCTTTGATCTCCTGAGGAGGACGCTGATAGATAAAAAATAAATTAATACAGGTTGGACAGAAATCCTTCTTTTCTACACATGGCTCCATCATGTGTAATGGTTGCTTGAGAAGACAAGCTCCATCACTCCAAAAGCCCCTCCCTCCTACACACTTTTCTTCTCCTTCTCACAGCTTTCTGCGCTGAGCATGATGACACACTGTATGGAATATCCTCGAGTCAGTTGGGTTCAGCTGTCCCAGCTGTGTTCCACCTCAGCTTCTTGTGCACTGGTGGGGTGGGGTGAAAAGCAGAAAAGGCCTTGCACTGCTCAGCCATAATGAAAACACCCCCGAATTGTCAAGAGTGCTCTCAGCACAAATACAAGACACAGCCCCACATCAGGTACTGGGAAGAAAAAATAACTCTAGCCCAGGCATACCCAGCACAACTAGAAAGTCTGTATATTTAACAGGGTTGGATTTACTAGCAGGTGATGCACTGGGAGCTATGTTCAACCTGACATCCAAGACAGCCAAGCCTGAGTCCCATAGCAGCACCCAGGGCAAGTGATGAATGATGGCAGTGGGAAACTCCCTGCTGTAGGGGATAGAGGCCCCCATTTGTTGACCTGATTGCTATCCAGAGAAGCTTGTTGCTTGTCCAGTCTCAGATTCAAGGTGTTCTCAAGAAGTTGTTGAGGCTTGTCAAGCTAGGAGTGCTTAGCCTGGCAAAAGCTCAGGGGGACCTTATCAGTATGTATAAATAGCTGATGGAAGGGTATGAAGAACAGTGAACCAGAATCTTCTCAGCAGTGCCCAGGGAGTGAACAAAATGAAACTGAAACAGGTTGAAACAGAAGAAATTCTATTTAGAGGGGAGGACCAAATCTGTACTGTGTGGATGGTCAAATCCAGAAACAGGCTGCCCAAAGAACTTGTAGACTCTCCATCTTTGGAGTTATTAGAGATCTGACTGGACAAAGACTTGAGTTCATCCTGCTTTGAGCAGGGAAGTTGGATTTCCAGACGTGTCTCCCAGCCTCAAAGTTTCTGCGATTTTATTATGAAAATTCATACGAAAGATTTAAAATTGCTGTCCTTTCGTATTTTATGCGCTTCCATTATTTCTTATGAAATTTAGATTGCTCATGGTAGGCCTGCGGTGGCAATTCATTTAACCTGCCAAGCAAGTGCATTCCAAATTCAGGAACATTAAAAGCTACACTGCAAAGTAATAAGGGCTTATTCTGCTTGACCTCCCTCAAGATCTCTAACACAGAACTAGATCATAAATATGCACAACATGGCAGATGTCAAGCCTTATGAATACATATAAATATTCATCAACTTATGGAATTCTTAGCTACCCACTGAGAATGTTTATGTTTGAATAACACCAAGTTGGGCAGAATTGTTGATCTACCTGAGAGTAGGAAGGCTCTACAGAAGAATCTGAAGGCTAGATGTACTGGCCAAGGCCAGTTGTATGAGGTTCAAGAAGGCAAGGTGCTGGGTCACACCACTTGGGTCACAACAACTCCCTGCATCAGTACAGGCTGGGGAACGAGTGTCTGAAAAGCTACCTGGTGGAAAAAGACGTGGGGGTGTTGGTCAACAGCGGCTGAACATAAGCCAGCAGTCTGCCCAGATGGCCAAGAAGGCTGATGGTATCCTGGCCTATATCAAAAATAATGTGGCCAGAAGGAATAGGGAAGAAATTTTCCCCTCTGTACTTGGCACTGGTGAGGCTGCACCTTAAATCCTGTGTTTAGTTTTGGGTTCCTCACTACAAGGACACTGAGGTCCTGGAGTGTGTCCAGACAAGGGCAACAAAGGTGGTGAAGGGTTTGAAGCACAAGTCTTGTAAGGAGTGCCTGAGGTAACTAGGATTGTTTAGCCTAGAGAAAAAGAGGCTGAGGGGAGACTCCTCGGGATGCCCCATCTCTGGAAGTGTTCAAGGTCAAGCTGAATGGAACTCTGAGCAACCTGGTCTAGTGAAAAGTGTCCTCGTCCACAGCAGGGGAGTTGAAACTAGATGATCTTTAAGATTCCTTCCAACCCAGGCCATTCTATGATTCTATGATATCACTCTTCCTGAAAGGAGGTTGTAGCCAGGTGTGTGGTGATCTCTTCTACCCAGTAATAAGCAATAAGACCAAAGGACATGGTCTAAAGTTGTGCCAGGGGAGGTTTAGATTAGAAATTAGGAAGAATTTCTGAGGAGGGAGAGCAATAGAGCGAAAACTGCATCTGTGTACTTGGAAGCCATGACACACCTTCCAAAACTACCTCATTTTTTCAGGTTTTAGGGTCTATATGGAAAATGCTCTAATCAGCCTGTGCAGAGTCTGATGTCTTGGGAACTTAAAAGTCAATTATTATCTTGCCTATTCAGGCAGCTGGCTAACTGTATCTCTGTCTTTTTGTGCATTAATAAATTCACATTAAACATTGCACGAAATATTAGGTAACCCTAAAATATTTCATAGTCTCTGGCATACACGAGCCTTCTGCAGAAACCAACAGGAGACATGGATACACATTCATCAGAAAAAACTCTCTTTCTCAGTCCTTTGTAAATTTTAGGGGACTTTCTGTCACAGCAGTTCCATTTAGTACAACCAGTGTTACCTAGTTATAGTAGTCAGACCTTCAAAGGACTAATCTCATAGCCAGTGTGTATGTTTTCAGCTCTAAGGTCTAATCCTGTCCAGACATTGCAGTGAGTCTCAGGACTCTCAGATATGTATCTTCACTACTGCACCAATATGAATAAACTGTATCTCTTAACTCTTACCTACTCTTCTCCAAGTATTTTATTTTAGACATTTCCTCATGGTTCTGAGCACAAAGTAATCAATATGTTTATGCGAAATATCCCAAAGAAATGGAAGGACTCGTTATACGGGTAGTACTGAAAAAATCTCTTCCAGATATAGACAAGAGCCAATAGATGAGGCGTTACAGGAAAGAATTTTTAATTAAACTTAGACTTCAATTTCAAGGAATCCTCCAGTAATAAACTTAGTGTTTTTTTCAGAATAAGAAGACCTATCAGATCACAATTACTTTCGAAGATACAACGACTCCCTGAAACAATCCCTCAGGCTTGGCCATATTGATCATCACCATTGGTCTACTCTGGCCTCCAATCGGGAGGCCTGGAGACACACAATCTATAACGC
>JAWWES010000081.1:134521237-134558186 GCA_035583135.1 Lophotriccus pileatus | reverse complement strand
CTCGAAGGCCTTATCTGCATATGCGGGTAAGGACCTTCCCCGGCTCTTCGTTCGCAAAGACGGGCCATTATTATTATATAGTACAATTTTTTCATAGAGGCAATTTTATAAAATATTGATCTTAACTACTTCTAACATTACACTGTTACAATTCTTCTTAGTTAAAAAACTGGGTCTCTCAGGATACGGGTGGTGATGGGGAGGAACTTAGTAAAAGTTCATCCTTCCTACTCATGTAAGAAAACAGATTAACCTGAAAATCACCAGAGTCTAAAGCTATTGAGTATACTCTACTTCTGCATTTAATCTTCTGCATTTAATCTTCTGCATTTAATCTTCTCCATGAACTAGTGACTCAGTGGTCAGACAGATGAACATCATGGTTTGAGGCCACAAAACTGTCAGCCATAACATTTGCAGTATTACTGATTCTGAGGGTTGGTAGTTCCACTTCCTGACACTGGGTGGTTGGAGCTAGACATTTTCTCAAGGTCAGAATAATACAGAATAATACAGAATAATACAAGAATGTGTGACACAATGAATTGCAAATTAGCTGCCTCTTTCTGGATGTGCTGTGTCTTAACTGGTGGTGTCTCAATTCAACTACTAATCTTATTTGTCAGAGTGTCTGTTTACACCAGAAATAAAGAATTAATTATGATCTATAGATGTTAGCATATCTATGTCCTCAAATAACAAAGAAACACAATACTCAGTAATGTATTTTTAGCTTGAAACATAATGTCTCAAATGAACTAAACATCAGTTTTGTTTTGTGAGAGTGATTTAACATATTGCCTTGAAATGCTTCTATTAAGCTGATTAGTATCTCAAAGATTCCCCAAGTGAACGATGTTATTTAAGCTTTGCCGTGACAAGCAGAAAGCCTTCAGCTCATATTTGATCACAAAAGTACCACAAAAATTAAGCTAACATGCAGTTACTGGACACAGCACAAAAGTTTTATCTCTGAAACTTTGAAATCACATACACACTAATGTCATTTGACTTCAATAAATAATTGCCTGGGTAAAGTGCTGCAGAAGGACATTCACAGGGATATGAATTGCCTAACAACATAAGACCTCCATAAGTCTGTAGCAATTAATAATTTTTACTTACTCATGTAATTTTTATACAAACATAAAAAATTTAGAATATAGTCTGTATTATTTACTTCTGACAGTGACTTTGTTATCTGTACACCTCCTAAAATAATGGAGTTACAATCCAAATACAGTCAAACTCTTCATGAGCACAGTTTTCAGTGGAATTATATTTTATTCCTAGTTAAATTGATTGAAAACATTTTATTTCCATGGTCTGTCCATTCAACAGTAAATTATGTATCAACTAAGAATCCTAAGATGTACGTTGTCATAAATAACAATGATCTATCAAATCGAGTGTGTTTGATGTTACTGATATATTACACAGCAAGTTCTAAACTATGAAGCATTTTGACTGAGCAAATCTGCTATCTAATTAATAATTGCATGCAAAGCATATGTTCCTATGGCACAATAAGACTGTAAATTGTAATGGCAAACTGAACCTCCAGTTTCATTAGGATCAGTCAGGTAGTTCAAAGTCAGAAATTAAGACAGGTACAACTATGAGACAATCATTTAAGTTTTGTTTATGAAAGTGAGAGTCCAAAGATTTATTAACATACTTGCACACATTCACAAATAAATATATATTATATATACACACAAGCAGATTGTCTAGTCCTATAACCTTAGATAATAATAGATAATTAAAGCAAAGATGAGTTTTAAAGCACACAGTCAAAAAATATAATTTTATTCCCATTTCAATCTTTATATATTGGTGTAGAGTAATCAAGAAGCCAATTTGCCTTTATTTTACTTAGTTTTGAGCTGAACTATTTGTTCTCCCAAACCTGGGTAAACTATTTGAAAGACATATAATATTCTCTTCAGCACAGTCAAAATAATTTCTTCCAATATGGTTTCAGATAACTTTTTGATTTTTAGTTTCCTAAATACTTTTAGAACATTATTTTATTTAAATAAAATAAACAGAATATTAAATAAAATCTGAAGCTTTTAGATGACTATTTCTTTAGTTAAATTTCAATTTTTACTGTAAATCTGACCCTTTTTTCACTTTCTATTGTCATATTACTTCCCAGGGTTAGTTTTTTATACTTATGGTTCTGTACAAAATATGCTGTTAGGAAAGTCAGAAGAAAACTAATTTTTAATCTGTTGGTATGTATGGACTTTTTTCCCCCGTGGTAGATCATTACAAAAGAAAATTTAAGACAGACAAAATTTTGTAAATGTTAGTGATATTTAAGGACTAAGCTTAGTTTGAAAAATTTCTGGAAGAGCTAAAATTTTGAATAGATGTGGAAACATTTGTACATATTCTGTACAAATGAAAGGAAAACCCCAAGACTCCCCACCCTCAAAACCACACAAACCCAGATGTCAGCTGTTGCAATATTAGAAATTGAAGTAAATAATGAAGTCCTGAACAATGTATATCTGTATAGGAGATTATGGAAATTGTGGTTTCCAAAAAATATAAAATGTACGTCTTGAATTTTCTTGGATAATTGTGCTTTTCAGTCTCACATAACTGTAAATTATAAGATAATTGCAAATCATGCCGTAGTTATCGTTATAAAGAATTAGCATTACCTACATGAGGAAATGTTCTTGTGAGAAAAAATATAATGTAGGAATGTTACTTTAATACAAATAATTTTGGGAAGAAGAATACACCATGAAGCCTCTAAAACTTTCTTCTAATTGCTAACCTGTACTCACTATCATTCACTTTTTCTTTATTGCAGGATTGTCTTCTCATAAAACTATTTAGTCATTCACATTCATTTAGAATGAATTGTATAACTCTTAGATAAAATTCACACATCATGTAACAATTCCCAGACATTTCTTACCATTGTTGCAATTCTCAGGTCTGATAATTTGATTCAGAACATAACTCTGCATCAGTACATCAACACTAATCCATTGTGAACATATATGTTATTGTTATAAAGGCTGAGTTTGATTATCTAAGACCACAGAAAAGTGACATATTAAGATGAGACTTCTACAATAACTAACACATCATCTGTCATATTTAGTACTTTCTGCTTACAAAAATTGTTGTCTAAGTTTACTAACTTCTATAATTTTTTAGTCTTACGGAAACTAGCACATTTTTTATGTTACATTTTAATTCTGCAGATTATAAACTAATTATTGTGATAATCAGTATTAAAATATAAGGAAGGGTAAGTTCAATAACTTTTGAAGACAATCTTTACACTTTATTTTGTGAAATATTTACTAATATCTTCATTCTATTGTGTTATACACATGCAGAAAAAATCATGAGCCAGCATAGGTAACGCTGACCTAGTTTATCATTGAATACTACAAGTAAATATTGGTTACATTAGGCATATACTGAGAAAAAATAGCTTTTAAAGAATTTAACATCTTTGTGAAGTTCTGGAATTCTGTGTTTGTGAAACAGCTCATCAGGATTAAATTCTTGGCACTTTTTTTTGACAGATTATTTGTAATGCGAACTGGGAATCCTGAGTCACTAAATGGCTAGTCATTTTTTAAACTGCAAAGTAAAGTTGAATTAAATTATTTTATTTTTTTTTAATCAACCAAGTGCTTCTATAGCTTCAGCTACTATCTCTGAGGTTATGAATCTCATATGTCTTCTCACCATGAATCTCTTCCTAGACTGTGATCTCACAGGTGCCCCACTGTTTCCCCAAATGAAAGGTGTTAGACTTTATTTCATGAACACACTCCACTCTATTGACACTGCTACACTATTTGGTACTGTAATTCACAGCCCTAAAGTCATTCCCAGCTTGACTTCTCTCTAGTCAAAGCTCTGTTATATCTCGTGTTTGCCAAATTCTTCCCTCTCTGACTGTACGATCCAGTTCTCAACCCATGGATTTTATCGTTGTGAATATATTTGCCTTCTTGAGTGGCTTGCATGCCCCATCTGAAAACATAGGCAGTCTGGACCTTCAACTGTTTGTAACTCTCTGAAAATAAAGTGGGATATTTGTGCACTTCTATGGCTAGAGGAGGGCAAAGATACTTGAGGAAGCTAACAGGACGAGATGAGAAAGACCTTTCTACAATTTTTGCCCATCTTGCAGTCTTGGCTACCAAGAAGTCAGTGGCAGATATCCGAGGTTAGGATTTGAAATCTACTGGAAGTCCTGCACTAGCAATAAATATTGTCCCATCGTGATGGTGGTGCAGCTGCTACAAATCTGCAATATACAACAGCATGGAAAAAACTCAAACCAACACAACAATTCAGATACTGGATGTTTATTTTGTATATGATCCCTAAGCAGTATGGATTATATGATATTCATTAAAAAAAAAAAAAACAAAACAAACCACCAAACTTAAAAAAAATATGTTTCTTTTGTTCGAATTCATGACTAAGTTTGTTCACCATTATAAACATAACATGTTGACACATAGGATTTTTAGTTCAATTGCATGATCACGCAACTGAGGAAAACCACAATTTTTGAAACAGGAACGGGTGACAAAAGAAAAACTAGTCTGATAGATAGTTACAATAAAATAATTGTTCCTGAAACTATTAGAAGTGAATGATTAAGGAATTGAGGAAGAGATCACAGTAGACAGAGACAAGAAAGAAATTGCCATTGCAGTAGCAAAATTTTTTATTTCTTTGTAACTTATCAAATCAACAGGGTTTGATACTTGAAATATATCAATTCTATATGAAAGTCATGTACAAACATAGAATCGTGCAAAACTATGTTCTAAATTATCAGTGCATAACAAAACCTAAACAAAACAAAAATCACAAGGGCTGAAAATATTTAAATAATTTGTGGAACTTTAGTGAGAAAAACAGCTATCCAGAGAATATAATAAACATTTTTATGGGGAATTTAAACAAGTGTCAAAATTAATATTTAATTAAACAGAAATATTAATATTTAAAACAACAGAAACTAAGAGAAAAAAACAGCAAAGAAATTACAGTCCATGTAGAATACAGTCTGAGAACTGAAATGGAAACAAACAATGAGAAATTCTGAACACCAGTATGTGAAAGTCCTGTAGATCTGTATGACATCAGAAAATTCTAAGACATGACATTAGTACAAAGATAATAACTAACAGGCTGATGACATAACCAAGGTTTTTAAGGCTGAAATTTAGAGTGATTAATGTTGTAATGCCTTCTTCTGTATTTAAAAACTCTGCTACTATATCTTCATATTCCTGCTACATTTATGTTCTATCCCATCGGGATTACTTCTAGTACAGAGCAATTGTAAATAATATTATTGCCCAATTGTAATTCTTCAAAATGTGGATATACTTTCTAATTATTTCTTAAAATTTTGAAATCTGTCTTTCACCTGTGTTCTAAATAGGGCCTGCCAGTACTTCAATTTCCCCATGGATGATTGTCTGTACTTTTACAAATGCAATAACATAAAGTGTGAGTAGTTCAAAACTTTTGTCTTCTAGAAAATAAATCAGTCTCAATGAAAAAGTGTGTGGTTACTTCAAGAAAACAGAGTAACACAAAACCCTACCACAATTCAAAAGGCAACTCAAAGCTTTATTGAAAGCTTTTTCAAATGCAATGAAAAGTGAGAGAAGAAATATTTCCACGCATAAAGCTAATCAGCTGATTTTTACAGCAAACTTAATTATGTAACTGAGATCATCAAGGGAGAAAATGGAACTGATCTAGACATCCCAGGTTGCAAGATTAGAGAAAAACTTCAAACCAGTCTCTGTAATAGATATGAACAAACTACCCAGTGGGGGAATAAAAATGGAAAAGTTATTTTCCTAGGTGTGACATTGAGGCTACAATCTTTGGAGGACAATCAAAGACAGGTAGACAAGATTGAAGTCTGTACTTCTAGTTGTGCAAAAATAATTTACTAGTCTGAATTACAGATTAGAAAATACATTCTACTAAAGCAGAACAATCTCAATTATTCAATTTAGTAAAAAAATTCAGAAGCAAGAAAGTGTGTCATACTTTTGTTCAAGAGTAAATGAAAGAATTGCATTTAGCTCTACAGATATTGTACTAGTTTCTAGTAGACTAATATATATTAATTTTCAGGGCTTAAAAACACTCTGTAAAATTTACAAATATGTTACAATGTAGAGGGATTTGGAAATAATTAAATAGTTGATACTTACCAGTAATTTCCCCCCATGGTTCTGTAGCTGTCTCCTTACATATCTGGAAACAGGTCGGAACAGAATGGTCGACAGGTTCAATCCTATGAGGTCCTCCAGCCACGTGAAACATTTTTATCAGGGAACCCTAACTGAAATACACCAGTCCTTTTTTCCTCAGAAGTTTTGCAGCCTTATCCAGTTTGTTGTCAGTCTGCAGACATGAGCCCTATATTTATACCTGCTATTCTCTCTTACACAGTTACATAGATTTTATATGATTCTGAGAACAACAGAAAAATCTGAGACTGAATTCAAATTGAAGTCTTGCTCAAAGATTGAAAAAATTACACTCTGCATCAAGAAAAAACAAAATCCAGGAATACATATAGATAAAACCTCAATGCAATGACAAGGATTTTATTCTGGTTTATCCTCTTAGAAATCTGAGTTCTGGTTTAATGTTGATTGATGTCACATTTTGGGACATCAATACTGAAATGTAAGCAGCACCAGTATCAATTAATATAAATATATTGGCTTTTGTTGTAGAAAACACACAACACATTCCACTTTAAACTGTACATTTTAGGGATAACAATTTTAGGTTATGAAAAAATTCTTAAAAGAGTTATAAAATAACAAAAGCTGTGAAGCAGAGAAACAGTTCAGTTGGCAGTATAGTTAATAGCAACAGAAACACTAGTGCAACAGAGCTGTCAAAAACAGCTGTCATAAGCAGATGGATTAGGGATTGAGCAGGTATGGAATATGTTCCAAATAAAGCCACCAATTTATCAGATTCTGACAACGCTGAGTCTGCAGAAAATATTACAAGGGTGGGCAGCCAAGACTCAAAATAAGAATTAATAATAAGAATAAAATAATAAGAAATAGAGCAAAGGACTTAGTGGGAGGACAAAAACAGAGAAAAATTATTCACACTAGTGTAAGGTCCACTTAAATGCTAGTTAATATATCAAAGCATAAAGAAATAACCAAATATGAGTAAAGGAATATTCTGTCACAAAGAAAATTTTTCCCTTCCAAGATATTACAATAAAGCTAATTATACATCCATTCAAGCTTAGTTTTCATTTGTTTGTTTATTTAAATCAGTTTCATGTGCTTGCTAGCATAAATATAGCATGGTTAACTGGGAATTTGATCTGGTAAACACAACTTGATGTGTTTTTAAACACAGTTTCAAATCAGTTTCAATGTGCTTAAAACACACCTATTCAACTAGGTCTGTCTTATCTTTAAATTAAATTTTTTATAAGAATTTTTAAGCATATTTTTAAGGTGAAATATCACGTGTAAACATTTTATTTAAACAACTTTGGTGATTTTTTTGTTTGTTTGTTTGCTTTTTTTGTTTGTTTGTGGGTTTTTTTTTGTTTGTTTTGTTTTGTTTTTGTTTTTGTTGTCCACCAAGTTTTTTTATCAGGGTCAAAAGAAACCATTTCTCCCCCACTGTCTGATAGGTCAAGATTACAGATACTGGTATTTGAAGGAGAGTGGTTTAAAATGGGTAAATTACTTGAATCAGACAGAGGAACTCCATCATTCTTCTCTAGTGGATCGGGATACTTTTCACACCTTTTGATGATAAAACATTTAACAGTTTACTGTATCTTTGAAAACATGCACAATTTTTTTAATATTGTATTCATGTGAGGAAGAAGATTGCATTAAATAATGTGCTGTCTTTTCCTTATATTCTAATGACAACCTAGTCTAGTGTCAAAAGGGAAATGGATGGAGGTGTTTTCTCTTTCTGAATTTGCTGTATTTCTGATATCTGAGAAGTGCCTCCAGCACTGGGAGGCCTCATGCCATGGCAAAGTAAAGAGTAAGCACTCTTTATGGAATATTTTGAAGTAGGCAGAACACAACAAAGACTATCCTTGTTCTCTCAGGTATAGTGATATTGAAGAAGGAACAGCTCATTGTCCTCCCCAGTTGCTGCCTTCTCCACTCCAAATCTAGAACAGAATAGATGCCATGTAAAATGAAAGAAAATTTGAAGAAAAGGAAAATGTCATAGATCACCAATATAGGCAGTAAACAGATTAAACAACAGTTCCCTGAGTGCAACTGAAGACTGAGAAATTAGTGCATCAGGTTGAACAAACTGAATGAGTCATCCAAGGACTAGTGAAAGAACTGATTAAGCCAGGCTACAATCAAAGACTGTACAGGAAGTCTGTCTAGACTTGCAATTGATAGAGAAAAAGTAGGGAAAGGAAAAATACTGTTATGGAAAAAATGGTTAGTGATGAGCATCTCTTTCATGAGTGTATATCATCAATAGTATTTCAGGTGTTTCTGAAAAGCAGACACCCACTCATAGCCTGTGTTTATGGGACACATAGCATTAAATTATGCAGCACTCGTTCCAAATCCATTAAGGGTAGAATAAGGCTTCAAGTCATGTCAATAATCCAAGTCAATGTTTACATAATTTTACATCAATTGTTAGGAGTCTGCACTTAAAACCGGCAAAATCAAAATCTAAAATTACATTAAATTGGTAAGTAAATAATCAGGGTCTGGCCAATCAAACCTACCAAGCAAGTGGGAAAAAGCAGATCTAAAACAACTGCCATCCTGGTCAATGACAGGGATTTAACTGGAAGCTGAAATCAAAAGAATAAAAAGTGGTACCGACATCCCCTGAAACTCAGACTTGAAAGTGATTGTGGTTGGTGGCTTGGTGCTAAAAAGGACGAAATAAAATAATATATAGATTTAGATTAAACCTCTTAGAGAAAATCAAAAATAAAGTTAGAGCTGTTAATTCCTGCTGATTTGAATTATTTTGCAGTAGTGTACAAGTATTCTAGTTTTCCGGTAAAGGGTATGTCTGATGCTACCATTTCTTTTCTTTTCTTTACTCATTCCTTTCACAAGGCTGTTCTACCCAAAAGTGCTAAGAGGCAGCTGACCAGGCTAATGAAATCAACTTCAGTGTTGGGAGATCTGTGATAGGCAGTCTCTCCTTTCTGAAAAATGCAAGAAGGATTCTGACAGTCTGGCAATCAGTTCACCAGCTGTTTTTATTACTCTGTAATCTTCCTCTGAAAGTTCTGAAGCAAAAGACCTTTCCTGCTCTAGTCCTTGAAATATTAGGCTGATAGTCCATGGAAGTATATACCTGGAGGGTTTTATTTTTAAATTGAATTATTTCATTTAAAAAGAGATGGATTGTTTCCCAAATAACTGTTTCTTATTTCTCATAAGGAAGGGCTATATAAAAAGTGATGATCAAGAATTGGAACACCTTCTTCATTTACCAGCACCTAGAAACTGAGAAGCTTCAAGGAATCTATCCTGCATGACAAAAACTGAATTTCTCTGAAAACGTTTTTGGATGGGCTGGGTTGTTTGTTGTTATTTTGGGTTTATTCTTGGTGGTTTTTTTGGGGGGGGGGGGGGGGGGGAAGGAGGAGGCTTTTGGGCTATTTTATTTTATTTTATTTTATTTGTCTTTTTTTCCCCCTGACTACTAGTGTTGTTTGGGCTGAATAAATATTCCTCTTTCTGCTTTGTTAGTTAAATTACCCTTGTGACATCCATAACTTCAAATACTTCAGAAATGCAAATAACAAAACAAAAGAAATAACTGAAATTAAATTCTGTTGGGTAAAATCATGAAAACAACTTAAGAGAATTTGTGCATTTTGTCTGTAAGGTGTGCCTGTGAAATTGCCTTTATTTTATTTCTTGGAGTGACTGATAAACTTTTTTCTATTGAAGCATTTTCATTTTTTTTAAAAAAAATCTCAGTGTGAATGTCTTCCCCCCTTCCTTACCACTTGCAGAATGAGCAATATATTTGAACAACTAAGAAAACATACCAACTAAATCAAAACCAGGTGTATTTCATATCAGTAAACACATAAAAGAATGAAAGCTTTTGGAAACTGATATTTTTAGAAGTTTAGTGCAGCACAGAAAATATCCATTTGTGAAGTAACGGGTGATAAATTGACTAAGTTTTTTACAGTTCAATAGATATTTTATTGCTCATCTGTTATTTTCCTCCAATCTGCTTTGTTCTTCCAGAAGCTGCAACAATGAAAGAGGAGCCCTTGTTATTAGTTATTGAGTTGAATGCCAGCATCTCTTCAAATTTAACCTCAAGGTTAGTGAGGAACTAATATATCACTTATTTTGCCTGGCTTCTTTGTAGCATCCTCTATTAATAGGACCCGTGAGACAAGTGAATAGGCATAATCATATAAACAAAACATGCTGGGTACTGCATAAATATGCTGCAAACTGATCACCCTTATGAACATATCCAGAGGGGTTTCATAGCCCTGGCAGCATTTTTCAGAGATAATCACAAGCATGAGTTAAGGAGGAAGGTAACTCTCCCTGATACAGCATTTCTCCTGCTTTTCTCATACACAGATTCTTGAGAAGGCAGATCTTTAACTGTTTTGGAGTTTTGTGGAAAAGTCCAGCAGTTTTAAAGGAACGTATTAGATTGTGAGGCTCAGAGGAGTCCAGTATAGGTGGAATCATATGGCAACTAACTTCTTTATTTTTTTAGAAACCCTGCTTAGTTGCTGCACAAAAGGTCTCTTGTGACCATACAGTAAGGTTTGCTTTTGGAATTCAGAAGGATAAATTATATAAAAAGTTAAAGGTGATCAAATAGACTATAGAAAAACCTCAGGGCATAGAGGCTTATTACGACATTAATGAGCTCCTCTCCAGGTTCTGGTAGGTCATATTCAAGCTGGCATCAGTGAAATTTTAAAAGCATGGTCATGAGAGATAAAATGATGACATGGGATTTAAGGGGAAAAAATTAATCATAATTAAATCAAAGGAACTTCAGTATATAGCAATGTTAGTAAATCTTCCTCATGGGAAAAACCAGAACAATCCTGTCTCATGTCATTGAGCCTCAATTTTTAAATAAAACATACAATTAGAATTACCTTTCACTATGTTCCTTTTTTTCCCCTTAAGAGTTAACAGTGAGTCATCACTGGACAGCTGGTGAAGTTAAAGGATTCAGATAAATGCTTCCCAGGTTGCAATTTGGCTACAGCAGAAGAACATGACATGAAAAATAAATGGATAAGAAAACGCACAACACTACTTCTGTAAAATCTAGTATACTTTTCAGAATTTCTTTTTCGTGAAAATAAAATGTAAACTCTAAACATAAATTTAGATAACATTAATTTAAAATTTATTTTATAAACTTTTTTAATTAAGAAATGAGAATTTTTATGCTTTTTGTAGTCCTTTTGGCAAATTAAAAATCAGTAGGAATTTATTGGTGGTGTACCATTATTCAACCCCATGGTATTTAGTTTTCATGAATTTAGGTTGATTGTAGACTCATCAAAATGGATCAATCCCATTAAAACTAAAAGAAAGAAAATGAAAGTAGAGCTACACCTAAATTAGCTTAAGAATCCTTTGTTCTCTGTTCCTACTTGAACTGTCAAGTGCCTCTTCTCTCAATTGGTTTTGTGAGGACCTCGCAATAGAAAAGTTCAAGACATCACTTATCACTATTAGGAGTTAAGCTACAGCTTTGAGAAAAGAATGAACAGTTTAAACATATAAAAATAAAACAAGTTATTCCTGAATCAGTACTACAGATGTTGCATCAAAGACTGTGGTTGCAAAAAGGAATGGGAGGTGGTTAATACCAAAACCACAAATCACAGTCGCTGGAAAATTATTTTACTATATGCATTGTGTGTCAGACTGCAGAATGAAATGGGTTCAAATGGATATAACATTTATTTAAGATATGGCCATGGATTTTTTATTGAATATTTTAACATAGGAGGTATATTCAGATAACAGAGTAATGAATTTTTCATGACAACTTATGCCAACCATGTATTTTCTCAATTATCACTTATCACACTGATTTGGTATCATTCTGAAAAGTCTTCAGGTGATGTTTTTTGTGTGTGTAAATATATTTTTAGACATAGTCTGTGTCCCATTTATTTTTCAAAAATTTATTCCCTTCTGTCCATCAAAATATTGAAGAGAGAGACTTTTTATATTACACAAAAAATAATTTGGTTTGACAGCCCTTTTCATTCTAAGAATTCAGAATCTAGGGAAAACATTTTTATATATAACAACTGGTTTTTCTTAATTGATTTTTCCTTTATTTTCTCTTTCACCCCAAGTTTAGAGAAAAATGTTCCTTTAAATACTGCTGGAAAGATTCTGTTGCTCTTTTAAGACCCTCCAGTGAACTGAAAAATCCATTATTTACTCAGCACTCCTCTTCAGCTTTGATTTTTTTTTGCACAGGTATTTGTGTCTGGGCTGCAGTGGCCATGAAATGGTGGGGTTCAAAATCCTTAGGGCAGCAAGGAGGGTGCACACCAAGCTCACCACCCTGTGTTTCAGGAGAGCAGACTTTGACCTCTTCAGGGATCTGCTTGATAGAGTATTGTGGGATAAACACCTGGAAGGAAGAAGTGCACAAAAAAGCTGGTTGATATTCAAGGATCACCTGCTCCAAACTCACGAGTGATGCATCCCAACAAAGAGGAAATCAAGCAAAAATGCCAGGAGGCCTGCATGGATGAACAAGAAGTTCCTGGACAAACTCAAACACAAAGAGTAAGTTTACAGAGGGTAATAGCAAGGACAGGCAGCCTGGGTGGAATACAGAAAAATTGTCTGAGCAGCTGGGGATCACGTTAGGAAAGCTAAAGCCCTGATAAGATTAAACCTGTCCAGGGCCATCAAGGGCAACAAGAAAAAACTTCTGTAGTTACATCAGTATAAACAGAACACTAGAGAAAATGTGGGCCTGTGCAGAAAGAAATAGGAGACCTCATTACCTGGACATGGAGAAGGCTGAAATACTCAGTGACTTTTATACCTCAGTCTTCACCAGCAAGTGCTCCAGTCACACTATCTGAGTCACAAAAGGCAAAGGTGGGGATTGGGAAAAAAATAGAAGCCCACTGCAGGAGAAAATCAAGTCTAAAAACTTCTAAAGAATGTGAAGGTGCACAAGTCCATGGGACTTGATGAGATGCATCTGTGGGTCCTAAGAGCTAAACCACTATCCATCATATTTGAGAAGTCAAGGCAGTACAATGAAGTTTTCACTGACTGGAAAAAGCAAAATGTAACCCCCATTTTTTAAAAGGGATAAACTGAAAATCCCCATGGAACTACAGGCTGGTCAGTCTCACCTCTGTGCCCAGCAAGACCATGGAGCAGATCCTACTGAAAATTATGCTAAGGCACATGAAAAATAAGGAGGTGCTTGGTGACATCCAGCATGGCTTCACTAAGGGCAAATCTTGTCCAATAAGTTTGGTGACCTTCTATGATGGGATTATGTCATTGGTGAGCAACTGATGTCATTTACCATGAATTTGTGCAAAGCATTTGACACTGTTCTGCATGACATTCCTGTCTGTAACCTGGAGAGACATGGATTTGATGGATGGACCAGGTGACAGTTGAGTCATCTGGATCATCACACTCAATGAATTTGTATCAGCTGCTAAACAGAGATTGCTGGAAGTCAGGAAGTTAGAATTCTTCTCAGCTTGTTCTTATGGTAGCTTAAAACAAGCTATCACTGCTTTAGGCTCAAGTACCTGAAATGAGTGATGTACTAAAGAATTAAGAAAGCTGACAATCTACCCAATTGCATTCGTTATGGCTTTCTCATATATTTTTATGCTGTTGATCTTGAAACAGAAGTTTCTCTCAGAATTCACATGTCATTGGAGATTTTGAGTATTGGCACATCATATTGTCAAGAAACCAAAAGCTGTATTCCATAATAACATTTAAAACAAATTGTGTTCCTACTGTCTTGTTCCATATATCATTAGATCATCTTTCAGGAGTCTACGAGGAATAAAAGAGAAAATATTATATACAGTCTTAAGGTATAGATTAAACAAAAATAATGAAAAAGAGGAAAATAAAATTAGATGGAATTACATGAAACAGTGTTATATAATGCTAGAAAACACCTCAAGTATTCTACCCAGCTCTGGCATCCCCAAAACAGGAAGGACATTAAACTGTTGGAGACAGTCTAGAGCAAAGCCACAAAATTGATCAGAGGGATGGAACACCTCTCCTATGAGGAAAAGCTGAGAGAATTGAGATTGCTCAGCCTGGAAAAGAGAAAATTTTAGGATGATGTAATTGCAGCCTTCCAGTACCTGAAGGGAATTTACAGGAAAGATGGGGCAAGACTATTTGCAAAGGCATGTAGTGACAGGGGCATGTGTTTAAATGGAAAGAGAATACGTTTAGGTTAGATATTAGGAAGAAATTCTTTACTGAGAGGGTGGTGGATTTTTTTCTGCTGCTAAACTTCTATAATTTTTGTTTGTTTGTTTGTTTTTCTACCAGGCATCTTTAACTTGATAGCACACCAGAAAAGAACGAGAGAAGTTAGAATGTTATTTAGTTTATGCTGCAATATACCTATGGATGTATTTATTTACAATGCAACCAAACCACTAGTGATATGACAATTAGATTTTTAGTATCTTTTCCTGTTAGTACTTTCCCAACATAGCATGTCATTTCTATATGACACTTGTATTCTCATTCTGAAGCCAAGTCATGATCTAAATCTCTGATAATCTGAGTATCCAGATTGTCAACAGATTTGGCAAGAAATAGACAGATACAAGAAACCTTCAATTTCTCAAAAATATGCTCATGTTTCTTGTCTGGGAAAGAGAAAATGTTTATGTCATTTGAATGGATATACTTCAAAAAGTACACTTTCAGAAAAGAAATCTGGCATTGTGTAGGAATTATCACATATGCATATGTATGCCAATCTGCCTTGTGATGTACATGTGCATGCTACCAAATATGATATGTAATATAAGAAGCCCCAATCTGTATATCAAGATATTGAAATGTATGGTTCTTCTATGTCTAGTACCTGAAATGCACATGTAATACTGTGATCTTTTACTGAAATACCTAATTAATTTTGTCTATTTTAATAACTCTCAGTGAATTTATTTGAAATTATAACATGAAAAAATAATAATAATTAAAAAACCAATTGCACACGTGTAGGAATAATCATAGAATGGTTTACATTGGAAAAGATATTTAAGATCATTGCATAAAACCTAGTACTGCAAAGTTGACAGACAAACCATGTCCCTTATTATCACATCTACATGTCTTTTAAATACCTCCAGGTATGGTGATTCAGGCATTTTCCTGGTCAGCCTCTTCAAATGCTTGACAATCCTTTAGTGAAGAAATTTTTCCTAATATCCAACCTAAACCTCCCTGGTGGAACTTGAGGCTCTTTCCACTTGTCCTGTCAATTATTACTTGGACTGACCCCCACTTCTCTACAACCTCTTTTCCTGTAGTGATAGAAAGCAATAAGGTCCCCTCTGAGTCTCCTTTTCTCCAGGCTAAACAAACCCAGCTCCCTCAGCTGTTCCTCATTAAGACTTGTGCTCCTGACTCTTCACAAGCTTTGCTGTCCTCTGGACAGCACCTCAATGTCTCTTTTGTAGTGAGGGGTGTGAAAGTGAACACAAGATTCAAGGTCCAGCCTTACCAGGGCCCAGTACAGGAGAAAAATCACTTCCCTAGTCCTGCTGGCCACACTATTTCTGCTACAGACCAGGATGCTATCAGCCTTCTTGGCCATCTGGGCACACTGCTGGCTCGTGTTCAGGTGTCTGTCTGTCATGGTTTAACTACAGCCAGCAACCAAACACTTCGCAGCTGCTCGCTCACCCCTCATCACCAGGATGGAAAACAGAGTCAGAAGAGTAAAAGTTAGAAAACTCATGGGTTGAGTTAAAGGCAGTTTAATAGGTAAAGAAAAAGCTGCACACACAAGCAAAACAAAACAAGGCATTTATTCTCTGCCCATCGGCTGTCAGGTGTTCAGCCACCTCTAGGACAGCAGGGCTCCATGTTGCATAATTCCAAACATCCTTGCCTTTTTCCTTCTTCCTCCTCCTTCTCTATATACTGAACATGATGTAATCCAGTATGGAACATCCCTTTGGCCTGTTGGGATCAATTGTTCTGTCTGTGTTCCCTCCTCCTTGCTGTCACTACAGAAAGCAGAAAAGGCCTTGATGCTGTTCAAATGCTACTCAACAGCAACAAATTCATCTCTATATAATCAACACTGCTTTCAGCCCAAATCCAAAATATAGCCCCATACATAGCCACTGTGAAGAAAATTCTATGTCAATCAAAGCCAGCACGCTGTCTACCAGCATCTTCAGGTCCTTTTCTGATGGGTAGTTTCTCAGCCACTCTTCCCCAAGCCTGTAGTGCTACATGAAGTCATTGTGATCAAAGTGCAGGACCTGGCACGTCATCATGTTGAACCTCATACAACTGGCCTTGGCCCAACAATCTAGTCCATATCCCTCTGCAGAGCTTTCCTATCCTCCAGCAGATCAACACTCCTGCCCAACTCAGTTTCATATGCAAACTGACTGAGGATGCACTCAGCCCCCTCGTCCAGACCACTGATAAAGACATTACACAGAACTGGCCGCAGTACTGAGCATTGGGGAACACCACTTGTTACTGGCCAACAGCTGGATGCAACTTCCTTTGCTACCCCCCTCTGGGCCCAATCATGCTGCCAGATTTGTACCCAGTGAGCAGTGCATCCATCCAAGCCATGAGTAGCCACTTAGTCCAGAAGAATGCATTTCAAAATGGTGTCAAAGGATTTGCTAAAGTCCAGGTAGACAACATCCAACAGTCTTTCCCTCATCCACTAAGTGGGCCACCTTGATATTAGAGGATATCAGGTTAGTCAAGCAATAAGGATGGATAGATGATTTTTCTCTCTGTCAGCACAGTTCACTGAAATTTTGAAGGGAGGATATACTAGCAGTCTGTACAAGTCCACAAACCCTCGGCAAAATACTCTATTTGCTACCGAATTTTATGGACTCTCTTTCAATGATAATTTTCTCCACTCTATACTAGAATAAGCTATCATCAATAGGGTAAAAGATCCAATAACCACTTCTTCATTTTTCTTGATATATGTTAATCAGAAGCAGGCTGAAATGGTTGTTGGACTTACCAATAAATCAAAAAGACATGATTTATAACTGAAGTATTTTTTATTTCAAAGGTTTTTGAAAAAGTGTAACCAAAGCGATTCCACTGTCACTCATTTATAACCCAGTGAGACTCAGGAAACTATAAACATCACCTATTATTTATAGACCTGTGATAATTCTGAATTAGTGATAACTCCATTAGTGAACACCTGGATTCTTGCAGACTGTCTCTGAAACACTACAGCGGGCAGAATATAACAGCTGCTAATCAGAAGAAAGCCAAAAGATATAAAATGGAAAGCTATATTTTAAAACATATGAATTATTTAAAACCTTAAAGAAGACAGTGAGTTATCAGCCAAAAATGAGTTTATAACATGATGCAGTGGCTTAAAAGAAAGCCAATCCATGGAAGTGTAAACTCAAGTAGGACAGGACAAATGAGACAACACACCCATTTGTGGCACCAGTTTCTAAATAGTGATGAAACAACTGGGAAGTAAGAATAATATACTACATCTACAATCTGTCTTATGATAAAAGTCTAAGGAGGCTGAACTGGAACCCAATGTTTGACTACTCTGCAGTGGCAGCACTAAATAGGTTACATTCTTATTAATTCAGTGCTCCACCACAACTTTGTCATTAGATTGAACTTGCTTTTGGCAAGAAGTTTCAGCTTCTGCCTGGGATAGTTCACATGCACATCACAAATTACACGTCTTTTCTTTTATCATACTGCTCACTGTATCTTTTTTACCATTAATCAGTACGATCAACAAAAATGGGAATGCTAAATTGGTATAAAAAATTTTAAATCATTATAATCAATTTTAAATGCAAATGCTCAGCCTTGCCCCCAGTAGGAATTTAAGGAAATATGTGGAATGTGGTCAAGAAGTTTGATAAAACTTCTGTTTATGCATTCCTAATAGTTGACAACTTGTTTTGTTTTTGGTTTTTTTTCAACAAATATGAATTTTAACCCTGAAAGGAGGTCAAACTACATTACAAATTTCTTCTACTTTGAGGGTTCTTAAACAGTGGAACATCTTACCCAGGACATGCTGCAGAATTTACACTGTAAACAATTAAAACACAGATCAGATATTTTAAAAAAATAAGGGTATAATGTTGTCATTGATTGGCGCACACCTATGACTGACTTGTGTTCCGAAACAGTTCTGTGTAATTTTCCTTTTAGGCCATAAAATTTGTGAATCTATCAAAGTGTGATTAGGGGGACTGCTGTAAAGTAATGATTGTAAATTATTTGACCAGAGAACTCAACACACACGGAGAAATCAAGTAGAGTTGTGATTTACACGTAAGAAACCATGTAAAAATGTTATCCTAGAATAAAAGGTCTGGTTTAAAAGAGGGAGGCTGAGAGTACAGTGCAAAGAGCATGAATTATAACATAATTTGTAGGAAGTTGAATCTGAGTGGTGGTTAATCAAGGGCACCCACTAGGGTATTTTACACTTTATAAACTTGTTCTATTCCATTTATGAAAGATAGGGAAAGAGTGTATCGGGTCATGCTAATTACAGCAGTATTAGCTTTGAAACTTAAGGAAAAGAAGAACATAAAAAAAAAAAAAAGTTACATTTAACTCCTGTTCATTTTGCTTGACTTGGTGCGCACCTACATGGTAGACTGCCAGGAAATTACCCCAGTGTAGTTTTAAACGAGGAAACACAGGTTCCACAGAAATCTAGTTTTGATTTGACCTTGGGTTAATTTACCCTTACCATCAGAACATAGTGTGCATTTCCATTAAATGCATTTTGCCTGGCAGATCCCTTTGGAGGCACAGAAAGGCTATTCAAAGACTGAATTGATAACTGAATACTTGAACTTTTACTACTGAGAATACAGATAGTGGAATAACGAATCCACCTTGCTAAAAGCTGATTTTCTAAACATTTCTTTGTCACTTAGGCTCCAGGATCAATGTTTATGTATTTTTGCTTGAAAAACATAATTTACAGAAACTCTGTAAACCCTATTAAAATAGTGAAAAACAGTTTTAAAAGAAACAAGTGATTAGAAATTTCCCAAGGACATTTGTATCCACCTGGAAACCTACACCATTATATGAAATATCTACTTCAAAAGAACAGCATCAGGAGACTGAGAATGTCTTGTGAAATTCCCTAAGAAGCACAGTGTTTGCATCCTTTATGGCAAACATTTTCTATGTCAGCATTAGATGTGTACAAAAAAATATAATGTTTATGTATATTCTAATATCAAAATTAAATTGATAGCTTCTAAGGAAGTTATAGAACCTTTTCTAAATAACTCAGAGTAAAGTTCTAGTCATTTCACCATAAATTCTACAGTCCCACCTGCTGAGTAGCTAATTTCGTCTCTTCAGTTCCTTTTAGTCCTACTGTGAACTATAGAAATTAACATCCTAAACTAAGCTAGAAAATAAAGTTGCTAGTCCTAAACTCAGAAAGATGATTCTGATTTTTACTAACATGAAATCAGTTTGTGTAGTTAAAATAAAAAATTACTCATGTTTAATTTTTTTTAAAACCAATATATTTCTATATATCAAATATATGTGTAAACCAAATATTGCTGTTGCTCTAAAATTATTAGAATATAGTTGCATTTGCAGCAGTATTTGGTTAAACAGTCATTCTAAAAGCATACATTTTAGTTTGGTTAAAAAAGTGTTTGAAAGCAGTAGAAAAAGCCAGTGCATTTCTGCTGTCATTTTATTTTTATTCTGTAGACCTATGCTTTTTCAAAAAAAGCAATTTACTCTTTACTTGAGCACTTTTCCTTATTACTGTTTTATATCTGCAGTTCCTCTGGGAGGAAAACCAAACCTTGCTTACAAGGAAAAAGCTGCAGGTCAAGACACAGCACCACCAGCATGTTTAGCATGTTAATCTCAGCATTTCAGGAAAAGCTCTGTTAAATTCTGGCAGCTGTTCATCAAAAGCAGAGCTGCATAATGCTCAGGATAACCATATGCTTTGTTTTGTGTGAGGGAACATAATGTCATAGATTTCCTCTTTCCAATTGTGTGAGGAATTTTGTTTCTCTTTTGTGGAAATGGGTGTATTTACAACATCACATTGGGCATCATCTAATGCCAGCTTTCATTCACAACAATTTCCCAGAAGATCTGTCTCTTCCATTGTTCTTTCTCTCCATAACCATTTTGTTAAATACCGCTCTCGTGAACTTTCCCTTTCTAGCAACATCTATGCTTTCTCCAGATCCTTTGGGCACTCTCCCATTTGTTTCTCTCCCAGCTGGAACTGGAATCATGTGCTACTATAGCACATGTAATTCTGACTTCAAAAAAATAGCTCATTATGGGTTTTGTGCCTGTTTCTTTTCTCCCTCATTTCCCTGTCCTAAAGTATAAAAACCTGGGAAGATATCAATTATACTGAAAAATTTGAGCTTTTGTTCTTCCATTTCACTATATATATATATATATTCTTACAAAATAAGATTTATGATTCCTTATACATCTTTGAGGAATGAACTGCATTAAGCTGTAGATAGCTTGGGCTGGATGTCTGATTTTCACCTGTAACCAATTACGTCTGTGTGCAATGACAGCAAACTGATGAAAATGACTATGTTTCTGATTTAATGAGGTTTTACATCCTATTTGTTCTGATGTAAAGAAATGGTACAGATGACAATGAAAAATAGGACATCTGATGTGGAAGCTAACATACAGTTCAGTTAGCAATGGAAGAGCATGACACAGGCAAAAGTGAGTCATGGAAAGTGGGAGGAAGGCATATCCCATATATTACAAGAAGTTGTACCACAAAAAAACTGTAATGAAAAACTCATGGAACTGTTTCTGAATGGCTGAATTTTTTGAACCATCCCTTTATAGTGTTCTGCTCTTAAAATTTTGTTGCCCTCTAACTGGCTTATTCAATTAGACTGGTGTGGAGTGCCTTCGGGGCTCACCTGTGGCCTGAATAAAAACAGATGGTAAGGCAGAAATGTGAATATACACAGTGTGTGTCAATTGGGACTCCCAAAATATTTTGTAAGGGCGTTTGCCCTCATCACGTGAAAGAAAATTATGACCATCAATGAGATTAAAAAGTAGCTAGGGATTTGAGTCATTTGAAACAAAGTATTCAACTTCAAAATAGACAACTTAAAAAGAGACATGAATACTTTTTACCAGCAGGGAGAGACCTTGGTGAGGAAGCAGCAGCATTTGCTTCTCACCACCAACATTGCAAACTATCAACTGATGTGCAGTGTCTGCTCCCAGGTGCTGCAGTATCAAGATGGGGTGCAGCACACACTCAGAGGTTGTGAACCTGAACTTGTGATTTCTCGCTGGTCTGGGGACCAATAAGGTGCTTGGATATGCACAGGTTTGCCTAAAGCTGGAGTACCCTTAGAAGAAATGTACAAGTAAGGGAGGGTAACTCTGTGTGTATCTGTGACAACAACTTTTCAAGATTAGCAAGACAAGGATGTTGAGAAAATTGTGGGTAAATATTAAGATTCTAGAAGCACCTAGGAAGTGATTTTTTTTTTTGAATTGCAGATAATGATCTGAAATCTGTAGTTCAGTGAGTGCTAATTAATTATGTGTTATTTATAAATCCATAAACCACTTACTCGTGGTTTAGTTTAAACTATATAGAGAGTATATAAAGAAGGGAGAAGAAGGAAAAGAGGGTGACGTTTGGAGTGACTGCGTTTGTCTTTTCAATTCACTGTTACACATGATGGAGTTCTGCTTTCCTGGGGATGACTGAATACCTGCCTGCCCATGAGAAGCATTTCAGTCTCCACTCAAGTGAGAGACATTTTTTTTTTTAAAAAAAAAAAAAAAAAAAAAAA
Organism: Lophotriccus pileatus; assembly: GCA_035583135.1. Classification (NCBI taxonomy): domain Eukaryota; kingdom Metazoa; phylum Chordata; class Aves; order Passeriformes; family Tyrannidae; genus Lophotriccus; species Lophotriccus pileatus. The sequence goes on along the minus strand of JAWWES010000081.1, from coordinate 134,536,042 downwards.
AAAAAAAAAAAAAAAAGAGAGAGAGAGAGAGAGAAATTTCTGCCTGCTAAGACTTTCTGTAAAAAACTGGCTAGAAGGAAGACTGATATGTCTGCTGTGATCCCTGAACCATCCTAGCAAATTTTAAGCTGAAAACCTCCTTGTCAAAACCAAGATGTTTACATGTTTCACAAGTCAGCTCATTCTTCCAAAAAGCAAAGAAAATGATTTTTGTAGAAAAAAATCATCCTGATTAACCATCTACTCAACAATCCAAATTCTGCATAAAAATGTTCAGCTATTGGTGACAGTCATGGAGTTCATTTATCTCTATGCACAGTACTTGTGGCTGGGACATTCTTAATGTAACAAACAAACAAAAAACTTGAACTGAGATCTTTCAGGAAATATTTTTGAAGATTGATTCAACTTAAAAGAAGACAATGAGGCAAACATATACCTTGTCACTTAAAATAATGGTAGCTCCCATTCTTCAGAAGAGAGTATACACATAATATTTACCTACACTGTTTTCACAGCATGAAAAAAGTTCACTTGCTTAAAATCCCCGCATGTAAAATCTTCACTAATGACATTGTTTTGGTCAATTTGATTGTTTGCTGATATATATTTTAGAAATTATAGATTTTTCTGTGTGTTGGCAGTATGAATTCCTCTGAGTAGGAAAGATAAGATTACAAAATACATAAGAATTCTTAACATAGTGTCTCTTTTAACTCAGTCTGCCATCTAAAGAAACCATTCAGGCAAAAAGACACTTTCATTAATATCACCTAGCTTGCTTAGAAAGAAATCTTAGTGGCTCTGATATTCAATGGATATAATTTTTCAAATGCATTCATCTGGAAAAATCCTCATATTGATGTTAATTGAATTCTATTATTCTATTCTGTTATTCAACATACTGCAAAGAAGAAGTAGAACAATTCTCCATTGAGAATGTAAGAAGAATAAATGTGAGTCAGTCTCAAACGTTGAAATTAATTTTGTCTTTGTAGCTTAGAAAAGTCAAATTAGCATCTTAACAGTAATGGTAATTGCATGTTTTCTACTGCATATGAGTTTATCACCTTTTCCATAATGCATAATGCAGTCAAACACAAAGTTTGCTGATTTCAATGTTTCTTAGAAGAAAAATGTAATCAAAAATTCCATTTTCAAGAAAACACTGCAGGTTCAACGGTAATTACTCATAAAGCTGTCAGAGCAGTTCTTCAAGGAAATTGCATAGCTGTAGCTGCAATAGGGTAAAATTTCAGACACTGCAAATCTATTTGGTAAACTCTATCTTGTATTCAGAACAAAATTCTTGACACACACCCAATTTTTATCTTTCCTTTCTGTGATGAAATCAGAGGAAGAGAAACATCCAACAGAGTTTTAGGTACAAGACAGTTACATTACAAAAGGATAGCTTTGTGCTGAGAGTACCTAAGTGTGTGCCAAGTGGAATACACATTTAGCTAGTGTTGGTGGACATATCTCTTTCTGAACTGGATTGCTCACTGAGATGGAAGTATTTGGATTCTGTTTTGGGGATTGTGGGGGTGGGTTGTTTTTAAGGTTTGTTTGTTTGTTTGTTTTCTAGTGACAATGAAATGCAAAGCTTTTCTCTACCATTTTACTTTTTTTCTTCAGTTAAGTCTGATATAGCAAAGATTTGAAAGAGTCATTAAGTCAATATCTTTAATTTTTTCATGTCTCCTTTTCATCAGGGATAGATCAAATGTATGTTGTATCACTTCAGGTACTATCTATCTGCCTTAACTTCAGATAGGTACATTGCAGAGAGTTCCAGATATTTGTTAGTATATGAAGCGCAAAGTTAAAATAATGTGCATTTAGAGGCAAGCTGGGGGACCAAGGAGATTTTATTGTAAAATAAAATTTTGGTCAAGAATATTTTTAAAATTATTATTCTGGTTAATCAACACCAAACAGTAGGAAAGGACTCAGAGCTATGACCCGCGCCCCGTAGCCTGTGGTGAAGACTATGGTGATGTAGGTGTCCCCCTGCAAGCTATAGAGGACCACTGGTGTGCAGAGACCCCCTGTACCCCCATGGAGAAGTGACCTCCAGGACAGTGGATTAGGAAGAGCAACAGTCCAACAGATGGACTTTAGCAGTGGCAAAAGCAACAACTTTTTGCCTCACCATGACATCCAGGAGCAGGCAGATGGGGGCACTGGGGTAACCCCATCCCCAGGATTCAGGCACCTCCCTGAAAATGTGGGTGTGCTGAGGCCAGGCAAGGATGTGAGTGAGCAGGGGCTGAGGGTCCTGGGGGTCTGACAGGGGGTCCTTGACCTCAGGCCATGTGAGGGGAGTCCTGGCTGGGCAGGGACAGGCAATACCTTCAGGACCCTGACAGGAAATTCACAAAGGCAGCAAATGATTTCATGAACTTAGTACCTTTTTAGAACTTTGATTATAGAACTTCATACCTCACTTTAAGATCAAGAACATGCACATTAAGGGATAATGAGCATTTTTGACAGACATATGTCCAAAGCCACCAAGAAACTCTGTACAAAAGTGGGACACAGACGTGCTGCCAGATGCTGTGAGGCCTTTCTGTTTGTCAAAAGGAGAACATTTCCATGTTCAGTATGCTCCAATTTTTGCATAGTCAGCCAATGAACTAGAGAAAAATACCAGGAACCTAATTTACCTGCAAAGGGTCTCATTAAGAAGAAATGTATAGAATTAAATTTTATATATATATATATATATATATATATATTTCAAGTCTTATCTCTGGTGGTTGTAAAGACAGGAATGGGCAATTCTGACCTAGAGCCAACAGCCCACAGAGCAGAATGGGTTTAAAGTCTCGAATGGGTTTAAAGTCTCTACTGAGTAGCTGACACATTTAAACAATATTTAAAAATATTAGTTTTGTATACATCCCTGTAATAAGTACACTGCACTCCCCTGGTCTCTGCTCTCTTAATGATATGAACAGTTAGATCAAAAAGTTCATGCCATTAATCCAATCCAGATCCTATGAACTTTACCCAACAACGCATTACTATTTTTATTAAGTCTTATTGAAACAATTAAACAGATTTGCTGGAAACTTTTCAAACATAAAAATTTCATTAGTGAAGAATATTAAATAAACTTTACTTAACTGTTCAAACCATGTTAATGTACCTCCTTGATGGAAAACCTATTTACTTTTTAATCTTTTCATGATGGATTCCAATTCTAGTTGCTCAAGAAACGTTTTCGATTACATGTTCAATTACTGAACTTCCTGGTTAAAACATCTCAGGATAAAATCTTTTGTCATGTACACTGCAACATAAGAATATTTCTTTTATTAGAGATTGTAGAAACGCAGGCTCTGTTACTTGTTACTTACTTACAGCAAGACATATGTCATGTATTCACACAAAAAATATTCTGGTATTGAATAAAAAATCCCCTAATTTTTAAAAGGTGTGTAAGGCAGAAATAGCTATTTAGGTCCATTTAAAATAATTTTAACTGATATAATTATATTTCCATGCATCTCTTTCAAGTTTTAGTGGTTCTGTCCACAAAATATTAGTATTTGACTGTGTGGAGGATGACATTTAAAATTAACTTTTTATTCTCTTAATTGGCTTCACTTTTCTTTTGGTAAGATGAATTCTCATCACTTAATTACTTCTGAAGTACACCAGCTGCAAAACACTTGACTACCAGAGGGCCCAAAAAAGTAAGCAAGACAGATATGCTATTTGGGAAAGAAAAAAAACACACCTTCTTTACATATTGTTTTGGTGATTTTTTTCAATAGAAAATGACTCAAAAAGGAAAACTATTTTCTTAAAACATTACATTATAGTTAAGTTCCCAAATTCAGTATACACAAATTTTGCTTCAATCTAATGAAATTTAGTTTTTAGATTTTAAATAATAACCTATTGTTCATAAACTGGAGAAAAGCTGCATAAATCCATTTCTCATCTATTCCCAAATGCTTGGTTTCAGACTGGAAAACAAATCAAACAACCTACATTCAGCTTTGATTTCTGCAGCCGCACAATTACAGTTGTATAAATTGTTTCCTAAAGTTCTCTTTTTTGGCTACTGTTCACTAATTTTGAACACAACGTCTCTACAATTTTTCTCTTTACAATTGCTCTGACAAGTTCTCTAATAAAAACTGTGCCTGTCTGAGTTCTGTACATCACCCAAAAATGGAACAAAAACTGTTGCCACTGTCTTGGAAAACAAGTGGTCTGTGTTCTACAAAAAAGACACAGCATTTTCAATCAATAAAAATGGTTACATTAATTGTTAGGTATGGAAGGTTATTAAAAATTCATATTTAATTTAAAAGGGAAGATTTTTTTTTCTGTTTATACTTTTCATGCTAGATAGGAAATTTTAACTATCTGACAGGAACGACATTTACTCGACTGTTTAACTAACCACAATCAAATTACAAGACAGAGGATTATCCTGCAAGCTCTGCTTGCAAAATGGGCACTTGGACAACAGACCAGCTGCAGAGACAATATACTTTCCATATATCCTCATGTCCTGGTATCTTGATCATTCCTACTGAGTTGTGCATTTGGGTGCACCTACTCTGGGCATGCAATTAATTTTCTTTGAAATTTAATCAGGATATGAAGACCAGGAGGGGAATAATTCTGCCTGCTCCTAATCTGAACTCATATGATGAAATCACTTCTAAGATTAACAGGTTCAGTGTGTTTTAACGTATTATTCTGTAATGTAGGTGTATTTCTTCTTCATCCTCTCCTGTTTCAAGAAAACTAAGGAAGTTAATTACACTTTTTCTTTCTACCAGTTTTAAATGAAAATTTCAAGTACATAATTTCACAGCTGTCAGACAAATTATACTAAATTAAGGTGCAGGGGTGGAGAAAGCATCTTTGGGAATAAGATGATTTTTATAGTGTACTGGACAGGGAAGAGTTATATTTTGGTTCCAAACTGATTTGGGATAGGTGCAAAAAAGAATACCACACTTCCAAAAATATTGCACACATAGCATTAGGTGGCAGAGGACCGCTTGCAGTGTCTTATTTCAAATGAACTATGCAAACATCCACATGACATGATTATCTGATCTGTCTTTAGGACTAAGCGTCAAGCTGAGTAATGATGTTATGCCTACTTATATGGGCACAAATGCCATAATACATTACACCCTGACAATCAAAGTTTGTATACTTATGGTAAATCAACTTGAAGTAATTACTAAATGGTATTTTACATCTCTTACTCTTTACTCAATGCTGAGTGAAATGATTCCTGTAGGGTATTAAACTGTTAGTATTCTATTTGTTTATAAAGCATTTTGTGATCCACTGGCATAAACCACAAAATGCTATCAGAGTCTAGGGCAGCTTCTTTCCTGCTAAGTTTAATACCATTTAAATGGCTGAGAGTTCGCATCCTAAAATAAACACAGAAAATGAAAGAGTTCTGAAGAAGTTTGTGAAGATGGATTCAAATGAGTAGTAAAAACTGAGGAATAGAACTCCAGAAAATATCCACACATCATCTTTAAAAGTACCTGTAAAGCAGAAATTGAGTCACTGGATAATGTTAAAAAAGCAAAACCACCCTTTTATCTCATGACACTTTTTCTGATAAATGATTCACAGAATAAATCTTTATAGAAGAAAGTCACCTGTGAGACTGAAGAAAACCAAGGCAATGGACTTAATAATAAAGGAACTATCTTCAAATCACTGAGCAGATTCTCTTTTAAAGACCTTGCCAAGGTCTTTAAAACCATTCCAAGGTTACTTCCATATCCTTAAATGTAATCAATCCAGGAAGAACATTGTGGCCCCAGACTAGGAGGGGTTGTGCAATCATGTCCACATTGCCACAGACCACCCTTTTTAGCAAACTGATGCATTCACACTTCACTGAAGAAACTGCTATGTTATGATACTTAAATCCTAATCCTATTTTCTGTGCTTTTTATTTCAAAATAATGAGAAAGTGATGTTGCACTGGCATTGACCAGAGTTATGTGTCTTATGAAATGAAAATAAGGTCATGAATTACATGTTGTTCAATTCCTGTCAGTTTATGTGAAGTCTTTAGGACAAAAGTCTTTCAGAAAGAGTGATAGATGACTATATAGGGCACAAGAAGATAAACACAATGCTACTGTGTGGAAGATTTCCCTTGAGTGAAGTGTTTTCAGGAAAAAAAACCAAGAAACAAAACCCACTAACCAACTAACCAAAAAAACTCAAAAGGTCTTCTTTTGAAGGAAAAAAAAAATTACCTGAAAAGAGAACCTGAAAGTAAATGAAAATGTATCCAAAGCAGGCTATCAGAACTCTGGCAGTCAAGAATCTAAATTATGTGGCAGAGAAGACATAATTTTAGGTATAGCTAAACTGGAAAAACAGACTCTCCCCCAAACATACTCTCTAAAGTAGCAGATAAATAACATTTTAGAACTAACAGCCCTCTGTTCAGAGTTCAGGAAGAAGTCTATACTGCAGGCAGTGCTGCATGCTCCTCTGCTCAGTTAGAGACACTAATGAGACAGTTGTGGGAGTCATAGGCACACATTATTTAATCTCTCCAATAATTAGCTGTCGCAAGAACATTCAGTTCTATCCTAAAGTCAGTGAAAGAATTACCATTGACTACCATTGTAACAGGATCAGGAGTACAGATCACAGATTCACACAGAATCACAAAATCCTTTAGGTTAGAAAAAACTTCTGAGATCACCAAGTTCAGCCTTTGACTGATCACCACCTTCCCAATTAGACCACGTTCAAGTGCCATGTTCAGTCATTTCTTGAACACGTCCAGGGATGGTGACTCCACCACCTTCCCAGGCAGTCCATTTCAGTGTTTAGCAACCCTTTCAGTGGAGAAATTCCTCCTGATGTCCAGCTTGCTCCTTCCCTGGCACTGCTTGGAGCCATATCCTCTTGTCCCATCACTAGCTGCCTAGGAGAAGAGACCAATCCCACCTTGCTACAACCTCTTTTCAAGTAGTTGTAGAGGGATAAGGTCTCCGCTGAGCCTCCCTTTCTCCAGGGAGAAACAACCCCAGCTCACTCAGCCACTTCTCATAGGACAAACTCCCCAACAGGGAAATTGTCATGTAATCCTGCTACAACTGGCAGGTAATGAAGTAGTTTCAACAAATTTAAATATGACTTCTAAATCATATTGATTTTTATCTCTTTATCTGTTTATCTCTTTGATGTCTCATCTTGTCATTTTCCAGCTGCAAAATAAAATTAGATTGTATGATGAGTCTTAATTTTGGTAGAAATTTCTAAGATATAATTCCTTGCTTTCCTAAAATTGTAAAAAACATGAAGTGCTCTCACAGAAAGAAAGGTATTTCAACATTTTCTAAGTATGAAAGCAATTTATATTACAGTAAGCAATCTGTGATCATGCACCCTAACAATAACTATAAAATCACAAATCTAATTAATTTTTTGCTTATGATTCAAGAAATACAACCTTATAATTATATAGATGTATTTTTAATACAACAATATACACATATATTTAGCTCTGAGCCACAACCACTGCTTTTCATGTCAACACTAAGGTTGCTCAAAGACCATCAACATTAACTTTGTGAAAGACTTTTGTTTGGCTATTTTAATTATTTTGTTTTTTTCCCACATGATGAAGTAAGCTCTTCTGAATCCACAGCACAAACTCCTGACTCCTGCTCATGTTCTTCTCATTTTCATTCTTTAGACAAAATTGTCTGAAAACAGCTGCTCCCACAGTACTTCAAGTAAGAGGACTCTGAAACAAACTACTTACTACTCTTGTGTGCTCAGTGATGTCAGTAAGAAAGCCTAAAAAGAGGGGGGAAGGAAAGCAAAAATCCTGTCGATTCTGAAGTTGCCATTAATACATTTTATAGCTATTTTGATACAAACACAGGAGCATGAAAAAAACAGGCTTAGGAAGGAAATCTAGTACTTTAAAAAGTAATATTTAAAGACTAATATCACCAAGCTATTGATCATTTAGAAGATGTATGCAGTATATCTCTCTGACTTTGATATTTTCTACCTGTGAAGGGGAAATTCAACATGTAGGTTTTCATTCCCTACAGAATGAGTGAGAAGTGAGTGCCTAAGAAAGGTGACATACAGTATGTATTCTACATGCAGCTGATCTGAAATGGCATGGAGTCTGAAACCTTTTCATATAGTTCTCTTGCTTTACTGAGTAATGTTTCAGTGCTGTACCAATGTTCAAAGACCTAAAATTGTAATTATTTCTATTAGAACCAAAAATCAAAAAAATAGACAAATAACTATATATTTTTTTTCCTTCACTGATATTCTGAAACCCCACACCTTACTGCGTTGACAGCTACCCTAGTCCTAACATCATTTTGAAGAAAGTTAGCTGTACAAGTGTTTTCACCATAAATGGTTCTCAGGTTTCAATTTTAGTTTTCCCTTTCATGATGTTTTGATCAATTAATCTTTTTACTTTTTCACTGCAGAGGAAAACACAACCAGTGTTTTTTCTGGAACATGCAGCTACAGCACTGATCAGCACTGAATTCCAATGCAGCTCTTAAAGCATTCTGTGTGTCTCTCTCTCCTATGTCTCATGAAGAGAAAAATGTTTGGCATGACAACAAACAGAATCGTTCTGGATTTGAGCTATCAAACCAACTGTGGGTTTCATCGACATAATACACTTCAATAACAGCTTTTTCCAGGATATCCGGAAATGCTTTGAATAACATCAGCTAATACACAGGTGTATGTCTTTTATGATTTCACTCATACCCATCATCAAGCTAGAGCAGTTTGTTACAACTGGTTACAGCTTTAACTTAGAATCACTGATAATTTTATCTGAGGAATCTCAATCAGAAGCTTTCACAAGGTTAAAAAAAAATACAATTTTGTTTTAAAATACAAGACAGTTCATCAAAGCCATCCTGTAATGAATATATGGGGAACAACATAAAGGGAAAAAAGTTAGGGCAAAGAAAGAGGAAGAAAAGATAAAAATAATCTATTGTTGAGTCAGTGGCTTTAAGGACTGTGAAAGATAGCATCAAATCTACCAAAGTGGTGAAAGAGAAATGACAAGATACTCTCCAAAAGAAAGTGAAGTTAAAGTAATTCTTAGAAGAGAAAGATGGAACCTTCAGGGTATTCTTTTAGTTGTTAGAAAAGTTAACATCCTTCAACATACGCATTTCTTTCAGAAGATTGTAGCCTGAGACACAGGGTGCTTGGAGAGAATCAATGACAAAGAAAAAGGCTCCACAAAAGGTCTGCTAAATAAAGCTGTTCTTGCTTTTGTTTTTTCTTTAACATTTGAGATTGCACTGAGACATTTGAAGTTTCACTTTCTCCATCACTTGTTGAAAGGTAAGAGCTTTACTAGAATTTTGCCTTGTTCTGAAAAATAGACAACTATTCATCTACCTCATGACTGTGCACATTAAGTTGAATAAATTCTCTTCAGTTCATCACTCCCAAATACTTGTCCTTGATTACAAAAAGAAAAACCAAGAAATGAGGAATATGAATTCTCAAGATTTTGCCAAATGTTTATCAGGTGACTTAATCTTCAGAAAAAACATCCCAGAAAGACTTAGCTATAGGAAAGTGTCATAGTTTAGGAGTGCTACTCCCCAACTTAGTTCTTCTACCTGGACTTTTCAAATCATGCTTGTTGGCTCCTCCTCTCCCTCTCCCCTGCCCTTCCTCTAACACAAGAGCACCACCCCTTCCACGGGTGGCTGGAGGGGACAACTGGATGCACAAAAGGCAAGGATCATAAGTTGAGGTAAGAACAATTTACTTGAAAGAGCAGTGAGATAGGAAAATGAAAAGTAACAGCAACAATATTTATAACAAAAGTATGCAAAAAGAGAGAATGATTCACATGCAAAAATGCTCACCACAGACCCCAAGACAGAGAACAATGGCTGGCACCCTGTCATGCTTTTTTCCTTTTAAAGGGACACCTCTCTTTCCCAGAAGAGAGAGTCCCTTTTCCCCAGCCCAGGCAATGATGTAGTGCCTGTAATGTGATATCAAATAACATAACGTCTTGGCCACAACCTCTCATGCCAATCTGGGCCGGAACCAAGACACAAAATAAATCTTAAATTCTTAGTTTAGGGAAAACTGTACATGTTAAAGTCACCATCTCTGATTTAGAGTGACATTGCAATTAAACACAAGATGGGATAACAGTGGATGTACTTACAGACTGGGGAATGAGATGGTGGAAAGCAGTGCCACAGAAAGGGCCCTGGGGGTGCTGGTCAGTGGCAAGTCAAATATGAGCCAGCAGTGCCCTGGCAGCCAGGAGGGCCAACCATGTCCTGGGGGGCATCTGGCAAAGCATCACCAGCCAGTCAAGGGAGGGGATTGTCCTGCCCTCTTCTTCTCTTGTGAGGCCTCACCTGTGAAACCTGTAATTTTCAATCAATTTGCTTTATAAAGAGAATGGCATATCCTGGAATTGGTTTGTAGGTAATGGAAGTACACAGACTGTTTATATCCCAGTGATAGAAGTGTACACGGGACTGTTAGAGAGCTGTTAAATCATTTTCATTAATGGCTTGAAAATCTCCCTCATTACAGTTTTTCAGTGCTAATTAACATAATGAAATAATGAGGTCTTATAACCTACATAGTAAGGTATTTGAATTAGTGTGGCTAACCAGTTCATATAGCGACATTCAGATTTTTCTGATATTCTCTAATCATCATAATGTATTGATTATACCTTCCTTGCAAGGGAGGACTGGAAAAAAAATCCAAAACAAACGAAGAAAATAGTAACAACAACCAAAAACCACCACCCAAACTCCAAACACAAAAGAACCTTCAGAAATTTTCTTTAAAACAAACTACATAATTTAATAAATAGATTATTTATAGTGCTAATACAGTGAAATATCACCACCATCATGAGACTCCATGTAGGTCAGTTAGGACTGAAAAGAGTAAGCAATTACATGAGCCAAGTGACACCAAAAAGCATTACTATACTACGTTCTCTTCGGTGTCTTTGTCTAATTCTTTCCACTCCTTCTAAAAACCAGCAATATAAAGCTAGCAGATATGGAGGATAAAAATATTTTTTTCTGACCAACTAGCACACTTAGGCTGTTGCTTAATACTTCAGAAGCCAAAGGTCTTTAAAGAGAAGCCCGCTTGAAACATGGAAAACTATAAGCAGTTTCTATAGTATAGCATAAAGGACTGCATATGAATTCCAAAAGGAGGAAAAGCAATGGATCTTCTCTCTGACATTCCAACATAAAGCAAGATAAGTATTAAGAAAACAGAACACACTCTTTACCTCTTGTTGTTGTTATTGTTATTATTATTAATCATTATTAATTTTCTGGTCCTATTCTAAAGAATCTTATGCTAGCAGTAGAAGCATCACTGTACAAACATAATAATTTATTTTATATCCTTCCATATTTCTTACAGAAATTATGTAATTGCACTATGCAATCTCATTTTGTCTTATACTTTACAGACTTGGAATATAACACAGTATAGTATGGGGTGTACTTTTAATCAACTGGAATATCTGCATCCAAATCATTACACTGACAATTTCTACTATTCAGTACATAAGTTAATTTAGTAATGGATTAAAGAAAAATGTGTTCAGTAATTTTCTTCCAGCAGAAAATATTGGCGTTTAATATTCTAGTCTAAGACTTGTAAACTCACACTATTTTTGTGCAACAGAAGAGCTTGAGCTGGAATGTATTCAAAAATAACATGTTTTTCTTTCTGGGTAATAACCTGAAATCAAGAAAATAATTAATATCACATTAAGCTAATATAAAGAATGGGCATGTGCTAGAGGATAAATTAGACTTTAAGTGGAAGACCATTTCTGAGACATATGTCATGAAACATAGATGCAAAAAGACCACTCATCAAAAGTGAAGGGAGTGAAGCAGAAAGATAAGACAGTCTCTATTATTATTTGACCACAAATTATTCATAAAAATTATTATATAATAAAACTGAAAGGCTAATCAGGGCTGCTGATGTATCACTCTTACCTGCACAAAGTTAAGATTAGCTTTAATTTTTTCCCTCTGCTTTCTCATATCATTAGCACCTTACACAAATAATAATTTCTTTCAAATGCCTTTACACTCTTACAGAATTATTTTTCAAAAAAAATTTTCAGAAGTCCTCATTTAAAGAATGAGGACTATTCTTTTAAAGTTATGAAATAACTATATTCCTTGTAAGCGTAGATACTCTTCAGGAAGATTTGTAACCACAAGATTAAGACTTGATTCATTTAGGAAGTCTTTCCTGCCTAAAAAGTACCTTTCTCAAAGATAGTTGGATTTTTTTTTTTTTCCCTTTTCATTCTGCATTCTAGACAAAGCCTCAGGCTCTCTCTCTCTTTGGTATGAGGAGACATAAACAGATGTTACAGGCTGGAGAGAACTTGGAGGGGAGGCCAGAGAAGATAAAAGGCCTTGAAGAGAACAGGAGAGATGTCTCTCTCAGGCCTGGTGCTGTCCTTTACAGCACTGTTAGGTTTTTCCCTTCTAAGTCTAGTGTTCTCAATTTTTTTGGAATAAATTTTCCAAATAAAATTTGCCCCTGCCTGACATTTCAGGGATATCTTATTTCACATTCTTTTTTCCATTAACTCCTACTTTTTCCATAAGCTCTCAGCAGTGGCCTTTTCAGATCACATTTTGTTTACCAGGTTAGTACTCCAGTCAACAAAGAATAAAATATTAGGCAGTCTTCAGACACTATACAATTTTCTAAGCCTAATAAACTGTTGTGCCTCTAACTTGTTTTGTGGCTTTTTTCCCCCCACACTCCTTGAAGGAAACAAATATCAAAAACCAGAGTCAGTTCATACCTATTTGGGGAGATAAGATGAAAAAATTAAATAGCTTTATGTTAAAGGATTGAACTGGAATTCAGAATCTATGGAGTGTAATCCCAGCTTTAGGAAGCCATCCATAAACTTCCTATGCGATAAGGCACTTCTCTGTGTTCCAATTCCAGCCATCTTCATTCATCAATTTTAGGCCATTCGGGAAAGACTGCCTTGTAAAATAGACAAAATGGAACTTTCCAGAGTACTATTGTAATAACCAGTACAAATTCCTCTGCTTCTGAGGTAGGAAACCAAGAGTTGAGTGACAGGGAATGTTTGAATACCAAGAACAGGGCAGAGAGAAGAGAAACAGAAATTGAGCATCAGCTAACATTACATTTACTAATTGTCCCAATTAGTAGAAATCAATACATCATTCATTCTTAATTCCTTTGAACTGAAACAGCTTCAACCTGAACAGCTTTATAATGATTTATAGGAAAAGATATAAATCTTACAGTAGAGGAGAAAAATCATGTATGTATCCTCTTTTGAGACTGTAACCCTGAAAAAATTTTATGTGCGAATAGGGGAATAGATAGGCCTTTTGTGAGCCACCAAACAATTATTATTAGTCTATTTAAAGTTTCAAATGGATAACTAATTTTTACCATTTTGTGTGGATAGTCCAGTTACAATGATATTAACTATAAATATAAATTATGTAAATAACTCAGAACTAATCTCATTAATAATACACTTGAAATTTGTTATATAGAAAATGTTTAATTTTCCTTTTCGTCTGTTAATCCTTATGCTGTTCCCCTGTTCATCTCCTGGAGGACAGTGATGTTGATGTCAGTCATGATGTTTATTCTGCTTTGTCAGGAGGAACATGCTATTGGTTCTGACGGTTTCTTCTTGATTGCTGGGTCCGCTTCAGATTTTTTTCCTATCCTTTATGTATTTATGCATTTAAAAATAAATAAAATATTTCTATATTTTAGGTAGTTGCTCTTTTTTATTTTAGCTGTAACTCTGTTACAGTTGTAACTGTAAACTCAGTTCTGACTAGTTCCCAAACCTGCACCACCCTAGTTCACCACTGTTGAATTTTTCATAGTTTCAATCTCAAGGGTACATTTTTTGTCATCTCATTTGTATACTTCTCCACACTGCAGAGGTCTCTGCTTCACTTTTACTGTCAAGGCCTCATATTTCATTCTATACAGAACTATTATTCATTACTTTATTTAAAAAATATGATTATACCATAAAAAGATAAAAAAAAGTAATTAATGCAAAAATGCTCTTGCAGGTAAAGAAACTAAAAAAAAAGAAAAAAATCAGTGCAAAAACAGTGGCCCGTTGCTAGTAATGGCAATGCTGTATATATTGCCATAAAAACCTGAGTAAAATAGTCAGGAGATAGATAAAAAAAAGAAATCCTCTTCTTTCTGCTTTTAAAGAAAGGAGGATCATGTCTCTATTTTTCAGCAGATCTGGTCCTGATGTCATGCTTTGACATGATCCTAAAAAACCCTGTAGACTGAAATCTGTCAGGGAAATTATGTAGAAGAGCAAATAGTTCCTAAATTCTGACTGGTCTTAATGTAAGCTATATTCTGAGCCATCCAGCTCTGTCAAGATGCAGTGTCAGTTGTCAAAAATCTTCACAGTAGAATGGAAGGCTATGGACTGTAGGTTCCTCTCAAGGGCAGAAAAACTCCTCAGAGAAGACAGCAGATCTCCTGAATTTCAGTTGTGTATGCAGTTCAAAATATTGCACAATCCCTTCTGTAGGTCTATATGAACTGAGATTAGCGAAGTATAACAAAGCAATGAAGAAGAGAAATACAAATAAACAAAAACTAAAATAAAAAAAATAAAAACTATAGATAGTACATTATTTAAAGTATTTTGTCCAGATCCAAATATGATATTTTGGGGTACAA
>JAWWES010000081.1:134494680-134521137 GCA_035583135.1 Lophotriccus pileatus | reverse complement strand
CAATCCCTTCTGTAGGTCTATATGAACTGAGATTAGCGAAGTATAACAAAGCAATGAAGAAGAGAAATACAAATAAAAAAAAATAAAAACTATAGATAGTACATTATTTAAAGTATTTTGTCCAGATCCAAATATGATATTTTGGGGTACAAAAGAACATGGTTTCCCATCCATTTCTCTATACCATTCACACTGGGATATCATGTAATCAATAAAAATTAGTATAAAATATATTAGAAAGGACATTTTTCCTGATGTTAGCTTCAGATATTATTTAAAGCCACTTTATTTTCACAGTACTAATACTATTTGTATGAATGCACTTCCAACAGAAGAATTCTCAGCTTACAAGTCTTGTCTATTCTTACTGTGGCCCTACATGTGACATCACTATTTTGAGAGCAAATCTGCTGACACTTAAAACTAAGGAAGTTGTGACTGAGCTTAGAAATTGATAAGTTCAGGAAAGATAACAGCCTAAAAGGTGTAGAAAAATATTCAGTTGGGGAAGAGTTATCCAAAAATATATTCATAAAGGTTTTTGCATTCTGAAATAGGACAAAAGAATATTAGGAATATTTGAGAAACAAATCTGAAATCTAGTGCTTGATAGTTAAATAGCATGTCAATAGTATTTCAAGAAGGAGTGGCAAGTTATTTCAAAGGAGTGGCAAGTATGCTTCCATACCAATATTAAATGTCTAAGGAAATAGGAAACAAGAAAAAGAAACTGGAATCTTTCCCTAGATGAATATATTGATGAAACCAGAAATTTGTTGACAGTCACTGCAACAGTAAATACGAAAGTGCATGTGACAGCCTAGTATGACAAGCAAAAGAGAACTTTGATTTAAACATATTAACGCATTCAGAACAGAATCTGAATGGACCATAATACCAAGTTTAAATGAGAATATTGATTTGGGTGACTATTAGAGAGTGCCTGACCAGGATAAAGATACTGATTACCAAATCCTCAGAGAAGAAAGACAATGAGAACAACCAATAAGCTTTTTCTAGATAGTATCAGCATCATCCTATCAATTAGGAAAATGTCACTCTGGGAAATTAAACAGATGATATTTTAAGAGACTATAACTATGTTTGTGCTAGGGTAAACTGATGATGCAGTTAGATTCAACAGCTCTACAGAGGAACGAAGGACAAAAGGAAGCCTGTAAACAAAGTCAAAAGCAGGAAAAAAATTCAATAAGCCATTGGATAAAAGACAGGAAAAAGAAGCTAAGAATAAATGTTCAGTTGTTCATCCAGCATTAAAAGTAACCAGAAGTGTTCCACATGGGTTTATGTAATTCAGCATAGTTACAAATCATTTAAATACTGTATGCACCTTAGGTTGTGTGAGGACAAAACCAAATTATGACTTCTACAGTATCTATGGCTCTGAGTCACTTGTAAATGATAAAGCAAGTGAAATTCAAGGTACGTGGGTAAGAAAACCAAACATTTTTTGGGCATTTGTAAAACCAGCGTGACCTGAATACAACTACTCAGCAGCGAGGTTCCCAGCTGAAAGGTAAATCCATGGAAATATAAACTCAACCTGCAGTATAAGTCAAAAATAGATAATCAATTGTTACGAAGCATTAAGAAAGAAACCAGAGAGAAAAGAGAAATATAATTATGCCACTATTTAAATCCATGGCTTACCCTCAGCTAGTGGCATTGTTCTTCAGGGGTTGATGCTAGATCTGGTACTGTTTAATGGCACTACTGATCTCCATGGTGAAGAAATTCAGGCACTGAGGTTCACAGATAATACCAAACTGAGAAGACTAGTTAATATTCTGGAGTCTGCTATTCAGAGTGATCTCATCAGGCTGGAGAAGTGGGATGACATCTGAAGTTCAAGAATGGCAAATGCAGAGCCTGACAGCCAGCACAGATTAACCCCAGGCACCAGTAAAGGCTGAGGCCTGACTGGCTGGGGAGCAGCAGAGAAGGACATAAGGGCTCTTGAATAAGATGAGCATCAAGCAGCTGTGCATCCTTGCACTTATAATGGTGAAATGAAGGGAAGAGAAAGATGCAGTGATGTTCCTTTAGTGGCTGTAACTGTTTCTATTTAATGTAAGGTGACACATTTATTAAACGAATGTCATAGTTTTCATTTTGCATTTATTTTCTTCATAAGTAAATTGGAAAGTTAAAATTTTAGAACACACCAATCTGCAGCTGAAAAAAAAATAAAAATCACTGAGAGTGGATCGGGGAAAGAGTCAGAATAACTTACTTATGTAGGACTCTGAGCTGCACTGAAGAAATGGCGAACAAGAATTTTTTTAAAAAGTAGGAAAATGAGAACTGATTTTTCTCTAAGCTTATTAAAAAGAAGGCATAAATTAATATCCCATCACTATCACAAATACCTAAAGAATTTGTCTGACTTGCAATGATTTTTACAAAATATAAATTAGAACATCTATTCCATTTAATATGCAGAACCACATAATGAGTGCTCAGCAACAGCATCAGGATACTGAATCTGGAAGATCTTCTATGATTTTTTTCAGTATGTGTATCACTGTTGAAATCTTTTTTTAAGCATAAGCAGTACTTACTGGAAGAATATATCTGTGTGTTTTTGACAGATAAAGCCTCATCTCGGGTCTTCTCACCATAGAAATAGTTCTTCAGTAGATCAGAAAAACATGGAAAATTTCCCTACAGTATGAGTTGATAATTAAATCACCTTGCCAGCTAGTTTTGAAATGTCAGAAAAATTAAAAAAGAAAGTGATTTGAAGGTTATAGAAAATGTTTGGAATAATAAAGGGGATGTAATCTGTGTTAAAACACGTACATGTACAAGAGATAATCATCTACGTGCATTAAGCTTATAATAATCTCTGTGCATATCTTAGTAACTGTGAAATCACTTAAATTCCAGATGGGCTGCAGTGTAATCCTGGCAGCGTTAGTGAAGGATCCTTCCCCCAGACCATTTTCCACTGTCTGCTTCATCTATGTAGTAAATAATACAGTGAACCTTGTTATTGAACACTGTTCAATAACACACTTTCACAAATTTATATTAAAACCTGCTTTTTGCCAGTACCTTTGACAGTGACTATTTAGTAGGCCAAACTTCTCTTTTGCAACAATCCCTTATATACATTAAAACCATAAGGGACCACGGATATATACATAAAAGCAGTAAAAATAAGCATTGTAATGATTACATTGCCATAGCACAAACCCAAGCTATTTAGAAAGTGCAAGCAGAAGTTAAGCTCCACATGTGTTTCAGTATCTGAAACATGAAAAAATAGATTGGTGATATGGCCTAAAGTAAGGTGAAAATTGTTTTCCTAGATGCAGATTATTTCCGTACAGAATGCTAAGTAGAAGTATATATTTGAGGCTTATTATTTCCCAATAATAAGACATAAAATTATTTGTAAATCTTCAAAAAAAAAGAGATAAAATGTAATATGAACTGTGAGGAAAAAACTAGTCAGAACCACATATCCTTAGGGGTAAAGTTACCATAAGACTGTAAATAACATATTTGCATTCAAGATCACTGAACAAGAAATAGAAGTTACAGAGGACATTTCACTAAGATAATTATTTTTATACTAGATACTGTGTAGTTATGTGTAGTTAAAAGCAAAATGCATGTAAGAAATCACTTGATCAAAACTAAATTGAGGTCAAGAAAGACTGTCTGACTGTTACACAAATAATTGCTGACATTTTCATTACTTGAGAACAAGAGGTCATGAGCAAAAACTGAAATTAACTTAGGGAGAAAAATATCAAACAGAATCTATTTAACTGGAAATTGCACTTTATTTGGCTTAATAAGAGAAAGTGCCTCTTGTCAGACTTTTCGTGGCAAAAAGTGACTAAACTGTGATCTGAAAAAAATTGTAGAGATGCTCAGGTCCATAAATATGTCAGAGTTAAGGAACCTTAAGGATAATGTTGGACTTTCTTTATCACTTTGTCAAAAAAAATGTGAGCCTCTGAGCCAACTAATTTAAAGTCATCATACAGGAATGGACAGAAATACAAGAAAAAGCTTTTGAAGAAGTAAAGAGGATAATTTCAAATTCTCCATTAATGAAATTTTATTACCCAAAGGAAAGTCTAGATTTAGAAAGTGACACATTAGAAAATAATCAGGGAACCATATTAATGCAGAGAGAATGTCTAAAAGCACTTATGAGCTGTTATTTTCTAGTTAGCGAATGGCAAAGAATTAACATTAGACCTTTACAAAACTGACTAGAATCTTTCACAAGGTCTTTAAGGACAAAAAAGATGTACAGTGTCGTGTCTTCCCAACTTTGCTTATATTTTAAATTTCTGAAAGCATTAATTTAAATGGCATGGAAAACTGGTTCATCACCATGCACATGAAGCTGGGTCTGACACAGTTAGCATCTCTTGCAACTCTTTGCCAAACCCCACCACAACACAATTGTCCAAGCACATTTTCAGACCCATTCCTCCCACACAGCTAGTGCCCCTCAAAATCAGAAATTAAGCTTGAAATGCCATACTGCATTTTTGCTCATTAGAATAATGTCCCCTTTTCTCTTGAGGACCTCTTGACTCCCTACATAGTTTCAAAGCTATGACACACAGACTTTATCATCCAAAAAGCACTTTGGCCTCCAAAACCCCCTGTCAAGTACCCCAAATTTGAATACCCACCACTTTCAATACAACTGCATTACCAGAGTTAGGCTGAACTGGCTTTAGCACAATTCACTTTTAAGTTTTTGGAGTCAAGGTGCCTTGTGGGACAATCCCCTGCTCCCTGGGGTCTGGGCATAGCAGGGACTGCCCAAGGCATCAGGGTAGGGCAGGAGCCTGGGCCCATCATTACTACCTCAGTTGGAGGCAAGGCAGAGGGGGGGCACTGGGGCATCTGCAGTCCTGGATGTGTCCTGGGCCACAGGATGAAGCCAGGCAGGGATGTCAGCCCACATGTAGAGGGTCAGGAACAGGCTCTGTGACGAGAACCAGGAAGGGCTTTTGCAGAAGAATTAAGTTTGGTTATGCTCATTTGACATCTAGTCACAGGCACAAATACTGCTATTCTGTATAGATGTTTTGAAACAAAAGCTTTTCCATACACCAGAAAATAGCTTCTCTGGGTTTTCCCAAGAAATCTCTCATCACCAAGAGATCAGAGGTAACCTCTGAGCACTCAAGTGCTGGTTCAGTGGGGATCTATATATTCAACATCGTTCTGCTTAAATCTCAAATCTAGCAGATGCTTTCAGAGTCCAATTAATAAATGAGTCTCCAACTAACAAGCAGGACCTGATTAGTATCCATGTTGGAGATGGTGACCCCTGCTTCTCTGTAACAGAGTCACACAGCAGCAGAAGGGTTTCCATTATGTGACAACATAAAGGCAGAGATACAAGGATGGGCACACTGGTTAATTGGTAAGAACTCAATCAAAGATATAGAGATTTTAGCATTTTTATGAGAGAGCTCAGCTATAACATCTTCTGATACTGCACGTATAAGTAAGATACAGTCTTTGACTTTTTCCAAGATCACATTTTACCCTTTTATGGACAACATGAGTGCATTTTGTGATGCTACCTTTTTTCATTAAGCTCAGAACAGTGTTATTTCAAATAGTTAAAAGCTTTAGCAAGATACATGTTCTAAATCACAAAACTTTATTTTCATAGAATACTTTTCAAGCAGCGGCAATATAAGATTGCACCATAAAGGCTGGCCATGCATGGATGATGAATATGAAAGGAACTGGGCCTTGTTCCCATCTGGCAATCAGCATCAGACCAAGCAGTAGGATTTAAAAGCAGTCTAACATGAATATTAAGGAGAAGAACACAAAGATCCCCACCAAAAACTGACTGGCCTGGATTTCTGCTCAATAAACTCTGGAGAAAAAATAAGGTATGTATGCATCATCCTACAACAGATTTGCCATGAATGAAATCAGTGGAAAAAGTGTGACAAATATAATAAAATACAATTTCATATTAACAAATGTAGTAGAAGGAAAGTGTTAAATTTTACAAGCAATCAAAGGAAATACAAGTGAAATAAAAAAGTAGAAAAAAGGAAAAATCATGACGCTTGAGTACTAACATACAATATCCCCAAATACAAAGCACAGTCAGTAAGCTGAAAGATGCAGAAGACGGGGAGCTCAGAGTACAGGAAACAGGACGAATATGGAGGCACCACCCCTTCATCACAGCAATGAAACTCAAGGATCTGAGGTATTTTACCTCACAAATCCCTGATGAGCCAGATGCAAATAAACTACAAAGACTAGGTCAGGTCGAATACAAAGCATGGTTTGAAACACTTCATAATGCACAGTGTGCAGTAGTGTTAAATTCACACTTAAAAAGCAAAAGCAGCACAGGGGTAGAGCAAACAGAAAGCAAGTGGGAACAGAGGAAAACTGATCCCTGGACCTTAACTGATGGTCAATTCTCAATGTACCGTGAACCGCAGTTGCTCTGAGAGGATTTTTACTTGTTACATATCTCAAAAGAATCCTGTTTCCTAGTTCACTTCTTCATGAGTATCTGTTGTTTTTTCTCATACTCTTTTAAAAATATGGCAAAGTAATGCTTTACTATTTCTTGCAACCTCAGGAAAAAAAATTATTCAGACTAACATGGTTGCCTGTAATGTATTTATGGTAACTAATTAATATAGACTTCTGTGGCACATCTGCATAAATTCTTGTGGCATCTCTTCATAGATAGAGCACTGACAATGAATCCCAGCAGGTTGGTTGGAGGAGACAAGAAGAAAAGAAGAAATATTTTTGGAATTATGTCAGCTGTACTGACTGGCATGGCACAGGGAATGCTCAGCTGCCCATACACTGAGCACTGAGTCTTTCCTCCACACTTTACTATCCCAACTCCAACAGACTCTGTCACTTGTTTGATGCTATCTTTATCCAAATTCTAAATACAGGTTTGTTTCAGTTATATATATATACATACAAGGTTATATGTGTGTACATACTCACTCACTGAGGAGTTATTGAGGGAGCTGGAGTTGTTTACTCTGGAGAAAAGGAGGCTGAGGAGTGACCTTACTGCTCTCTACAACTACTTGAAAGGAGGTTGTAGGCAGGTGGTGGTCAGTCTTTTCTCCCAGGTGATCCCAAATAATAGGAAAAGAGGAAATGGCTTCAAGTTGCACCAGTGAAGGTTTACATTGGATATTAGGAAAAATTTCTTCAGTGAAAAGGTGGTCGAGCATTGGAACAGACTGCACAAGGAAGTGCTGGAATCACCGTCCCTGGAAGTGTTCATAAACCATGCATATGTGGTGCTTAGGGACACAGTTTAGTGGTGGACCTGTCTGTGTTAGGTTAGTGGTTGGATTCGATGATCCTAGAGGCCTTTTCAAACCATAATGATTCTATGATTCTTTAGTTAGGACACCCATTCTTAACAGTCATCCTAATTGCTACATTTAGCCCTTGAAAGCTGAATTTACTTTCTTATTTCCCAATAAGGAAGAAAACAAATTCCTTTCCCAGGTTTACTAAGTTATTACAAAGTCATCAAGTTATTTATCAGTCATTATGAAGATCTTCAGGCATGTTGAAACAGTATCCGTGTACCTTCAAGGCAAATTTGACTTGAAGCACATCCTTAAACCTAAAGATTTTGTAACTGTAAAATTATTGACTGCCAGTCACTTATCTTTAGGTCATCTAGCAGCTTATTTGTTACATCTTGCTTCAAAAAATGGGATGTGTATTTGCAGCTGGTTCACCAGGCTGGTTTCAGCATAATTCAAAACTAAACCCAGCATCATAGTGCCACCAGTAGCTCATCACAGACAGCTTTCATTGTTTGAATTCTCTGACTGGATTCTGGGCCCAGGCAGATAGGTGCCTATCAAGGCAGAGCATCCTGCTACAAGATCTGAGCAAGGAATGGATTTTCTAGTTGATGTAAAAATTTTTGGTGGGAATACTAGCTCCCTGGTCATTTGCAATGTCCAGATGTAAAAAAGTGAATAGATTATTAAAAGGTAATTCATTTTATCACAACCTCAATTTGAATATTAACCCTGAGTATTCTCAGACTTGATGACTAATTCAGATTTACTTTGTTCTACAATACAGAATGGGATAATTCTGAGCTCAATTTCTACTGTATGCATATGTTACTTGGGCATATTATACTGTATTTTAGGGAATACTATAGGAAGAGTGACCTACCAATGACAAAAAGAGAAGGATTAATTCAGTCTCTTAAAAATTCCAGGTAAAATTATGCCTTCATACTGCTATTGTTCAGAAAAATCACTCAGATCATAAGGGATTTAAATCCTGAGACCAAGCCACAATACAAAATGGATTTGGGGTGTCTATAATCCGATTTTACTTTGTGCCTTGAATTGTAAGCCTTAGAAATTGCCCCAAACGTCCTTTCAAGAAGAAGTCTAAATGATCTTCTCAGTTCAGAGACAGTCACCTACTATTGTTATAAAGAAACAAACAAAAATAATAGGTGTGGCAGCCTGGTATATAATGGCATGAAACATCCACATTTCACAAGAGTGGATACCTACATTCTTTAAAAATTTGAGTTTGCCTTTATCTGTATCTAAGTTTGACTTGTTGTCTGAGGTTTCCCTTCACATTCAAAGCAGTACAACTAGCTTGTAGCAGAGCTAAGCATAGATTGCACCAGCCTTAAATAAGCGATGAGAAAAGTTGGCAAGTCTGGCATTGAGGTTGACCTCGAGTCCATTCCTGCACTGTGTTCTTAATTAGGTTCACCCAAAATTCCATTTTGGTAAATAACGTTCCAACCTCTGAACATTTCATACCAGGTGGCATTATTTAAAAAGAACTTTTTCATTTCTTATTCAGTATTTGGCTAATCCAAAAGAAAGCAGGACATATGAAAAGCCAAAGGTTAGGATAAAATGCTGAAACAGTTTCTTTCTTCATGAATATTCATGTAATGACTTTGGAAAACCACAGTGATTTCTTTGGTATAATTTACCTTAGCACTAAACATATTATAAAAGAAATATCTTGAAGTAGATAGGATAGAAAAAGTAATTTCCTGAAAATATTCCCAATTATCCAGGACAGGGCTCTCTGAGAATTTTAAACAGGAAAATAAAACATAAGAGCTGAGAAAAACTAAAAGGTTTGCCAGCTCTTTAAAATTAGATGTCTTCTCTCTATTCCACCCCAAGAGAGTTTAAACATTGAAAATCAGTAATTTTGAGTGCAGTTAGTAACTTTTAGTACGGAAGCACATTGAGGTGGCAGAAAAACATAAGCTAGAATTAAACTGTTTCATTTCACTACTCGTAGCACTGCAGCCAAACTCAGCAGAAGCTACTAAATCAGTTTGAGCAGCTAGTACATACAGTGCCTTATTTTTCTATAGATACAATAATGACAGCACCACCCATACACAAGTCCTTTTGACTGCAGGGTAGGCACATTATTAGTTGCAACCCACATAGAAACATTCATCCACTTACTAGTGACAACTGAGTTTTGATTATGCTATATATCTGAACGAAAGACAAAAAACTGCAGGCATTGAATAGCTAACAGAATAATTCATTTTTCAGAAGAACATTGAATGTGACAAATAATAGGTTTCAAATCTACCTAAGACATATTTTTGCATATTCCCAAAGCTAGAAAATTCCATATGACAAAATTTGTGGTTAATAACTTCTTGAATCTGCCTGCAAGCACTTACATTGTCATCTTTGAGCACAAGTAAGAACAACTGAAAAATCAAGAGTGTTGCCCAAGGTTCTCTTAGAAAATTACACTGGAGAAAATAGACTGTGATTGTGCTTTAATATCCCAGCAACTCTCAACCAAAGGCCCTAGAATAGAAACAAAAAACCCCAACACAACCCCAAACATTCAATGACCGTGTCCAAACATCAAAAAAGACTCTAATTTAATATTCTTTTCTTTATTATAACACTGATATTATTTCAAAATGTTTGTACAGTAATCTACCCATGGCAGAAACTCTGCATAATTGTCTTATTGTACTTCCATAGAATTCCAAATTTGGCACCAAATTAAATTTTGGGAGGCCACAGTTTCTTTTCCACTGAATCTGATGGCATCGTGATATTCTATTAGATAGCACTATAAAATCAAAGCAACAGTTAGGAAATTAGAGAGGTATTTGTCAAAGACTGTTGGTATAGGAAAATTAGTATAGCAAATAGCTTTAAAAGCTGCTCTTTACAATTACAACTTTCAATTCACACTTAACATTAAGGATCAGTTACCTCATTGAACACATACCTGACTTCCTGAGCACAATGAGGACAGATGAGCACCTGAAAACTTGGGCTGGAGTCAATGGGAGTGGCATGTGATGAGTAGTTCTCATAATCTGGAGCAGACTTCCTATTGTGCACCTAAATATGGACACAAGTATCTAATTTTAAGCCTTGGGGTCTGAAGAACAGTTAAATATGTTTCTGCTTGAAAATTACACTTTGTATATCAATAATAATCCACCAAATTGAGATCTGCAGGAGAAAAAAGAAATCTGGTCGTACCAAATATATGAATATCTCCAGATTTGCTTTAGGACTACAGCCCTCACATGAACAAGATTCTACAGATGATGAAGTGATGCTTTGCCAACAGACACCAGATGGTTGTTAAAGGACTGATAAGGGTGTACATTTGATAGAGTCAACAAACCAGGCTGTAACATATTTAAAACTAGTAATCTGTATGCATGGTTCAGAGACTAAGAACTCACTGATGATTATAAAAAGTTAGTTCAAAACCATTCAGTTTTCAAGATTAACATTGCCTCAACTTCCTCCTGAAATGTTCAAACAGTGTCTTTATCACTTACCTTCAAGTGGTAAATGCTAATAGCCTTACCTGTGAGGAGAGAGAACTGAGAGGTCTGATTGGGAAAGGCTCTCTCTTTACAATGAATATTATTCTGTTTGATATTATAAGACATGACGACTGATCAGCATTTTCATGTGCTTGGTGATTAGAATAAGGTCTATCACAGAACTACAATCCTAGAGTCCCTAGACCTACAGCATAGTGTTACCTTGATCTGATGCTTCATGAGTTGTTGGTAAATGAGAAATCAGAAAAAACATTTTGTGTTTTAACTACTACTGAAGCCTTTATCTGAAAATGAGATAGTTCAATTTCTTATTTTCTGATTACATCCTTCACCTTTACACTGAGTCTTAAAGTACCATTGACACTACTAAGCACAAGTCAAAAATCTATGCATACAGACCAGTTTCCAATATTCCACAGATTAAAATGTGTCCCACTTCAATAGAAGTTCAAATAGGCTTTTAAGGATTACCTTGACCAGAGAAAGCCTATGAGTAATTAATTGTTTCTGCCACAACCTGGTAAATGAAAAGAACATTGCAGTAATTGACAAGATTGCAGAGAATATAAAAATCAGACACTGGTTTTGACAGTGGAGCCCCCCAGATATTTTCTGTTTTATCTTCAGATAGATTAAAAGTTCATTTGGTTTTAATTGACTGCTTTTATTTGTAGTTTAGAAACTGGAGTATGCAGGATGGTTTCATGTGTATATAATTATTAATATTGACTAGGTTTTATACATGAATATGAGCATATTAATTTTATGTGGAATATAGCTTTAGATTGCTGTTCTTTTCTTCTTTGTACCGAAGTTCTTCTACAGCCTGTTTTAATAAAGTGCTCACTCATGATAATTTCATATAGTTCTTTCATTTGCCCCTGAGCCCAAGAATCTTGATATGCTCCCATAGGGAGCATAGAATAAAGACTCCAATTAATAACAGATAAGAAAGAGATAATAAAGAACAGGGTCAGAACATGACATTTACTTCTTGGACTGCAGGATGAGCTCTCTGCACTTCAAGTGAAAGCACTCAAGGAACCCAAGCCTGCACACTTTGTGTGGCTTTTTCTGCACTGTGACAGTAAACTGTAACAGAACAAATTAAGACTCAGGAAGAACTAGAAGAGGCTGAGAACTTAGATATGTATTGGAGAGCTTTCTTCATCACTGTCAGTGTCCTTTGTTGTCATAGATGTCATCACACATTGAGGAGCAGGTAGTGTCACTGGTACATGCCAGCCATTTAGGAAGAACAGGAGTGTAAGGGAATGGCTGAAATTCTCGTGCACTGTTGTAAATGTAAAGATGAGTCATGTATGGAAAGGCTCACGAGGAGACCCTGGTTAATATGAATATCACAGCTGAGGATAAGGATTAGAATGCTTCTTGCATTCTAATATATAAACACACATCAGCTGAGACTGATACTACCACTTTTCCTTTTGGGTATAAGATATAAAGCTTTTTTCATAGGTATAAAAGTACAGGGAGCATTTATATTTTATGTGTCTGTAAACACTCATGTACCAAATCTAACTTTCAGTATTGGACAAAATGTGGAATCAGAAAGAAAATGAAGCAGACAATCTGGGTATAGCAAAATATGACAGTTCTGGGAGGCATGAAGAAAAGGATTTTGGGAAGAATTCCCTACTGTACTTTGGTAACAATCAGGAAACATTTGATCTTTCTAATAGGATTCAGGGTGAATACCAAAATCATGGAGACAACCTTTAGGAATATCTTACCAGAGCATTGTTGAAAATACACCAGCACAAGCTGAAATACACACTCAGTATCACTCTGGTCAAGGAAACTACACATCTATTTGCTTCTGAAGCTCTGCTTTACAACCTGTAAGTTGCAAGCTCTTAGTAAATAATCTGGCTGCTGCTTTCTCTCATCAAGCCAATGAAAATGTTGGCTCGTTTAAAATGTGTAGTGTTTCTAAAGTAAGTGGAATTGGGTATCCATAAAAATCTATAAAGATGCCCAACTCTGATAAGCTAGGCAGAAGTATCTAAATATGTGTTTCCTTATACATTTTTTAAAAAATGTACTTGTGTTGTTAACAAAAGATTCCTGTTTTCTTGATTTAATGCAAATTTTGGAAGAAAGGCAAAATTATATTTTCATTTACTTTTAACTTGACATCTAAAAAGCTTTGCTCTGACTTTGAAAATGTGCATATTTAGAAACCCGCCACTCACTGATACTGTCAGAGATCATGAAAAGTGACAAAACCACATTTAAAGAACAAGAAGGTTCCATGGTCCTGCACTCAGAAATGTGAAAAGGTCTTCACCTCAGCTCAAAACTGAGTATACATAATCATAGTCTTCACCGCTCTGTGCTCCAGTTGAACACTCCCTCTGCTTCTAGCTGCATGGCCTGAGCAAGGCAGTGTGCTGGGAACACAGATACTCTCCAAGGTCCCAGTTTATGCATAATGTTGCACACCAGGCAGAAGCAGCAGTTTAGAAGAAAGGTGATATGCTGATGTGCTCCACCAAGAATAAAGCACACCAAGGATAAATGAGCTACCTGCAACTATTCAGATAAATTAAATATCTAACTGCACCTTTAGATGGCCATAACATGGTCAAATATAACTGGATTTTGCATCAGCAAATATACTTTTCCTCTACGAGGCACCATTCCTCTGAAATATACCTGGATATGAATGCACCTGTATCAAGCGTGTACAGAAAGAATCCTTCAAAAATCTTTTAATGTTTCTTTTATATGGGAATACATGCCCCAGATTCAATCTAGTTGAACACTTTTTGCTGAAATTATGAAAATTAATGTTGAGAAACATATATATCCCATAGAAATTCTATCCTGAAATGTAGCAGAATTGCAATCAGCTGAAGAAATGTCTTAGAATGGAATGTGTCAGCAATTTCTATCTGCTGTTCTTAACATAAACATAATTAAATAGTGTTGCAGGTCTTGAAGTGTTAGTGTTTGCAAAGTACAGGGGAGCATGTTGCAAATATATACCCTGATAGTCATCTGCCAACTACAACTGCGACCAGGTAGTTAGCAGCATGAAATTGTAAATAGACTATTACACTTTCAAGATAGCGACCAAAAACCTGGTAGGCACATCATAGAAAACAAAAAAACCCATATAAATATTTCCTGGTTTGACAGCAATTTTTTCAAGATACCTCCTGTATCTTGAAAGACTGTATCTGAAAGACACATTTTCATGTGTCTTTCAGTTTAAGCAGAGGAGAACAGAAAAAGCTTTTGCTGTAATAAAGAATTTATTTCTTCATGATTGATATTAGTTCATTTCTGATGATATGAAGGAAAATTGCAGAGAGTGAACTCAGGCTGAACACTACACCTTTCAAATCATGGTGTTCTGACTGGGAAATATGATAAATAAGTAGTTTCTGTAAACTGAGAAAGGTAGTCAACTACTCATTTTTTTTTTCATTTTAGACACATACAAAAGTTCCTTTGTTTAACATTTTTCTACCTTTCTGAGCACAAGTCATGTTTTTTTAAGCTGTTAAAGCTCTGTTCTTTTTTTTTTTTTTTCCTTCATTCAGCTTATTACTTACTAAAACTCCAATCTCTGGACATTAAATGGTTGCATTTCCTTCCTAGAATCTTTTGCAATACTTACTTGATATCATAAATAATTCTTATAAAGACTTCCTTCCCCCTCCAAAAAAAACCCCGAAACTGCCTGCATACAATTTTTGAGGTGCCTCCCACTAGAACAGAGTGAATAATATGTGTAGGGTAAGGGTTTCATAAACTGTAAGGTCTTTTGGAGTTTTAGATTTTTAGTCTACCTTTCTGGTGTGATCCAACAGATAATTCCCTTGTTACTGCAGAAAATAAATAGTTTATTTTTTGTAAGGTTTATTTTTTTGGTTGGTTGTTTTTACTGAGATGCCTCACTTTCCTAATTACTTGTAGATATCTTCATCAGTTGCCCAATTATAATGGTTAGTCCTGTGGTGATGGGTCAGAAATTTATACCTCAGACTCAACAGCAGACACAGCTACAGCAGCATAAATCCTACCATCAATTCATTAACAAACATTGTTCTAAGCACTTATTTTTTTAAGCTTAAAATATATAGTAAAAAAAAAAAAGATAAATTCTAGTTTTCAGGAAAAGAGGCTAAATTACAGGAGACAAAGAAAGGAGACTACTAATGTATCACCAAGAAAGAAGATATTTAGAAAAACTTAAGCCTTATAGAATAATGTTAAAATATGCAGTAATATTGCCTCAGAGCTTTATTTAATATATGTCACATTTTGTTAATTAGGGTAATGCCAAATAATTTCTCTTGACATAATCTATCACAGAGAATTCTCCAAAATATTAGAAGAAAATATTAAATGCCTCGAGTATTTTATTTAATTACATTAGCTTTAATTAGCTATTAAAAAAAAAAAACAAACCACAAACAGTAGCATACATCTAATAAAAGTAGAGTATTAATAAATTAATAGAAAGGAAAAACATACACATAGGATTCATTACTCTTCTCAATGTCTGAAACACTGGTGTACTATGAATATTTTCTGAATTAAGTCACCAAAGAAAGGTACATAAATTGCGCCTGTTATAATATTAATTATGAACTCAATCAAAAGTATTAATTAAATTTCTCTCTGATTCTACTAGATAATTCTTCCAGTAGCATTTGATTTGTTGAGTTGCCAACAAAATCTTACAATTTCCTTGGAGCAAACAGGAGACACATAAATGACTTCAATGATTCTTTAAATTTTTTCAGAAAGAAATTCTGTACTAAGATTTAAGAAGCTCATTTAAAAAAATTATTTTGCAAATTTCTACTACAAATTATGAGAAATATACCTAACAGTTAAAATTTTTAACCAATATAAATCTTTATATTTAAGTACTTACATTATTTCCCATGCAGAAAATAATAAAATTCTAGTAGAATTCTGTTTTAAAGATTTCTGTGACAAACACTGTTGTCACAGAATGATTCAATGCATGTCTTCTAATTAGAGTCTTCTAATTTGAGTCTTCTAATACCCTTTACTGGAGTATTTACCTCTGCTTGAATTTCATTTTCAGATTACATTTTTGTAAAAAAAGTCAAATTTATGTCAATGATTTATGACTTGTTAACTTTTCCTAGGAAGATAATGGTTTAAATGTCCTCCTTACAACCTCTTGTCATACTTCTTGCTTTGATCACTTTCATTTTATCATTGCTTTCACTCTGCTTTTTCTTAAAGTGTCTTGCAAAGAATCCTTTCCTACTAATTCATGGAATTATTCCAAGTACATTTCTAGTAAATTCCAAATCACCTGCTAAGCTTGTATTCTCCTGCTTCTCCGATATCTGATAGATTTTATTGACCAATTTAGGGAATTAACAGAAATAAGATTATTTTGATGTTCAGTAGAGCTAGAGGGGAAAAAACCAGAACTGCAGAAGTATATTGTTTTGATGTAGGTTGCAGGTGTTCAGACAGCACTTCAGAATTAAGCATAAGAGACTAATTCACTGTTCAGAAGACTGTGAAGAAGACATCAGAGATCATTTCCTGTAATTATCTTATTCTACTTCTGTGACAATGTGAAATCCATAAGTATCAGTTGGAAACTTCCTCTAAAAATTAGAACTATTTATGTGAACAGTTTTCTAAATAATTGATTAAGGGATCAAAAGTAAAATATGCATAGTCTTCTAAAAGAGGTATCAACTATATTCAAACTGCAAGGTTCAAAACTAGGAAGTTTATAGTAATGAACCATAGAATCATTGAATATGATGAGTTGGAAGGGACCCACAAGGTTCATCAAAGTCCGACTCCTGATTCTGCCTAGGACTATCCCAAGAGTCACACTCATGTGCCCAAGAGTATCAGCCAAGCACTTCTTGAACTCTGTCAGGCTTGGTGCTGTGACCACTCCGCTGGGGAGCCTGTTCCAGTGCCCAACCACCCTCTGGGAGAAGAATCTTTTCCTAATATGCAACCTAAACCTCCCCTGACACAACTCAGTGAGAATCCATAGTCTCAAGATGCATCATCCTTTCTAGTCCAAAGTCCTGACTGACAGATCCAGTCTAGCTTAAGTACTGAAAAATATGAGGTAATAACACTTTGTTGCAATTTTTAATACCTTAAGACCATTGATTATGTCTTATTCATGTATTGACCCAGGAATTCCAGGGTTCATTTGGTGTTTCATTTTCAGCTATTCAGTTTTTTCACAGAAGAGGGGGAGGAATTCTGCCCAAAAATTTATATTTCAGTATTGTTTTCCATGTACTAGAAGGATTTTTAATATATTTCTCTCCTGCACAGACAAATACAAGCAGGATATTGTCCTTGCAAGATATCACCTCTTCTGAGTACTGTATCAACTTTGTCATTTTCCTTTTCTATGATAAAAGCGGTTAATGCAGTGTTGTCTGACAGGAAACTGCCCAAACTTCTTGTGAATAGAAAAGAAAATAGCTCTATTATTTGTAAAACAGTCTTGCACATTAGCAGAATGTCCTTTTCTTCCCCTGTTGCCTTGACAATATTTTTTTTTCTATTTTTTTTTCTTTATCCTAAACATTATATTTTTCTGGATGACCTTCACTGTTTTCTTTTCCTGCTTTCTCCTTATAATGATAAAATGAATAATCTCTTCCATATAAACTAAGTAACCCACTTCCATTCCAAGTTTTTGGAAGTAACATACAGGCAAATTTCAAGAGAAATTCTTACATGAAGTTTGGGAGAATGGAAATATTCTTTCTTCTCTTTCCTCCCACCTTTTTTTCTACTACTGAAAAAAAAACCCTGTGGAAGAAAGTTAGAAAGAAAAGTTCTGGATGAACAAATAAGGTCAATAGCTCAATAGAGTTAATCAAGCCATCTCTCTCTCATGTTCTCTAGTTCATGTAGTTGAGTGATGTTTTTCTGCCACATTCAATAGCAAAGGAATCTGATATTTTTCATACTAGGATCCAAATTTGAAATAATAACTTTACCAGCAGGGATTTGTACCATACAAGAAACTCTAATACATGCATTTGCTATTTTCTCATACACTGACAATACCCCTTGTTTTTCTCAGTGTGAAGGATCTTGCCAAACCTTTCAATATCAGAACAATAAACTAGGCTACTACTTCCACTGTTTTTCTGTTATTCTCTTATTTTAGACTAGACTTAAGGAACTTAAGGTGATTGTAGATTCCTCCTGACCTTGAATCAGAAGCATGCTTAGGCTGCTGATGGAACATGCAGTTGAGGATTTGATGAAGAGTAGGAATTTGTAAACTTCCTGCTTATGTCAAGTTATATACTAGACCTGAAAGTCAAAGAGCTGTAGCAGAACACTATTATTAGCACTCTTCATACAGAAGACTCACAAAACTAGCTCCACAAGAGCCAATGACAATTCCTTTATATCACTAGTCCAGCAACAATGCAGGTTTTTTTATTAATTCATTTTAGGGTCTCTCTATTTATCCTTTGACTTGTCAGTTTCAGTCACTATCAGAGTGTCCAGCTGTACAAAATATATCCTTGATCTGCTCATCTTCTCTTTACAAATTAAAAATGTAATAAAATCTCAGGACAGTGATGTTCTAGTGTAAGTTGTAAACTCCTTCATGGCTACTTAATGATTGCTAATCTACACAATCAGCACACACAAGAGTCTGGGGCCAATGCAAGCCCCTAATTGCAATTCATGTACTCAAAATTGTTATAAATAAATGATAAAATAATAGAAAAACACCAAGACACAAAAGATGACGGCCTCATGTTTAAAAGAAATAGGGAAGAAAATCAAGTTTCTAAGTTGAAGGAAAAAGGATAAGTTGTACTGGAGTTAAATAAGTATTAAATATTTCTTATACTGTGTACTTTGCAAACATCTCTATCTCTAAAAAGTGATAACTTTTTATATAGTAACCTAGCCCAAATTTCTTTTTAAAAATAGTGAAAATCAAAGTAATGTTTCATAATTTATAATTTAAGGTGTTATGAACATTGTAGGGGTAGAGTTTTTGTAAATGTTTGTAGATCTCAATACACAACCATGAAATATTAACACACAAGAGTGGGATGTCAGACTCAATGCTTCTTAATACCATATCACATAATGCAACTTTGTGTGAAACAAGTAGCCACATTAAAGGCAGTCAGACAGCTCATTCACACCCAATCCTACATACTCACACATGGCAAGAAACATTTTTGTTTAACACTTCTAAACAGGGTATATTATCTCTATTGCATACTTTGTCCATTCCCTTTAACATTACAGAAAACTTCTGTGTGTATCCTTTTCATATTCTCCTTCTGAAAAACAGCTGATTGTTGGTTTTGGAAAGAAAACACCAGTCAGCGATTAAAGTAAGGATAGGATCAGCTCTCAACAACCAGCAATTTTTGTCATCAGCCTGGAGGTCAGCACTTCAGACTAGTAGTAAGCGCTTCTGAAGAGGCAACTCTGAAAGACTGGTACCTCTGGAACAGTGAAAAGCTGATCATTATCCAAAAGTGCAGCTTCACTGAAGCCAGCCCCCTTCATGCACTCAGCTTCTTGAAAAGTAATCATTTTGATCATGTGTTTAATTCCAGCACAACATGTCTTTTGAAAACAAGCGTTTTGAGCTTCAGAGGGAAAGCTGATGTTTTAGAAGCAGGGCTACTGGGCAGTAATTTTTACTTGAGCAGTATGTAGTATCTAGCAGATTAAAAGATCTACCGGTTTGCTGCAAGATCTGCTAGTCCAGTCCTGCCTTGTTACCTCCCAATAGGAAGAGTTAAACAGCTTTGCAGTGGAGTGGCCACACGCTGAACAAACCTTTCAGTCAGTTATCTGTCTCCATGAATTCTTCTAGAATGTTTCCAGGCTACTGTTAGGCTAAATTTGATCTCTCATGATCCAGCTTTTCTAACTGTAAATACTCCATGTATAACTGAGATCTATAAAACTGTTTTCATATGAGTAAAGGTCACAGAGTTCTTTTTATATGTAGCAGTGATACATTTAGTTACACAAAGTACCTGCAGGGAAAGCTGTTACCTTCTATCTTGCTTTTTAGTTTAAAAGTTCTTGAATTAAATACGCACAGTTGAGAGTTTTCAAAAGGTCATTTTGTTGCCATGCCCTCTGTATTTTGGGTTTTGTTTGTTTGTTTGTTTGTTTGTGTGGGGGTTTTTTTGTGGTTTTTTGTTTGGTTTGGTTTTTTGTTTCGTTTGTTTGTTTGTTTTGTTTTTGTTTTTGTTTTTGTTTTTTTTATTTACTTCCTGCAACAATCAATTGGTTTTCTTTTCTTTTTTTTTTTTTTTTCCTTAGACATGTGACAACCTGGACGTGTGGAGTCAATTTCCTTCTTGCTGCCTAGACCTTCTCTGACCCTACAACCCCACAGGTTACAGCGTGCTTCCAGGTGAAAGATTGAACTCTGCAAAGGTTCCTGTGAAATGTCAGCCAGCAGCAGTGAAGGCAAAGCACACAGACATCTTCTATGTGCTGACCAGCCCCTGTCCTTTGCAGAAGTGTGTAGTACTTTTGCAGCAAACCATGAATAAAAAAAGGTGTAATGATGCCATTTTTCACAAACGCAAATATTTTCCAGCCCCAGCCCCTGGCAGTCAGTTCAGCATTCGTAACACAAAATCTGTGAAATTTGGTCCTGAGGGAACTGGCTGATGTTATTGCCTAGCCACTCTCCATATTGAAAAAGTCATAGTAATCAGTCCCCAGTGATGGGAAAAAGGGAAACATCACTCCATATTTAAAAAGGGGAGAAAGGAAGATCCAAGGAGCTACAGACCAGTGATCCTCACCTCTGTGCCTGGGAAAATTATGCAGCAGATCCTCCTTGAAGATATGCTAAGGCACATAAAAGACAAGGACGTAATTCAAGGTAGCCAGCATGGCTTTACTAAGGGCAAATCTGATGGCCTGTGATGGAGGTGTGATCAACTGGTCGAGAGAGGTGATTCTGCCCCTCTACTATATCCTTGTGAGACTCCCACCAGGAGCAGTGCATCCAGACCTGGCACTCTCAGTGCAAGAAAGACATGGGCCTATTAGAGCAGGTTCAGAGAAGCGCCTTGAAGATGATCAGAAGGCTGGAGCACCTGTCCTGTGAAAACAGACTGAGAGATTTGGGATCATTCAGGAGAAGAGAAGACTCAGGGCAGACCTTACTGCAGCCTTCCAATACATGAATGGGGCTAACAGAAAGGAGGGAGAGAGATTTTTTGTACAGGCAGATAGTGACAGGACAACAGGCAATGCTGTTAAACTGAAAGTGAGCATGTTTAGATTAGATGTTATGAAGAAATTCTTTACTCAGGGAGTGGTGAAGGACTGGAACACGCTTCCCAGAGAATTTGTGGATGGTCCATTCTCACAAGTGTTCAAGACTGAGTTGAACTGGGCTCTGAGCATCCTGGTCTACTGAATGACAACCCTGCCTATCTATGGCAGGGAGGCTGTAAATAGAGGCTTTTTTAGGTCCCTTCCATCCTTAACTATTCTATGATTCTCTGTACAAAGGTACTTCATAAACTGGAAAATAATTTCCTTTAGGAGTTGAGTCAGAAATCAGATGTTTCTATATTTTTATTTAAGCAAAGGTAAGGGTTCAGAAAGAACAAAAACGGTACTAAACTTAAAGTTTACTAAACTTAAAGTTTAGTCATTGCATTTTAAGCAATCCTTTTGTTTTAACCATTAAAAGTAAAAACAAAAACAAAAACAAACAAAAACAAACAAAAAAAAAGATATGGAAAGAGAAGCTTGTACATTCCAGATGATGAGTAAAAATACTAAGATTATCTTCCATTTCATATTTAATATAAACTACAATGTTAACTACTGAAGTATTTATTTTCTCTCTGTCTGTGTAAATGTAGATATCGTTAAATAATATGCTTTTTAGGGAAAGTAAATACAGTGTCTATTCAACCGTGGAAATGATTTCTAAATGTAGATATATATGTTCTTACAGTCACATATGTATATTACAAGGACAGCATACATCTTTCCCATGCCAGCCTTCTTAAATGCTGATACAGCAGATAAATACTGCATCTTCTGTTTAATAAAGCCATAGGATTTTAATAAATAACTAAGCATAGAAATTTATACACTCTATGCTTTCATAGGGTTTCATAGGTTTGAATGTTTATTTGAGTGGTTGCATGTCTTAATTACTTTTTTTTTTTTTTACTACAGTCTGAGAAGAAAATAGTCATACTGACTGAAACTCTTTGAAACGTTAAGAAAGAATTATGTTCAATTGCTTCAGAACATATTATATTCCCACTCATTATGGAAATCAGACTCATGTGTATGATTCTAGTAAAAATATTTTCAAAGAAAGCAATAATTAAGAAAAATTATGTTTGAAAAAGTTTGACTTTCTTGGACTGAGCAATAAAAAAATCAATGTGGTTATATTCCTATGTTTGTGGTAATTTAAGATTATGATAATTTCTGGGCCTTTCTGTTCCCATCCTCTCTCAAAACTGGTCTCAATCATCAAGATGAGACATAATGCTGTATAATTAAAGAGTCAGAGATAATCCCAGTTAGTTATCACATGGGTTCATTAGAAGCTTTAATGTGATTTTGAATATATAAGTAACAACTCATTTTAAATCCAAATAGTGTGCTTTTCATTACAATTAATATCCATATATATACTATTCTTAATAGCACCTATGAATATGCTGAAAGTATGAGATTATTGTTTTATTGTTATAGAGTCAGTCAGAATCAAATGCCAGCTATACTAGCTACAACCAAAAATCATAAGTTCACTAAACAAGAAACTGATACCTTGAATTGCAACAGTTACCTTTCTAGTGGCAGCACAAATATTTGACACTTTGTGGAGAAATGTCACTATCACATTCTTTTGTAACTGTGTTATGAATTAAAAAGACTGAGTGAATTTTAAGTCTCCACTACCCTTGCTCCTACAGCTGTGCAGTGAAATGATCCTGGATCTTCTTTCTTCCTTTCTTGTTTTGGGCTTTGTTTGTTTGCTTATGGTGCGCTATATCCACACATTATTTAAGTTACCTGTACCTCACGTAAGTCATTTGCTAAAACATAGGTATTTGGCACAGGGACAAACACAGTTGTATTTAAGGCATTTCTACATTAGTGTTTCTTTCTGAAGATTCCTTTTTCCTTCTAGTTATAAAAGACAAAACAAAAGAATTTTAAAAAAGGAGAAGCAAAAAAACGAGACATTTTTCACACAAATAAAATATTTAAATTAATTCAGGATGTGATTTCATGTGAGAGGGAGATTAAGTTATATTTTGTTCTTTGTACTCTTTGCCTTTTTGTCACTGCAGATTGTTTGACATTTTGCTTTCATTGTGCTGTATCGATGACAAAGTGTTGGAGACAGTAACTCTATGCAGACCTTATTCTGAAATCTCCCTGACTCAAAATGCCCTTTGAGTTCAATGCTATTCCCAAACACCAATACAACTATTTAATAAGCACCCATGTATAAACTAATAAATATAATATCCCTGTTTTCTAAGAAAAAATTAGGAATGTAATATTACAGCTTGAATGCTCTCTGGGGTCCCTCTACTTTTTATTCAAGCAGGCTATTTCTAGGTAGACAAAGGAGATGTACAAAATAAAGGGAAGGTAAAGGTGTAGTGCTGGCCTGAGCCCGGAGCCTCAATAGGTTTTTGGGATTATTTTTAAACTGCCTCTTGAAGTTTCATGCTGTATCAAGGGACACTTAACCTTTTTTTTCCCCAATATAAGTTCTTTCTTTTTTTGTTCTCCTTTCCCCTGTACTTTCTAACAGAATTTTAGGTTTTCAGGGAAGATATCTGGTCTAAAAGAAGGTGAGAAAGAATGTAGAAAAAATGCATTATTGTGTTCTGGCCAGCTACATTAGAAGTTTTAACCATGTTTATAGAGAACAAAGTATCTGTGTTCCATTTTATTCACCTAATATTTATTTATTATGTTCTTTTTTTCTTTTGATTTTGTTTTGTTTGTTTGTTTTTTAAGTGATGATACATTTCTTGACACTACAGTGGCACTGAGTGTCACTTCTTGCCCATTTCTCAAACAGAATTTCTTCAGAACATCTGTGCCCTCATCATTCCAGCAACTCCTTATTTTCTGGCACTAATACAAAATAAATCTTTCCACAGGGGTAAAGAAAAGATTCAGTAATTACAGTCTTATGTCGAGAGCCCTCTAGATGTTCAGAGAATTTTATCAAAACTTAATCTTTAAATGTGAAAAATGTAATTGATGACAACTTGTCTTATGAAAACAAACAGAAGGAGGGCTGGGAGATGTGTATGACCCATCATCAGATGTAGCTTCAGTACACAAGCATTCATGAGGTCCAAACTTCTGCTTACAAAATAAGGAATAACAAATTCCAGAAAAACAAGCCCAGCTGAAATACCTCATATTTATAATCCAAATAGGAGTTGTAATAACAGTGTAATAAAAGTGACATGATATTAAATCTTTACTTGCTGTAGGCAAAAAGGAAGATAACCTCTATGTAGAAGAGCCATAGTATCATCTGCTTTTCTCTGTAAGCTTCACATTTCCCTTCCAGATATGGAATTATGTAGGATACTTTGTGATGCAGGACAGTGGTGGGGGTTGCCATGGGGTGTGGTTTTGTTTGGGGTTTTTGTTGTTGTTGTGGGGCCTTTTTGTCGGTTTTGCTTTGAGTTCTTGGTTTTTTACCTCTGGAAATAATAGAGCAATAGAGACACCTACTGGTATTTTCACAATATTGAAAATTGATAAGTGTCTTGGGAAAACACTAATATATTTTGTGCATATTAAACTATTTTGCTTTCTTTTTTTTTTGAGATTTAAAAAAAAAAAAAAAAAGAAGACATGAATCTAGGCAATAAAAATGTCACTGTTCACATTAAATTCAGAATGTTCCAGATAAGCAGTGTATGCCTGAAATTCCAGTTTTTGAACAGATTATAATCAATTTAAGAGCTTTTAACAAAGTTAGACTTTACATTAAGAGCATATAACCTTTTTATTTCTTCAGGAACAATTTAAATGGCACGTGACCAAATTTGTATTGACTATACTGTGGAATAAACTCATTTTATAATGTTCCTAGACTTTTTTGAACACTTAATGCAATTCTCCATTTTTCTGATTCAGCTTTTCACAATAATAGCAAAATTGTGTATTTTCATTCTTAGAAAAATAATATACTTAAATACTTACCATCTGGCTTTATTTCCTTTTATGAAATTATTGACAGTTCTTGAGAAGAAGAGCTCAGCTTTCAAAATTACAGCTTTCCGAAAGATGTGGATGGACACTATGCTGAATGAACCTGAAATAATTGTTAGATGTTTCCTAAGCAACTGGTGACTTTCATTTAACAGACACAAGGCCAGTTTGACCACTGTTCTCCATT
This sequence comes from Lophotriccus pileatus, assembly GCA_035583135.1. Taxonomy (NCBI): domain Eukaryota; kingdom Metazoa; phylum Chordata; class Aves; order Passeriformes; family Tyrannidae; genus Lophotriccus; species Lophotriccus pileatus. Next base: position 134,495,812 of record JAWWES010000081.1, on the reverse strand, counting down.
TTTTTTTTAAAGGTCAAGAACAGAAACATTTTTCTCTGTGATACTTGGCTACCTGGCTTTTACTTAATTAAAACCACAAACTGATTATGTACTAATTATGATTCAGAATATTTCCCAGAGGGAGTAGAGGCAAGAATCAGATCTAAACCAGTGTGACAGCTGGCTGCTATTCCTTACTTATTATTAATGTCAGTTCTCAAGATGGTCTGTGCCATAGCTTATTTTATCTGGGCAAAAAAACTGCACTGGGAAAATGTTGAGAAAAGGTAATATCCTTGAGTTGACCAGAGTCCCAGTGCTACATCAGAGATAGATGGTTTTAACATTAGTTATTGCAGTACATTCTAAGACTAAAGAGACTAAAGGGAGCTTTTTAAAGACTCATATTGATCTCTGGTTCCAAATACATTCAGTTTTATAGAACAGAATTTTATAAAGAATGTGTTATTTGTGATTTGTCCTCCTGTACTTGGCCCTGATGAGACTGCATCTCGAGTACTGTGTTCGGTTTTGGGCCCCTTACTCTGAGGTGCTGGAGCATGTCCAGAGAAGGTCAGCAAAGCTGGTGAAGAGTCTGGAGCACAAGTCTTATGAGGAGCAGCCAAGGGAGCTGGGGTTGTTTAGTCTGGAGAAAATGAAGCTCAGGGAAGACCTTATTGCTCTCTATAGCTAGCTGAAAGGAGGTTGTGGTGAGCTAGGAGTCAGACACTTCTAAGTAACAAGTGATACAACAAGAAGAAATTGCTTCAATTTGCACCAGGGGAAGTTTAGATTCGATATTAGGAAAAATTTCTTTACTGAAAGGATTGTCAAGCACTGGAACAGGCTGTCCAGGGACGTGATGGAGTCACCATCCCTGAAGATATTTAAAAGATATGTAATAAGATATGTAAGTGAGGCCCTGGGAGACACGGCTCAGTGATGGACTTGACAATGCTGAGTTAACAGTTGGACTCTCTGATCTAAGAGGTCTCTTCCAACCTACATGATTATATAAAGTAAAAGTAAAGTAAATGGCCCGTCTTCGCGAATGAAGAGCCGGGGAAGGTCTTTATCCGCATATGCAGATAAGGCCTTCGAGCCTGCGCAGTGGATTTTTTAGGTGACACACAGTGTGCGCGGAACTGAGGCC
>JAWWES010000081.1:134467769-134494580 GCA_035583135.1 Lophotriccus pileatus | reverse complement strand
TGCCCGGGGAGGTCCCTGACCGGGAATCGAACCTGGGCCTCAGCGGTGACAGCGCCGCGTCCTTAACCACTAGACCATAACTCTATGGTGAAACAACTGTCTATTTAACAATTTGTGATTAGGGATTATGGTAGTTTAAGTGGATCTTATAACTTCCTTTTTCTGCATATTTTCAGACTTCTAAGAGGCAGTGACCTCAAATGGAAGTTTTCCCAGTAGTTCAGTTTTTATTACAACTCTGTTTGATTATTTATTTCAAGAATATTTTCAGGAATTGAATTTTCTTTAAGATCTCTGTGGAAGTTTCATAAGAAAATTTATTAACAGATAATAAAAGATAATATGTCATATGAGATATTTACATGTTTTATATAGAAAATGTTTCTAGTATTAAAAAGTAGTGCCATTCAAACTCATCAGAAAGAGTCTTTCTGTGGCAGACTGATCACATGATACAGCATTCGATTAATGGTTTCTCCTGCATTTTGTAGAATGTTCCTGTGGACCAAAAAAATAGTCTGTGTCCACATGTGAATGTGTACAGTATTTGAAATAATGGCAGGCTTTGAAAGCCCACTAGAGCTATCCCTATCATGGGATAGGGTAATGTTCTGCTTACCTATCACATGAAGTAAAAAGAGAGAGTGGTTTACTAGAAAAACCCTCTGGTCTGAACCATGTCCAGAAACATCCTGAAGACTTATTTTGAAGGAAGCTGGTTGATTTGTACCAGAGAAGGATGAGAGATAACATTATATAATATAGCCAAAAGAAGAACCAAGACTCAGGAGTGAACTAGGTAGCTAAATATTCACACAATGAAGTGTAGATAAACTGCAAATTCATACATTTAGTCTTAGTTTGATACAAAACACCATGAACATGCGAGGCTAAAACACTAGAAACTCTTCCACTTTCCACAGCACTCTAAGTGTTCAGCTGCTGTGAGTAGGGCATTCCTTCCTGGAATTTCCATATTCTTTGCTTTGACTTTCTTGGTGCTCAGTAAAGACAGTGAAGTAATGTTCTTGAGTACTGATTCTGAATATACCCAAGTCAGAATCAAGAATTATGTTGAACCTTTTGTACAAAAGATAAACTTTTGAATAGGGAAAGGAGTTTAGGAGGACAAAAAGACCACTAACCCATTGTTGCCAGAGAATACCACATTTCAGCTTGTGACCTCCAAAGGAGACAGTTACCCCTTACAAAACCACATCCTGGCACCCCAACTTTGTCCCACAGTATGTCAACTACAGTATTTCTACAAACTTTGTGACCCAGCTTCAGTTCTTTCCTCCTTACAAATGAGAAGCAGCATCATATTAAGCCTGTGGGATAGCACCTCTGAGGATGCATCTCATCACCACCATCACTGTCATCAAAGTCAGCTGACATCCAAGTGATTTAGTTATCACTTCACCTCACCCCTGCTTTCATCCATTAGTAATAGGAAATCACTGAACAACAGAGCAAAATTTTCTGCAATTTTTCCAGAGCTGAAACCCAAACTGTAAAAGTGAAAGAAATATGAAGACCTATAGAATACCAGTCATAGACTCTGTCAGACACTGTTCAAAAACGTGGAATATCATCAAAGTTATTTGTTATTATGTATTTTATAGCTCTGAGGTATGCCATTAGTTTTTTTTTTTTAAAAAAGGACTAAGGACAGGGTTTTACACAATACTAGGCCTCATATGTAAATATGTGTTTTCATATTATCCACATGTGAAGATGTCTCAGAAGCGTTTTGGTGTTAAAATTAATGATTAAGCCCTCAGAGAACTATGAAATTTACTTTTTCCATCAGACTTCTGTATACTACAAATACATTTTTTTCCCGGAAAATGTCTGGGTAATTCTATGTTATTGTATTTGCAGCAGTCATATATGCATAAAATTTGAATATCGGTGCCTAAATCAAAATTTAAAAAATAATATCAGATGTTCTACACAAAATCTTTATTCCTCTTTTTCTTAAAATACTAATTTCCAAGGACATTTAGAAGCATTGTTTTCTAATCTGTGAAAAAAATATTTTTCAGAAAATTGCATATAGAATTATACCTGAAATTTTCAGGAACTGGTAGGAATCTCAGTTAAAAAAGAAATGTGATACGATAATAAGATAGTCTGAAAGCCCCATTAATACAGTGCTGCTGATGTTTCACATCAACTCTTCAAAACAAGAGACAGTGATCATTTTTTTGGTCTCAGTTGATAAGCTATTTGACTATGCATGATATATGTGAGAGTACTCATATATGTCATTTAGTTTTCTGAGCAATGGTCTATGAACTGAATAAGACATTATTAGTAGATAGCAAAGATAGCCATTTCATATCAACTCTTCTATTCCTCAAGTTTATTTGCATGTGTCAAATGAAAGATTTTACAGTATCAACAATAAATAAAATAGAAAAAAATTAAACTTTTCAGTTAAAATTCCTTCCTAATTTTGGAGACATTATTTTTTATGTGTCAGCTACTTTGATTTTCTTTGGTCTCCATCATCAATAACACTAATGAGTTTATAAATCACTGAGAGATCTAACATTCACATACCTAAGAACATTTTTCTCTATTTAGTCTCTGTTTCTCTCCGTTTGGAATTTTTCTGTTGGTTTTAGTTCCCACTGCTGTGTTCTGCATTAACAGCAGTAGACTGATCTATTTTACAATTAGGGACTAGGAATTTGGGAAGAAAGGGTTCCAAAGGAGTCTCTTGACTAATGAAATACATTTGATTACAAGTTTCATTATTTCATTACATTAACCAGCAAACAAGAATATTTTTGAGAACGTTGTCCAGAATACACAGTATGGATCCTGACACTTTTCTTGGCACAAAAAAAAAAGAAATTCCCTGTACCCTGGAGACAACTGAAAGACCCATAGTAAAACACTAGAAACCATGTTACACTACAGGAAGAAAGCAGAAAGTTTATGAGTCACACAAGTACCCTTAACTCTTAGAAAAGAACCTATTAACAAAAACTCCAAGGTAATTTTAGGATATGTACAAAATTCATGCTACAGAAGAGGGCAAAGACCCAAGTGGCAATCTGAACTGGGGATTAACAACTTCCTTTTTAATCTCAGAACAGTAATCCAATGAAGATGGAAAGAGCAATCAGGTCAGATTCATTCATATTGTTACTAAGCATGACTAATAATCAGTGCCTGGGGAAGAAGGAAAACTAAAAAACAAAACAAAACAAAACAAAAACACACAAGTAAAAGAAAAAAAAAGTATTTAGTCTTTAGGTGGGAGAACTCATCATCTTTTTCAGTCCTTCTAATAAGCTTATTATGAATGTTCTGTGAACATATCTACCTGTTTATTTCAAACTGCTTTCATGTCTAAAAATTGCCTTTTAAATTCTGCAACTTACTCTTTCAAAAATAGAGTAAAATAACTCCAGTTTCTGAAGCTTTAGAAAACGGTATAACTCTTATCAAGGTCAAAGTATAACAGCTCTTGATTTCTTATCACATCTTTCTTGCTTTTATATGTCACAGAGACATAGGAACTCACTAGGAAATTGAAAAGAGATGCTCTCAGAGAAGGACTTGAATGCTGTGTTTTAAATGGTTTGTGTAGAATCTCTTCCAGAACTACTGGACACACTGGATGTGGTTGATTTAGAGGTCAGACTTTTTTTTAATCACAGTTCATTTTTTGTTTCAATAAAAGGGAGGTGATATGAAGGCATAACTTCACTGCGTCAAAGGGAACATAATGTTCTTACAGCTTTCCTTTAAGCATAATGTCAGGTGTTGAGCAATAACCATCAATATGCATTCCTAAATTAGCAATTTCTCACTGAGGAACACTACTGCCCTTCAGATACCAGTGTTTAAAGTCCATGTAAGCGATACAAAAAAAATAATAAAAACTGTGCGCAATAAAGATCATTATTTCAAAGTCATTAACATTAAAAACAAGAAAATAGCAGATATTTAACTTCCTTAATCTAAATTAAATACCTATTTGTCTCTCAGCTTCCTCTACACTTGGCTCTACATGCACAAATAAAGTCAAAGAACAGCACAGAACCAAGCAGAAGCACCTGAAGCCTGGAGCATTTGATGATGCAGGTAATGATGACTATTAAAAATAAAGACACAGCTGTCACTTGAAGAATGGCTTGAATTTTTGAGACTTCAACTATGTAGTTCATGTAGCCTCACAAACTTACCATATGGTTACCTCTTGGGGCATGTCTACACAAATTGGTTTATCTAAAACTGAGATGCATTGAAGCAAAAGCTGCAGTGTAACTGCTCTGATGTAATTGCATCTGAGATAACTGCCAAAGCATGCTACTTCTCAAATTATTATTTCTACATGAGGGAAACTTATCTCAAAGCATGTGCTCAGCCATGGTGCATACATTTGTTACTTTATTTGAACTGCTGCCTTTGTCCTATGCACTGTGGGATTGTTCCTGCTGCAGGAAAGGATGAATTCTCCAATTACATTACTCTTTCAGAGTGAAGTCATATTTCCATTCTTGTTCATGCCACAGGCCTCACAATTCATAAATTATAAGAATTCTTTATAGAGTTCCTATAGAATCGTGTAGGACATCTGAGAAATACAACAAAATTTTCAGGAAACTTGTTTTTAGAACAACACAGAACGAAAGGGTGCAAGTATTTCTTTTCTCTTTATTTAGGATTCTGCTACTGTGTGTGCTGCACAATAAAGAGCCTTGCTCTTAGTATCTGATTAACAGAGAGATCTGTGTAATGGACAAACAAGCAGCTGTGGGGGGACAGTGCAGTGTACCTTCAGGAGGCAGGAGGTGATTATTTAGCAGGCAGTTAGGCAGTGCCCAGAATTAGTGTTCAATACATAACTGTGAGAGGAAAACTGAGAACTTTTCTGAAATCTGGGAGACAGAGACAGAATAATGTGACTCTCCAGGGAGTAGCTTGCCTGTATGTGACATCTCCTGAGGGCATATTATCTTCTATGCTTTTTATTCCACTGAAGAGTGAATATTATGTCTATAGGAAGGTACATTAGTATGCCGTACCTGTCTTCATGACTTTTAGAATTTAGATAACACCTTATCAGTAAATTTTTCAGGGAGATCAGTAGATCTTCAGAATTTGTTCCTGAGCATCAATGAATGACTTTATGTAAGCTTAAATAGATCTCAAAGTCTATGTGAAGGCCTGTTATGTATTTCACATGAAACATCCTTGTATCATAGAAGAAATCAAGGCTTCCTGTCAGGAAAAGAACCTCTTTGCCTTTCAATGAAAAAAAAAAGAACGAACCCAAAAAACAAGAACCAAAAAAACACCAAAAGCACCCCCCCAAAAAACAAACAAACAAAACCAAAACCCCAACAAATGTAAATAAATCAAGCTCTAATTATTATTATTTCTCCAAGTAAGACATTAACACAAAAAAAATTAGTGCTTTTATACATTCTAGAAGAGCGATTAACTCTTTTTTAGATGTCAGGTATATTCCATGTTTGTGCTAAGGAGAAAACACAGTGCCTTATCCAGTTAGGTTTCTTTAAAGAAAAAGAATGAAATTAATAAGTCAGGAGCTGTAGTTAAGGAATCATTTCCCAAAATACACTGAGGATTAAAGCAGTAGTGAAATATATGGGCAGACTGTGTCAGCTGACATAAGTTAGAGGGACTCAAAGGCATATGGTTCCCCATGTAAACTGTTTTCTTTGTCATGAGAGACTCTGGAGACCAATGCCTGATTCCATGCTGTTGGACTTGCATGAGTGATATGGTATGAATTGAAATAAAAGAGGCAGATGATGGATAAAAACATTGAAATATACATATCAGGTGTACTTATTTTTTAATAATCCCGTTCACCAGCTTTCTGGTTTCGTCCTCATCAATCCTACCTCTGCCATTTAGGATGTGGCCAATTAAAATGAGGTCATGAACTGTCCGGTAAAGAGTAAGATTGAATCCTAATCCTAATATTGGAATGTATGACTGTTCCATGAAATGAAAAAGTAAAGGTGTCTCCAGAGGGTTATTTTTGACATAGGGCACAGACTTCAGTTTGGAAGCTAGTGACGGACAGCTTCAGCCTGTAATTTAAGAATGTTTGGTAACATTTTCTAAATTCAAAATTCCATTTCACATTCTCCTTCTTCTGTATTATAGATTTTACAATATTGTGACAGTAATTTTATAATAAGATAGAGATATGTATGAATGGCAGCAAGAAGTTCAATATGAAGTCTGTGCTTTTGGTTTTCCTGTCTGTTTATTCTGTAGATAATGCTCATACGCAATTAATTGCAAGATTTTAAATAACATTGATAGGGGATTTATGAATAATGATCTTGAAGATTTATTGGTTTTTAAAATTTATACCTTTGTTGATTTTGAAAGACACAATATTTTAGTGGGAAATCACTAATTTTTCACTGACTTTCATTAATACCTAGTGTTAACTAAATTTTTTATTGACTTCGTTGAACAGCTATGATAAAGGGTTTGCTTTGTTACTGTTTCGCACATGAAGAAATACTCCACACTTAAACTTGTGTGGTTTTCCCTGTGTCAGTCTTGCTTATATCCTCAGACTGAACATATCCTTGTATTTCATTCTTATTAAGATATATATTTTATCCTTATAAGGACATATATATATATGTCCTTATGTTTTATCTTGCTTATGTCCTAAGACCAAAATAATAATACTGAATTTTGAGTTTGACAAATTGTCATTGTTTAGGCATGGTATTCCCCAGTTTAGTGCTCCCAACAAAACCTTGCCAGCACTGTGAGACACTGAATAATCAGTATTTTAATTATTGGGTCGGAACCAACTCATGTGTGCACATGGTGGGGGAAGGGCCAGGCCTGCAGCCCATGGCAGTCTTGGAGCTCACATGGCAGGGCTCACAGTGCCCACATGGAGTAGCTGTCATGCAAAAAGGGTAGCCGAGAAGCCTGCCTACACCATGGCCCCTGAAACTCCTAACCCAGCCCTTGATTGGCTACACCACCCCTCACTCCAGCCTGGAGGCACTGAGTGGTCAGTAAGCCACACGTCCCACCTGGGAGGGGTGAACACGGTGGCCAAAGCAGATAAACACAGGAGCACAGGGGCTCTATCTTGCCTTTTCTCTCAGGACCTGCCATCACCCTATGGAGTTAGACTTCCATAGGATTCTCCAGTGGTAACTGTATTTCTCCTAATATCTTTTTTTACTCTCTTTTCTCTCTCTATCTTTACTCCCTTTCTTCTCTTAACTCTTTCTTTAACTCTTAATTTCTTGCTTTACTATTTTCTTTTGTTATCTCTTTTCTTACTTAGTATTTTGGGTAACTTGAAACCAGTGGGTTGGATTCTGTTAAGTTGTGTGAGTTGCTGAGTCAGTGCTTTGCAGAATGTTCTACCTTGGTTGTATGTTAACCCTTTATAATCTTTGCTAAAATCCTTATTTCCTCCCATATTAAAAGTGTCTCCTGGGAAAACATGTGGAGCATTTCTCTCTTTAGACTATCTCAAGGGATTAAGAACCAAGGGCTCTACCAAATTTTGGTAGACAAACTCTTGGAGCCTTAAATATATTTTTAGAAGTAAAATACCTGGGCAAGCACATGGCTTGACCCAGGGTCTTACAAGCACTTGTTTTCCTTTCCCCTCCAGTTGGAAGCACAAAGGGCAAAGATGACAGGTTGAGATAAGAACAGTTTATTGGAAACAGCAATAAGAAACCAAACAGTAACAGCAACTGTACTAATAACAACAGTGTACAAAGAGAGGGTGATTTACATGCTCATGCACACCAAACCATGAAAAACTGTGGCAGAAAGACCCTCTACCATCTGCTTTCTCCAGAGTGAAAAGGAACACCCTTTCTTCCCAGAGGCAAGGGAGAGTCCCTTTCCCCCATCCCTGGCAGTGATGTAAGATGGTATCAAATAACATGTCTTGGCCCCACCCTGTCCTGCTGATCTGGGTCAGAACCTGGATACAAATGAAATTAGGAAGCTCACCACAAAGGCTGGAAAAAGGCAGCAATACTTTCAGACATGTGTTACATGTATCCTGACTGTTGGTGGGACCAATTACTTTGCTCAGGTGTAAATCATTGCACAGGTATGAAGGCACAATCCAAGAGTGACACAAGAATTCAGTTTTGGATTGAAAAGCATCTTTTGAAAGCAGTTGCATGTTACATGCAATTTATTCTAGTGTGATCTGCTACCGAAAGGGGTAATTTGCTGTCTTCCACCTAATGCTGCTTGCTAACTTTTATTGTTGCCCTTGTGATTATCTAAAGGACATGCCATCTGGAGAGTTTGGACTGTTCAGAAAGTAATGAATTAAAACTATTTTTCTGCTGTGTTAAGAAATTTAGTATCAGAGGATACCCAGAATTGTAAGGGGCCTCTGCACATCATAGAATCCAGCTCTCCACTTGTCTGGCTCACCCATGTCATTCTTAATGGATGCAATGCAAGTGATAGGGGTTGATGTGTGACCTAATTGGGAATCAGGAGCAGTTTGCATCTTTTGACAAGCTTTATCAGTTCTCCACAAAAGTTTTCTGTATCATACTTGGACTGGAGACAAAAATATAAAATAGAATAGAATAGACCATCCTGGCTGGAAGGGACTTTGAGTTGGAAGAACTAATTCAACTGCCTGACTAATTCAGCGTTGGCGAAAAGTTAAGGCATATTGTTGAGGCATGTCATTTAACTTATGACACAGTGGAATTGATTGCTTCTGTGCTTCTAAAGGGGGTTCTTAAAGACTGACCAGCACTTGTGGACTCCTCAGCCCTCAGAAGCATATTCCCAGGGTACTCAGTTAAATAGCTCCTGAATAGCAATAGCTTAAAGTTTGCTCTCCTGAAGTCCAGGGTAGCAACTTTGCTGTCGAGGAAGTAGAAGGAAATTTCCTACTTTGGCAGATAGAATGAATCTTTTGCCTAAAACTGATCACATAAAAATAGAAGGGTACTAAGAAAAATCAGTGAGAATGAATGCAATTGTATGCCAGATGTTATAACTGCAAAAATATTCAATATTTAAAAATGGACATAATAAGCACATAGTCTGGCAACAGTCTTAGTCTGCACTTTATCTTCTTAAGAGTTGGTAGTCTCTTGCTAAGAGAGAGGAAGCTCTGTGCATTTCATAAATGTGAAATATTTCTGCTACTTTTACTATTTTCTATTATTTATTGATATAGGCTGTGTAAAAGAGTGAGACATAGGCTCAGAAGTCATAGGAGCCAAATAAAAGTCCTGCAAAACCCAAGAAGTAAAGGTCTTTGTGGAGCAGATGGCCTGATGGGAACATACAACACCAGCAGGTAAGAACTGTCACTGCACATATTTCTTCTGACCTAGGATGGCTTTTTTTGTTTGTGTGTAAATTACCTTCAAGTGAATTAAAAAATGTAAAGTTTAATATCTGAATGTTTCAGTTCACTGGACAATGTGACATTGATGAACTCCAGTAGTGTGTTCTCATTTATATATTACTACTGTGATAATATATTCCAAAATTCCTGCTCACTAAGAAAATAAAAGGAAGATCGTTAAGGTGGCAACATAAACACAAACAAGCTATTTACAGCTAAAATGATCTACTGCATTTTTGCACCAAAAGGGTTAGAAAAATTATGTTTCTCCACTGAGAAAATTCTTACTGTGGCAGCTAAAACATTATTTTATATGAGAAAATTCTCCAAAGTTAATATCAAGTAGTAAATTAGTTAGCAAGTGAACAAGAACAATCTTTGTCTAATTTTCATTAGGTTATATCTCTCACCTTAAGATTTCTGTTGCTGTTTTCTTAAATGTAATGGCATTAAATTTAAAAATGGTGTACACATCAAAATAAGAGTTCATCTTTCCTTAAATTTATGCTGTGAGATTTTGTTCCACTACATGAAACCTACCAAGAACTCAGTGAGCAGTAACATTTAACCTTTAAAATAGATTATCATTGAATTGCATTAATATTAAAAATGCCTTCTATGCACAACCAAGGTACTTGGAATTCAGATTTTAAAAAGCAGTGGAAGCACAGAAGAAAATCAAAAACTAATCTATGACCATACTTGTATTGCAAATTAAATAAAAAGACAAAACCCCTGTGAATATTGAGCATATGCCATTTTTCTCCATTTAAAAAAATGCTGATATACCATACTAAATAAAATTAGAACATAAATGCTGTAAGTTTCAATGTAGATTGTTTAAAATATAGAATTGTTTAGCAACATTTTTGTTAGTCAAGCATATCCTTAGATAAAGTTTTAGAGGCTTCACTTTCTTGATCATTTTCTCCTGAATAGCCTCTACTTTGAGAAAACTGTTCTGGCCCCACTGAAGGCAACGTGAGCTTTTCAGAAAGCAACAGGAATTCTACCCCACAGCTCTGTAACGAGTTCAGTGCAGCTGAAGTGATGCATCTCCCTGAGTCTCACTGAGGTTGGTGGCACTCCAGGTCAACACAACAGGCCACTAGTACAAAGGATATTTCAAGATAATTCATAAAGCATCATCCCTGCAGAGAAACTCAGATATGCTTAACTTTAATGCTGACTTCAAGATGACAAAAAAAATAAACTTGCATGACTTTGCATCAGGTTCAAGAGAGAAAAAAATGCATCTGTAAGAACCTAAGAACCTCTGCTTTTGCAATATGGAATCTAAACAGAAATATTTTTTTGAAGTAAGAAAATGTATATTCAGTTACTCCAGTGTTTTACTGCATATTTAGGCAGACTACACAGGCTATACAAACACATCTTTAGTTAAAATTTAATTAAGATGAAAATTATTTACAATAGTATAAAGTCTTTGAAATTCTTGTTCTGATGCCTCCCACCTGCACCACTGCCTCCAAAAGGAAAAAAAATTAAAAAAACTAAACAAAAATAAACAAACCACCAATCATCTGGTACTTCAAAAAGCTTCGTCTTAGATTATGGTGATAGGATAAATGGTATACTCACTGCTGTGTTATGCTTCAAGTTAGCTTAAAAGACGCAGTTTTTTCACGTTTAACTTCAGTCATTTCTCTAAAAACTAAGCATATAAAAGACAATTGTCTTACAGAACTGTACTACAAAATATGACTATATTTGTAATGTTGTGTTTCATGTATTATATTAGTACATTTAGCACACTGGCCAAGTCATAACTGCTTTTATATGGAATGTTATCATATATGCTCTAGTATGGTAAGGGCATCATGCCCAAACACAATGAAGTACTATGAAAGTTAATGATTCTGAGCAGGAAATTCATCACACTTAACTTTGGCTCCCAAGTGAAATGTATAATTTTAAAGTTTCCTTTCTTTCAGCTCCCTCTGTAGCCAGCAAAGTGAAATTGTCAACTCCAGATGGTGATACAGTATGTCTATTCTCATTCCCTGGCTGCACTTCTTGTCTTCTTAAGCTAGTTCCCATGAAGCTCCTTCCTCATCTCTGAATGGCAGCTTCTTCTGGAAAAGAGAGCGACTATAGGTCTACTTTATATTTAATATATCAAACAATAAGCAAAGTAATTTTAAAAACATGGATCATTTTCTAATGAATATTTTTCATTTACTGTTTGTTTTTTTCTTGTACCTGCTGATTTGACCACACAGGTATATATGAACAGCAAACTGATTTGATTCATATCTACTAATAAAGTTTAAGTGTTTATTTCTGTTTCAAAATTGATTTTTTTTATTTCTGTGGATTTCTGTGTTTAAAAAAGAAATAAAATTTAAAAAGTATGATGTATAACTTTAGGGTTTAGGCTGGGTTTTACACAAGAACTTTCACTGTAAGCTAAAATGAAAACCTACTCAGTGAGTTATAGAGATGGCAGACCTATTGTCTAGAGGTGCAGCCAGTGCCTAACAGGAAAAACAACAAGACTAATGTTTTGCCAAATTGTGAGTTTTCTTATGACAGTAATTTCAGTAACAGCTAGCACCCCTGGTACTATCAATATAGTACTCTTTGCAGTCCTGGAGGCATCTACGAAGAACAGTTTAGATCTGGAGCATTGTCTTTCAGTGTTTGAGGATGGCATCTAACATAACATCTCTGATCTAAAGAAATCCATGTGTATCAGTAAAGTATTATTTCTTGTCATGCTCTGGGGGCACGGCCCTTGCAGCTTTATTTACACTAGTCTGATCATGGAAAGGGAAAACAACTGTCACACAAAAGGGACACTAGGAAAAGAACAAAAGTTTTAAAAGGTAAAATCACTTCTCTTCAATGAGACTTTGCTTTGTATTCAGCAACTGATCATAAATTTGCTACATTGTTATAATCATACTGTATAAAAAAGTGTAGAAGTAGAATATATCAAAACCTTGGAAAAAAATCACCTTAATATTTTAGATATAGAAATTCCTTGTAGAAACAAATTAAGTTTAAGATAAATTTAAGTATTTTCTAAAAAAATTACATAAGGAGTGAAGTTCATGCTGACAGAAGTGGATTTATTTTAGGATATAGATAAACAAAATGAGAATGTAGAATTTAAACCACTGCATACAAAGGTATGTACATGCACTTGTCTCCATGAGAGTGTGATACCATAGCTATGCAAACAGAAACCAGTTGATAATTTTGTCCTCTAGGCTCATCATACACTGACATTTATGCCAGTAAAACTTCATTCATAAACTTGGAGTTACTCCCAATTTATATCTGTGCTAGTGAAAAGGGAATCAGACCCATTGATTTTGTGACAAGCTGCTAATGGTTCTTTAAAGGTGTCCTGCTTTTAAATGAATATGAGGGTTGATTGCTTTCATACTGCATACTCAGTGCTTCCTTCTGTCCTTGACCTTTATCTGAAAGACAAAATTTCAGGATGACTTGGTAAGAGACTTTTCAGGAAAACCTGCACTTGACATTCTGCAATTTTCTTTTGATTTATATTTCACAAGGAATAAAAAAAAAACAAAACAACCAACCAAACCAAAACAAACAAAAACCAAACCAAACCAAACCAAAACAAACAAAAAAACCCCTCAAAAACAGAGAGAGAGAACAAAATAAAAAATAACAAAGGAAAGTAGATTAATGACATTATTATATATACATATATTTACATATATATATGTATATGTAAGTTCTGTGGGTTTAAATACATGTACATACAAAAATGATAAAAATGGATAAATGGGAAATGTTTAATTAGTTCACCTTTTTATTTGGTGCATCAATTTTCCCTAAAGGTTTTAAATCTCTGTTATTGCACTGGTTTCTGGAAAAAAAAAAAAGAAAAAAAAAAGAAAAAAAACCCAAACAAGATAAAAAGCCTAATTTCTTGTCTGATTTGCACAAGATATATGGATATATGAACAGTATAAGCACAGGAAGATGATTTTCAAAGATGACTAGTGGTTTTATGGCTGATCATTCTGAAATTTGTAACCTTGTTCATAATGTTGGGACATATCATGCAGAGTGTTATGACGTGGAGTTTGTCAGGAGACTCATAAGAAGAATCAGCAAGTGAATAGTGCCCATGCAGTGCAAAATCTCCTATTGGTAGGAAAAATTAAGGACTTCAGTTCAGGCTTGTCTGCCTCCAGCAATATGCAAGTAAGACATCACTCTTCTGCAAGACTGTCCATTTCACTGAAGTATTTCTGATCACCTACCTCCCTTGTATCTAGGCTAAGCTATCTGCTCCTCTGTAGAATCAGCTTCAATCTCTGGGAATTAATTACCATTAGTTTTACAAGCTTTTTTTTTTTTTTTAGTTTGTCCTTAAAAGCCAAGAGACAATGTACCTCAGCATCTCTGCGTGTTTTCCCAACATATTTATATTCCTTCCTTTAATTTTATTTTAGAGTAATATTCTTTTACCTTTCTCCAAAATACTATGACTGTCTGTACATCTAAATACACAATATCTGTTGTTGCTGATTTTTAAATAATTGCCAATGGGTTTGACTTTTTTCTGCAAGAAACTAGTTTGCATTGTAAATATACTATGAATTGTCATCACAAATGAATGTATAAAACAATTAAAGGTTAACCCCATTATCCAAGAAATGTATCAAGCCTTTTAAGTGAAATTACTACATAGAAAATTACCAAGGAACACTTGAAATACCTCAATTACTGTTGAAAATGGTATAGTTATATTTAAACCTAAAACTTGAATGCATTACATAAAGGATATATTGACTTGGTCAGAGTCATGAAAGAAATAATTTACATGCTTATGTATGATTATGTTAGGCAGCCTATCAATCAAAAATGTTACTAGAAAGTGAAGACAATATAGATGTTAGGTTACGTGATAAAATGCTGATCTCCACACAGAAAGGAGGCAGACAACAACGCAGACAAGAAACAAAGAAAGGCGGATAGACGAACCCAAAAAATCTGTAAGTCATCACAAAAAATTGATCAGAGAGGGAAAGGCAGATCTCCACACAGCCATGCACACTTAATGGAGAAGGACAGAGGCAGAGGACAGGGGGAGAGCTTCAGTGCCCCAGTAAGAGACACAAGACCCTACCCTCGACCCCCACGGCTGTCCCAGAGAGCATCAGCCCCACAGGTCAAGCAAAATCCAGCACTGTGAGTCCCTGGGGCACCACACACACTGAGGAGTCCCTGCCTTAGGGTGACTCGGGGTATGGCACTCACTATGAGACGCCAGGGAAGGGCATTTTGGCATTAGGCAAGACTTGGTACAGGATATTTAGGGGTAAGACTAGGTAAGAAAAAGGTGGCATTAAAGTGAATGGGGAGGAAGAAGTGTGGGATAATACAGGCACAAGGGTATAAAATGTCTGGTCACCTGTAAACAATGTGCTGGTCAGAATGCTTGTGTGACCATGGTCTGCCCTGATCAGTGATGTCTGTTCTACCTTCTAATTAAACACCATTTCACACTCTCTTTGTGAGATAAGAGCTCAGGATCCAGGGGCATGTGTGTCTCATGGAGCGAGGCACCTGGACAACAGGGACCAGAACAGAATGTCCACTCCAACTGCCAGAGAAACAATAGAATCTGGGGGTAGATGGAGAGATGTGTTCATATGTGTCTATAAACTCCCTAGAAACACTGCAGCAGCCTGTCCTTTTCAAGACATGCTCCTTTAAATGCTTTAAGCTTTTCTTGATAATGAGGGAGAGAGACAATCTTCTGTCAAACTAAACCACAAGAACATGTTTCCATATTCCATTGGGCAGATCCTCTGACTTAACTTTGGAGGTCCACATCTATTAACCTCCCTAAGGATGAGTTTACCATGACTCTTTGTACTGTGGTTAGATTTGGAATACATGAAGCATTAAGGCAATCTGAGTTTCAGAGAATTATAAACTGCAGGAAAAAAAAATCAGTAGCTTTATCTGATACAAACAGAATTTGCAGTGAGGGGAAAACATCCTAGAATTGTCAGTTAATGATGAGCCTTTCCAAATCAAAGATTTATCAGACCCTAAGTGAATTTTTGGTATGAATTTAGTCCTCTGTATTCCAGCTGAATATTTGAATCATCAAGATAT
Source organism: Lophotriccus pileatus (assembly GCA_035583135.1). Lineage (NCBI taxonomy): Eukaryota > Metazoa > Chordata > Aves > Passeriformes > Tyrannidae > Lophotriccus > Lophotriccus pileatus. Next base: position 134,479,057 of record JAWWES010000081.1, on the reverse strand, counting down.
GATCTCAAGCTCTTTATAGTAAAATGCACGCTTGCCTATTTTATAGACATTTGTGTAGACAGAAGAAACTGAAACAAAGGCTGACTAGTGGCTAGGACAGAGTAGGGAGACGAATCTTATTCAGAAAGAGAAAAATTCTTTTTCTGCAGGACAGCATCCATTTTGGGTTCATTATGACTTTTTTATTATTTTTTTTATTAATAATTTTATTATTATTTTTTAGGGGAAAAAATAAGTTCTAAAAAAATCTATATTTATAGAGACTTTTTCTTTATTGTGATACTTTTACACAATATGAAAGTTCTGTAAATGGGCATTATTAAAAACTTAAAAGGAAACTATGTGAAGTTAAAGAAGTACAAAATTGATATAGGAGCTAGGTACTGTATACAATTACTTCCAGATCAATGTTAGTTATAAATTCCTTTGTAACACACATATCTGTTACATGGACTTTCACAGTTGCTATTTAAAAGAATATAAATGATCACTGTCTTGATGAATTTGCAAACTACGGAAGCTTTCCTAGTTAACTATGCAGGCTGCAGCTGTAACCAGCGGCATAATATGTGCCTGTACATGCGTGCATTTCAAATTTTCAATACTATCAAGGTGTAAAAACAACTAATTGCTTTATTGGATAAGAAGTGGCCATCTTGCCAGAAATGCTGGTATTCAAGTTTGTTCAAGTTTACATCTTTCCTGTCACACAATGCAAAAGTAGGAGCTCACAGTGATTCAACCCAAAGTAAGAGAGAGATATTTACGCTACTAGCAAAGTAATGCAGAAGTTATCTAGAACTGGGAATATACTATTTACTTCAAAATTGCTTGCTAGCATTATATGGAAACAAAAATAATATAATTTTTATATATATATATACATATAAATAGTGGGTAATTCAGTTTTTAAATTGTGGAAGACATATTGTTACCCCTGTTCCAGCTTTCCAGCTGTGCAATGAATTGTCTTATGCACAATGGTTTTGGACATGTTGTTCTTATTTCATCTGTAAATATATATATATATATATATATATATATATATACTTACTGATATACTGATTCCCATAGGAACATGTAGGATGAGAACATGACATTGGGTATCTTCTAACTGAATGTATCGTGCCATCCATGGAAATTTTTCTGTGATTTTCAAGCTATTTCATCTGCAGTAAACAGTAATTCTAGGAAGAGATTAGCACTGGCTGAGGTCACAATCCTCAAAGAGCCACTGCATCTGAATGAAGAGATAGACTTCTAAATACTCTAGATTTTGCTAGCATATGACCTAATGAATAAGAGTTACGTTTTTGTAGCAAAAGTATGTTCTAATCCCTGTACTGGTCCAGAATTTAGGATAAAAGCATTCAGGAAACATCTGCAAGTTAATATGGATCTTATTTTCAAAAGAACACCCAAAATGTCAATAGTAAAAGGGAAGATGTAAAAAATGGCAAAAGAAATGCCAACAGAAGCACTGCCAATGAGGAAAGGCTCATTGATAAAAGCACAAATTTCATGTTTGATTCCTTCTTCTGAATCAAAAATCAGAAATGTAAAGCAAGCCAACTCTTATAATCACAACACTAATCTAGGATAGTATATGAGGTTCACTTATAACTCTTTTCTTGTCATTAATTGACCTCCACAAATTCTTGGTTATAAAGCCTGCATACTATATGTCATTTTGTATTATCTACTTCAATTCAAATTCCATTTGCTTTAGATTTACTCCACTTTATTCCATAAATTTACTCTAAATGAAAAGCTAGATTTAATCCTCTTTTCGTTCTTACTTTTCTATTCTTTTCCTGCTTTGTGTCCTGAAGTAATCCTTATCTTTTCTAAGCAAACATATCAAAAGAACCACCGTTGAGATATTTTAGCCTTCTCTTGCAGCAAAAACATGGAAGGCAGTAAAGTCTGATTTAACACAAGTAATTTTTCTGTTGCTGACTAGGAAGACAGGAAATAATGCTTATCTTTTTCCTGCTTAATTTGAAATTAACCATAGCAAAAATATGTATAGAAAAAGAAGTATCTCAATTTCAGAGGTAGAGACAGTTAAATGGACTCAGCAATCTCTTTTCCAACCTTGTGGATTCTGTGATTCTGTGTGGTCCTATGAAGAACTACAGTGTGTCGGAAGTTCATGCAAGTTCATGGAGAAGTTCATGCAAGATTATCTCCTGTGGGTAGGACCCCACACTGGAGCAGGGAAAAAGCGTGAGGAGGAAAAAGTGGCAAAGACAACCCCCATTCCCCATCCCCTGATGGGGGGAAGAGGTAGAGACAATCGGTAGAGGGATAAGGGAAAGTTTGTTTTAAGATTTGTTTTTATTTCTCATTATCCTACTATGATTTGATTTGTAATAAATTAATTCCCCTGAGTCAATTCTGTTCAGTTCCTAATTGTAGAGTTTTAGTAAACAAAAAAAAACCTTTTAAAAATCTTGTTTTAAATTTGTTATATTTTATTTCTTTCATGGAGAATTATTCTTCCAAAATCAGTGATCCAGTTCAAACTTCAAACTATTAGAACACAAATGATGTGCCAGAGTGATATTTGTGAGAAAAAACAGGATTTACACGTCATAGCAAATTTCTTTTGTTTTATCTTTAAGAGGAAAATCTCTTGAGTTTGGATATTACATAAACCCCTAGAAGAGATGGAATTAATAATGTTAAGTAATTACTGGGTGTCTTCTCAGATCATACTGTGGCCTGGGAGGCAGGATGAACCATCCCAGTCCACCCTGTAACTAAACCAAATTCTCTGGGCCTTATATTTGTTTTCCTTTGAATTAATCTAAATTACAATATTAAAACAGAATAGATTTTATCCTGGAGTTGTAACCTATGTGTGATCCACAGTGCCTACCTCTTAATGCTTGATTATGATGAATATATGTATTCCATATATGCAACACTTCAGCTGGGAGATACTTTGACAAATCTCAGTATGGAGGGGCTGTTGATCTTCTCTAAATGACATGAATACATTCTGTATGGATTACACTGCTACATTCAAAAGAGAACTAAAATCTCTGCCACAAGATCACATAAACAAAACTGGTTTTGAGAGGTTATCTGCCTCTCAGGGTTACCCTGAGAAAATTGGAAGAACCAAGCTTCATTAAAGACACCCAATTGTATTTTAAAAACATAAGCCTGCAAAATAATTTCCCAAAATGCTTTTTGGAAATATTCCAAGGTCGCATCAACTTAAATACAGATAAAATATTAATTCTAAAAATCATTTCTCTGGCAATTCTGGGAAATTCACCACCTAAAGAAAATATTGCGGTGTAAAATTATAACATTTCCAGTATCTTTGAATATAAAATCAATACTGGTCTCCTATAGTCTTAGCATTTATTTTACTGCTACGTTTGGATCAGACTCATGTCCTGACCTCTGCAGCAGATATGTGGCAGCAGTGGTCAAGGGCTGTCCAACTTGCCTCCCACATCTTTGAACATGCTTTTCAGCTTTGTCATCTCTACACTATACTCAGATCTGTACTGCACTGAGATCCTTTACATCACTGAGCTCTGGATGACTGCAGTTCTTCATTATATTTCTCTGTGTATTGCAGAGGTACCATTCAAATCTGGTACACTGAAATCAGTTACAGAACTAACGGCAGAAAAGGAAAACACAAAACCAAGATGGAGTTCCATTTGTTATCTTACTGACAACACAGCCTGGTTGTACCTTTGTGTGCTTCCCATAATTATATAAAAAGTAAATAAATAAACCTCCTTTCCCTTCCTGCTTCCTTCAAACAAATGAATAATTAGGTAAATAAAAATTATTCCTTAGGGTACCATAAGGCAACTCAGAGCTCTGGCTATGATGGAGTTGTTTGTCTAAAAACAGTATAACATTAATTATGAATATTTAGACAATTTGAAAAAGGTATCTCATTCAATTTCTTTTAATACCAAGAAAGAAATTACCATGAATACACATGTAAAGCTACACATATTTGAATGAAATTGTAGATAACTGACACTTTAATCTATTTCTCACAGGATAAAAACATTTAGTTTCTTTCAGGTTTTCAAAAGTAGGATTAATTGTAAAATATAACTTGTATTACAATTTTTCTACATAATGGTTATATAGCTCTGGAAGACCCTTTTCTCCAAGTGTCATGTAAGTGATGCTGTAGCTAGTATTGTGGTTTGGGAGGTTAATAATTATCAAATTTGTACTCTAGAGTCTGAGTTGATTTAATGTATTTCTTTTTGTGTTCTGTTTAACTAATTGAAGAGAACACAGTTCTCTTCAGTTCTCTCCTCCCTTTTGAGAGACAGTAGACAGCTTGCTACATCACAGGAATAAAAATGAATATAAATAAGATGATAAAAATGAACTTGCATTGTTAAGTTTCATCTAGCATGATGACCTAGTACTACAAAAGAGACATAATGCATAACTTGGATTGCACCTATTAAAATATATTAGTGCCTCAGATGCTTTCATATATTATAAGACATGAAGAATGTATCATTGTATAAATATATGTGCACGTATCAGCAAGATATCCAGAATTAGAAAAAAAAAAGAAGAAATTTACCCTCTTACTAAAAAAGTTGAAATCTTTGGCTGAGTTATAATCTATATATACTCTAATTGGAGATAAAAATGTTTCAAGCTGGCTGTCTGTTAAAACAGGACACTGACTTTCATAACAAATAAAATTTGTTTAGCTATTAAATAATTTTTTTTGCAATTTTGAGACGTTTCAGATTTCAGTATGAAACTGGCTGAGGGAAAAAAAAGAGATGGTTAGAAAGAATAAAACCTTCAGAATATGTAAATATTCTCAGTATTTGTTTATCATATGCTTTATTAGCAAAAAGAAAAGAGGTGTCTTATTGCACATGAATAATTGCTGAATGTATTGAGCACATAATGTTTTTTAGACACCTATGTAAAGAGTACATTCTTACTTAGACTTAGTACAACTGTTGGTACAGTCAGTGAAGAGAAATGGGCTTTTCCAGTGTCTCCAGAACTACCTCAGTGAACACAATTTAAAATCTTGCTATGAGTTACCCAACAGAAAACACTACCCAGAGAACAGAAAGCTTTAGGAGAATGACGTTCTAGCTTGGGCTTTAAATACTATATGTTTGTTATGGTATGATTATTAAGAGATGCCTCTGACTGAACTAAGGTGCAAACAAGACCATATGCTGAATAGTATTATTTAACAGTAGAGTGACATAGAGAGATAGGAATAAATAGGAAAGAGAAAGGTGCAAACAAAGAGAGAGAGAGAGAGAATCAAAAAGAAGATATTCACCACCTCGTGGATGCTGTGCCATTCCACTGGTCCTTCTTCACCTGGTCTCCTCAGTGGTGTGTGTCCTGGAGTCATTCTTCTGGGGTATCACCTCTATTCAATCCAAGTTTTGGCGACCTGTAGGGTGTAGGTTCCATTCCCATAACTTGGAATGGTTTGTGTGTAAGTAGTTGTTTATTTTCCCACAATTTACCACAGTGGGATTTTTTGTCCAGATCCATTAACTGGGAAATTACCCAGATCTGCTTTGCCAGGCCCGGAACTGGCAATTTCCTGCTGCAAATGCCACCGTTCTGTGCTTATCTCAAGTTCCTGCTGTGGTGATTTATCTTACAGCCAGTTTCTTCTGAGGCTTTAACACTGTTTTGAGATAGTCAGTTGTGCTCTTTAAGTCCTTACAATATTGTATTGGGTTTACACATAAAGGTTTTAGCACTGAGGGTGAACTGCAGGTCTGACCACTGTGAAAAGATACCAGGAATTGGCCACATCTTGGACATGGCAAGTTCTATCCATGTCCAATGGAGGATGCAGCTGAGTCAATCAGCAGTACTGATACCACTCCTGTGAAGAAGCATTTAAGAAAGGGTAAAAAATGATACACAACATCTGTGCAAGAGAGGATTGAGAGAAACAACCATGCTGACATCAAAGTCAGTGAAGAAGGAAGGGAAGGAGGTGGTCAGACATCAGAACGGCCTGTGGGAGAAGACCGTGAAGAGTAGGTTGTCCCTCTGCAGCCCAGGGAGAAACACATCACAGCAGGCTCCCAGCAGGACCTGTGACCCATAGAAAGGAATAAATGAGGGAACAATTTTTCTGGTAGGACTTGTGACTTACAGAGAGGCCATGCTGGAGTAATCTGTTCCTGAAAGTGTATACTCCATGGAAAATGACCCATGCCAGAGCAATTCTTGAACTGCAGTCCGTCTGAAAGACACATGTCGGAGAAGTACATGAAGGACTGTATCCAGTGGGAGGGACATCATCACAGAGCGGGGGAACAGCAGATGGAAGGAGGAGCAGAGATGAAATGTTGTGATCCACGACTCCCCATATCCCCTCCATTGTTCAGGTTGGGAGGAGTCAGATGGCTTGGAAATGAAGGAGTGAAGTTGAGCCTGGGAGAATCAGAGGATGGGAAAAAGGTGCTGTATTTTAGTTTTGTCTTCATTATTACCAATTAAAAATAGAATAGGATGGTGAGAAAATTAAACTTATATTCTCCAAGTCAAGTCTGTTTTGCCTGCAATGATAACTGGTGACCAATCCCCCTGTCCTTCACCCACAAGATTCTTCATCTTATTTTCTCCCTCTGTCCTGCTGAGGTGTCAGAGTGCAAGAATGGCTTGGAGGGCACTGGCAACCGACAGAGGTCAGCCATTCCACATATGTAAAATAAGTGATAGGAGTAATTAATTTCTTTGATGCTATTAGCAAAGTAATGTAAAATCATTTGGCATTAAACTTGGTCTGTAGTTTTATTGGCAGCACCTTTTAAAAGTGGTAAAATATTAAACAAAATATCTAAAGTTATCTATGCAATCCTTTTGATGATATAAACCAAGCAGACCACTTTTGTGTTTTATCAGACCTCAAGTTCAAATATTGAGATTGGTTTAGACACTAGTCAGAATTGCTTGCAATTATTTTGTGTAAATGATATGGTGTTCAAAAACAGTTAGTTGTTTTTTGTGTTTGACACTTTTTTTATAAAGAGGTTTTGTTATTCTGATAATAAATAATGATAATTAGTTTCACAACTGATCACCTTTAGTCGGTCATGTTCTATTTAGAAAAATTCTGCATCCCCACCTGTTTAGATTATTTTCCTAAAACTTTGAAGGTAACTAAATTTAGTGTGTGGTCTATGACTGTGGAAACAAGACCAGCTACTTTGTCAAAGACAGTTACATAATAATGTAAAACAGCTCTAGCAAAGGGTTTATAAGAGGATGACAAAGACAGTGAAGTGTGCTGCAGTGAGACGGTGAGATGATATTTATTAGCATGATAGGAAGCAGGCTGAGCATATAGATCACCTCCCCTTTGTCAAGACCTCCTTTAAAGGGCACCACAGGAAAATTTTAAGGAAGAATTTAAGGAACCCAGTGCTACATCTTGGTAGTGTTAACAGAAATAAAGAACAAAGGTATTTAATCTAAAAGTGACGACATCCGTGCTACAGATTTTGTGTGTCTGACTCTTTGCTTGTAAGATTAACAGAGATGGTAAGTGGCACAGGTTGCTATACAGAAAGCAAGCTATTTGTGCTGTATATTAGAAGCACATAGTAATTTTCCACTTTGTAACCTTTCAAGGGCACTTTTTACAACAAAATCCTTGTTTTTATAAAAGCAGGACCCATAGTGACAAACAGCAAAAAGGAACTTAGGCTACTGACTCTTCCAAAACTCTCCTTCCCGGTAGGACAGAGGTTTATGAATAACTAAGTCAGTCACCACTATGAAAAAAAAAAAAAAATCACCAAACCAGTGTAAATCTTGCTGACTGTCAAATCTGGCAGTGCTATAGTATTTGAGGTTACCTGATGAAATACTAGTGAAACTCCATAAGGCACATTGCAAATGTATATGAGGTGATCAGCTGTTACTGCTATATAAACTTTTTTTTTATATTCAGCTCATTAAGCTTATGTGATATTTTATTTCTATAAATTCCAAAACTTCCATAGCTCAGAGAAATAACTAATTTATTATGATAGACAAGGTTAAGTATCAATTACTATCATTCTTAATTAATTACTGAGTGTATGAAATCCCTGTGCCATCAAAACCAGTAAAATGAACTAGTTTCTTGCATGACTGAGGGCATTTTGTGATATTAGAGACCCTAAGAAATAGCCCAGGAAATAAGTAGCTACTGAGAAAGTAACTACCCTAACCATGGCTGAGTATTTATAATGAGACCTGCTGCAGTTTGAATGTATGCTGTTTTGAGGAGATCCATGGTGTCAAGCTTAACACATTCAAGTGTACTGCTACCATCCATGCTTAGCCCAGAGAAAAATATTTCTAAAATTTTTTTCTGTGACTGCATCTGGCAAAGTTCTAGGGAGGGAGAATCCTACTCCTCCCTGTGTAGAATCCATCTTTGAAAAACAATTCAAATACAGTTGGGCAGCTCTCAGTACAGACTCCATAATAGTCTCACAATCTTCTTCAACATGAGACTGCATGCACCCTGGCATGATGAATAGCCTCTAATATACCAGTTTCCTGTGGATTGGTCTAATCAGTGACCTACTTATAATTTCAGGTTTCAATAAGAGATCCTGGTCATTTTCTTTAATTATTTGCTGTGTGAATAATTTTTTTTCTGTTTGATTATTCCACGGGGTGCCCAACATTTCTGTGGTTAAAGAGTAATCATTTCTCTATTCAGTCTCTCAATACAAATCATGATTTCCTAGATGTGTAACATCATCTTTCCCTCAAAAGCTTATTTTTAATTCTTTGCTGTTTATTTTCACATTGCAGTTATTTCATTTCTAATCACCTATTTCTTCTTTGTTTGAATATTTCTACAGAGCATCACTACTGACTGCTTTCAAGAACACATGACCAGGAAAAAAATTGTAAAATTAAAGATGTGGGTGATTTACATAATTTACATAGTTTGTTTTATTCACAGTTCATTTCTACGTAACTTATAATAATATATTTATCTTTTTGATCTTCACCAATATTTGACTGTATATCTGTATATATTAAGAAATCTGTGATTCTAAAGTGTTAATAAGTAGTAAGAGTTTAAGAAGCATTTTTGTGCATATATACAATTGCTTTGATGAAAAATAGTGGGTTTGTGTTTTGTTTGTTTATTTTTTTTTCCAAATATACCTTTTTCTTTAAATTAACTCACCAGTTTCTCAATATCATTAAATTCTTCCAGAACTTGTGTTTTAGTTCTTAAAAAAAAAAAACAAAACACTGTACCAGCAAATTTCAGTACTCACCAATCACTTTATTTTCTGAATGATTTAGGTAAACAGAATAACAAGAATTCCAGAAGAAACAGATGGAGTGTTTTGAATCACAGTTTCTTTTTTCCCCTCTAAACACAAAAACTTTTCCTTTTACTTATAAAGCAATTTATAATTACTTCTGAGGTGTCAAAATTTCCTATCAACCCTGGTTGATTTGTTCTTGCATGTGTGTGTAAGGAAGCAGTCTAATCTATAATTTAAATTTTAGCACCACAGAAAGAATTCTAATAAAATCGTCACGGAAACAAAAGGGTTAGGACAAACAAGTTTGTGCCTCCAGATATGGAGACAGTTTTAAAATTATTAACAATTGAGGAATTTAATCTTCAAATAAATCTGGTGATTCACTGGTCGTGTGTGGTCCTCAGAGGAACAGAGTAAGTAACAGACTGCACTAAAAAAGCAGGAGTAGTCATGTAGCCATAGATAATGGCTGAGTCCCATTCTATTTGAGAATCCTGAAATTCCATATCACAGCAATACTGTAGTTTATACAGAGCAAAGTGTATTGCAAAAACATCAAGTAATCTTAACAACGACAAAACAACAACAACAACAGCAACAGTAATAATGTCTTCCCAAAAAGTTGGCACATATATTAATATTTTTCCTGAACTTTACAGGACACAGAATGATATATTTTATTCCTACCGTGTAGTTGATACAAAGAAGAGGACACCAAAGTAAACAATAAAAGAAATTATTTTTAATGTTCTCTAAACTCAGAGGAAATTAGATAAAGAAGAGATGATACCTATGTCACTAGTTATAATGGCAATAATTAAGTTTAACGTCCTTAGAAAAGTTGGCTTAGTCCTTCCTAAAAGTAAACAAACAGATTATGCTTGGCTCAGAAAACAGACATTGTGTTTTTAATAAAGTAATGAAGAAATTAAAGCAGCAATCTGTTCAGGTGAAAATGTTTCAGTATTCATGGATTATCAGCTTTACCACAAGCAGCCCAGGAGTACCTGTAGTAGTTGTTACTTTTGCTTGTTTCCTAATAGCTATTTTTCTGGCCAAACAAAAAACTGACAGAGCAAACAGACTTAAATGACTTCCAATTTAGAACTGGATAAAGATTACTTGAGCTTTTCATCAATCAAAACTGAACATTTGCATCAACTCTATTTGCCCTGAGGTAATTTTTCACTTGTCTCTAAACAGATTGTGTTTCATTTTCATCCAAAATATATCTTGTTCAATCATAAACAGGCATTTCCATTTATGAATGTTCTCTCTCCATTCCTTTAAAACATATCTCAAACATAACAAAAGTATTTTCTTGAATTGATATGCATTCAAGGTTAGATTTCAATTAGCAAAAAAGACCCCAACACCCTCCCCCCCAGCAAGAAACAACTAAAGAAAACCCAAACTAAAGAAAATCCAAACAATTTATTCAAAAAGTTGATGAGTACTTTTACCTCCTATGTCTTTACCCTCCTATGTCTTTACAATACAGGACGCAAAAGCTGACTGTGTTCTATTGCATACTTTTTTTTTTAGATTGTGTTGGGTCCAGTTGGCTACTGTTTGTTGATCAATGGCACAGAATTAGGTCTGAAGTTGACTGTTCTTTGAACAGAAGGAAGAATTGTGAACTCATATAAATAATGCTGTCTGTTTCTTATAATTTATGAAATCTCAAGGAGTTCATGTAAAATCTTAATGGAAAAACCTGGGGGATGTAACCTGTTTTTTTTTTTTCTGCTTCTTAGTATATGAAAAAACACAGATCTGAGAAACAAATTTTATGATAATAAAAAAATTGATAAAGTGAACTGATTAGCTGAAAATGAAGAATTAGAACAGATGGCTGTCCTGACAAACATGCAGAACAGGCACAAGATATGCAGTAAAGATACAGATGGTTTTACAGACTAGTCTGGATCTTAAACTGGTATATCTTTAAGTGAGACATTCCCACATCCATTAATTTCTTGTCATTGAAAGACT
>JAWWES010000081.1:134447461-134458385 GCA_035583135.1 Lophotriccus pileatus | reverse complement strand
ACCCGTGGGAGGCAGTCCCCCATGAACTTTTACAACCTGACTCATGCCAAATACATTTCTCTATGAACTGCTTCAGCGTGAGTCCCCCACAGGATCACAAGTCCTGCCAGCAAATTTGCTTCACGGTGGGCTCCTCTCTGCACAGGGCCACAGGTTCTGCCTTATCAGAAGTTGCCAGAAGCCTGTTCCAGAGGTGGGTTTCTGTGGGTTCACAGCCTCCTTTGTTATGGTGTGAGGTACTCAATGGGCTGCAGAGACACAGCCTGGACCACCACTGTCTGCATGACAGGCTGCGGTGGAATCTGGAGCACTTCCTCCCCCTCATTCCTCACTGACCTTGGTGTCTGCTGAGCTGTTTCACATAGTCTCACTCATTTTTCTGGCTCCAGATACATTATCCCAGAGGTGCTACCACCATTGCTGATGGGTTCATCCTTGGCCAACAGCAGGTCTGTCTTGGAGTTGACTGGCATTGCCTCTGTGGTACCTAAGGGAGGCTTCCAGCAGCCTCTCACAGAAGCCATCCATTCAGCTCACCCACTAACAAAACCATGCCATATATACCCATCCATTTTCAAACAGTTCTCCTCTTTTTTACTTTTATCTATAAAAATATTTTTAATTGCTGCATTAGAACTGCATTAGAATGATTTTAAAGTGTTACTAATACACTCATCTGATCATAAATAAATCCTATAAAGAGTTATATATCTTCTATAGTTCACTGGAATATCATTTACCTCTTTATTCATTTAACAAAATTCTGAAGAGAATGTGTATATAGGTAAGAGGTGATTTCCATAGATGCCAAGAATCTCTTGCTCTCTCACTGGTGATGAGTCACAGTGTGAAGAAGACCTGAAGAGTTGCAATTTATAGAGAATGAGGAAAGGGGAGAAAGGTTAGAAGCAATATGAATTTAAATACAAGAAATGTTAAACTCTATAAAAAGAAACACTCATGTTTTAGAAGTGCATGAATAGCCAAAGGGAAAAATTCAAGCTTTATCAGTATATACCTTATATTCTTTATATTCTTTGAGAGGTCAGACAGGAATAAATAAAGGAGAAAGGAAAAAAGCATTCTTTTTTTTACTCGTTTGTTTGCTTGCAGCTGTAATATCAGGCATAATAAAGACTTAGTACAAGACAGGCTTAACTGGAGTTCACTAACATTGACAAATTTAATTTATTATGGTAAGTGTCATTTTACTCTGTTTCTTTAATATGTGACAAAGTAGTTCAAATATCAGATCATGAAAATCATGAAACTCAAAAGTGGTTTTATAACTGCATTCTGACACAGTCCTTTATGTTTCCCCTTTACCCAATGTTTTTTTTCTTGTAATGCATCAATAAATCAAAGCAAGTGTTTGGCTGAAAGGCAAAATTTTTAGGTAAACAGAAAGAAAAAAAACAGACAAGAATCTGGAGCCAGTGTCGGTGCTGTGCTAGTAATAAGAACAACCTCTTCTTGGCAAAGCTAGATTCATGTTTTTTTCATTGCTTAGAATGATTCATCTAGATTTTCTAATACTTAGGACATCACTTGGATTTAATTGGGCTGTCCTCTTGTACAGGGGTGAATGCTTGCCTACACAAAACAAATTTTGTTTTGACTAACTGTGGATAACTTGATAAGTGTGTCTTGCAAAACTGAAAAGGCTTTTTCTTGAATTTATCTAACCAGGTCACGTTTTTGTGAGTGTTGTTAACATCGTAAAGGTCTCCAAATCTACACAGGGAACAAGCAACAAGAAAAGAGACAAAACTGCTTTATGGGATAGATATGCTGTACAATAGATCCTGCGGTGTTTTTCTTTCTACCTGTTAGACACCAGATCAGTAATTATTGGGTTGGAAGCACCTTGTGGGTGTGTGGTGGAGAAGGTCTAGGCCTAGGCCTGCAACCAAGATGACCGAGAGCACACGTCAGGGAAAGCCATGCAGCTGGGCTGGCTCACCCTTTTTGCCAAAATGCCTATTTTCTCACCAAATTAAAAGAAATCTCTTAGAGACAAGAGTGTAGTCTTCTCTACAGATATGAACTCAAGGTATATAATCAAGGACTTTGCAAGAGTTTGTGCAGGCAAAATCTCTTGAAGTCTAAAATTAAAGTGCACATCCAGTAAGAGCTTGGAGCTTCTGGACTGGGCTATAACACTATGACACAGACTGGGGAAATGGAGCACTGATTTTTATTTTGTTTTTTTGTTTGTCTGCTTGGGTTTCTTTCTGCATGCCTGGGTTTTCTACCAAAAGAAGATAGAACAGTAAGGGAACAGTGCACCCAATTTCTCGAGAAAACCAAGATGTTTCTGGGGATCTGAAACTGATATAAGCATCTGCACAGACAGCCTTTTAGACCTTGACATCATTTCCCTCAAATTTTTCATTATAGTACCTCCCTTACTCTGAGTGAAATTTGCTCAAGTCACCCTGCAAGGCCTGCTGTAGCATGCAACTTCAGAAGATCTAATACAAATGGAAGAGCAAGCACATGTGTAGCAGCATTTCTGCAGTTAATACATATTTTAGGAAATGTCCCTGTAATGGTATTATGGAGGTTACAGCCTGGAGAAGCATGATTGGATTTATTTGAGCATTAATCCAAGGGTTTTATGGGCTTGTATGGTCTGCATATCCTATTACAGCATACAGAACCATTCAGGTGGGATATGCTTTGTAGTTATGAATTTTTGTAATTAGTATTGTAATGAAAGCTATTAATATTGCAATTAATATTGCAATTAATATTGTAATGAATTTCACATTCCATGGGTAAGTTTGCTTTGCTAGAAGGAAACATCTCTGGATATGTGTGGTTTAGGTGGGATTTGGTCTGTATGACCACTTCAGATGGAAATATCTTATCTTTGCAGTTTAAAACAGATCCTCTGCTTATCAGTGACAATTTACAACACGAGATCCCTCTTGCTTGATTGCCTTTTGCCATAGGGAAGTAAAACTGGCATCTTTAGTGGCAGGCTCTGAAAAATGAAGTGATTACAATCTTGACAGAGCAGTATGGAAAACTCTGAGCTTCCTGTTGATGTGGGAGATTTTGTTCTTTGAGACTATCAAACTATCATGTTTTAAAAGCAGTCACTTCACTCAGAAATGTACTGTCAAGCTGCAATATAAAGGTAGTTCTATTAAATGTAAAATTTTAATCTCAGAATTAAAAACTTTTAGACAGAAACAGTTTTTAATAACTGAAGTATTTTACTGCATTTATTTCTAATTAACTTCTTGAAAAGATTTTTGGATACTTATGTAAAAATATAAATTGTAAAACTTGAAAACAAGAATTATGTCAGTCTTTATGAACCATACAGTGCAGCTAGAGACGATAGTATACATTTAAGTGAGTGCAGGAAAGTTTTTTAGTGTTTCTTATGAAGAAACAAGTAAATGACTGAGGGAAGGAAGATTAGAGATAATGTATATAAAGTCATTTTAGATTGTGCTACAGGAAGGACTATCAAAATGGACTGGAAATTATTTGGGTTTAAATATTAAGGTTGGATATGACATTAATACAGGTTTTGAAATCAATAACTAATATGCTATAAGACAGAACTAAGAAATATGATTAACAGATGTATGATAATTGAAAAACAGATACAATTTACTGAATATAAAAGGTTGTGGGATTTTTTTCCCTGTGTGACAGATCTACCAGGAAGATGTTGAACTATTTAGCTGTAGTCTTTCCAAATAGAGAACACAGGAAAAGTAGACTAGCCTGTTAGCCTGCCAGATTACATTTGCTGAAAAAGGAGAAATGCAGAATGGCACTAGCTATTATGTTGTGTTGAACAGTTAGATGTGTTTTTGAGGACCTCTTATCAGAATGCCTAAATGCTCTTCAAGTTACACCGCATCACTATGATGAACCTATTTTCTGTTCTTTGTATGCAAAATGGTAAGAAAGTCTGCCTGGTAAACTCTTCCAGGACCTCTGAGAGGAAGTGACCTCAAGGTTTAGATTGGATATTAGGAAAATATTCTCCATGGAAAGGGTTGTCAAGGCCTGGAAAAGGTTGCCCAGGCAAGTGGTTGACTCATCATCCCTGGAGGTATTTAAAAACATTCAGGGTGGACTTGGCAGTGCTGGGTCAATTGTTGGATTTGATGATCTTAAAGGTCTTTTCCATCTTAAAAATATCTGTGATTCTATGATCGCATCTGGAAGTACAAGTTATTTTTATAATAGCACTGATAGCATTATCTTTCTAGAGTTCTCTTAGGAATGTTGACAGTGGCTACTGTGCTGTAAGTCTGTCAGGGACAAATGTCAACTGTAACATGGTGCTACAATAAAAGACCAAGGTAGCCATGGTTCCTGAAGCCCAAGAAGCCAAAAAAACCCAATTTCTTCTGAGATGTCTTCAGTGAGAGCTACAGTGTCGTTAGATTATCTTCAGTAAATATCATGAAAAGAAAGCAACAAAACTATTTCATAGGTCACATTGGGTTACTGTTATCAATGATCATAAATACATTTGAATTACATTGGCCATTATTTTTAAACAAATCCCCTGCTTTATGAAAGAGTCATATCCTGGATTGAGCAATACAAAAGAGAGAGTGAAATAAACACAACTTTCTGTATTATCATTGATCAAATGATTATTTTCTGATCTTTACTGGAATACAATTTATTAAGGATAATTTAAACTCCTGTATCGGTTTCTTACTTTATTTAGTTTTGCATAAAAATTAAGTTAAAAAATACGAGACAATTTTAAAGTAAGAAAATATTTATAATTTCTTAATAATATATTATTTTATTATAATAACAAAGCTGTAGCAAACTGAAACATATTTGTTCTCAATTATCCTTTGAAAGAACATTTTATGGTTGTTGTTTTTTTTCTGGTTGATTTTCTTACTGATTGATGGAAAAGATGTATTCAAATTCTTCAGTAATTCTGAAGATCATCTTTGATCAACTTCTGAAGTCCCTCTAATAAATTTTTTTTGTTAATAGAGTGCAACAACCCACAGTGAACCTGGATATTGGGGTTTATTAAAGAAGCAAAGGGATTAGAGTTATTACCCTATTAGATTATCACTTACATTCCTCTGCTTGTTCTCCTGAGCATTATGATTGGTAGGTGTCAGCCTCTCATACTGGCCAAGAAAGGCTGGTCACAAAGTTAAGTTGGATTGTACTATTCCACTCCTTGCAGTTCCCAGTCTCAGGTGTTATCAAAATCCCTTGGCTTCACCCTCTATTCATCTGTATGTGTCTTCCCCAACTTCACACCCCTCCTCAGCTTTCAGGATCTTTTCTCCAGCCAGTAGCTTCACCACTTTCTTTCTAGGTCTCCTCTTTCCAGGTGTCATAGGTTTGAAAAGCGATGTTGGAATTTTCTTGTCCACTTCTTCTTTTTGGTGTATACTTCCTTTAGGCTCTTGTCCCTGGTTTTCCCACCTATCCAGACAGATTTTTTGTGCATACGCACGATTTATGATCAGTTTCTCAGCTGGAGTTTTGGAGGATTCGGGACAAGCTCCTTGATTTTCAATTATTTGTATAACTTTCCCTAAACCCAGACTTTGTGAATTCTGAGGAGGGAACGGGCAAAAGTCCTGCCCCTGAGGAGGAAAAACCTTCTACATCATTATAGGCTGGGGTCCAGTTTTCTGGAAAGCAGACTGTCAGAAAAAGACCTGGAGGTCCTGGTGGACACCATGTTGAATGTAACAAAGCAAGGTACCCCTGCAGCCAGGAAGATAATGGTATCCTGGGCTACATTAGGCAAAGTATTGTCATTGGGTTGTGTGAGGTGATCCTTTCCATTTTCTCAGCACAGGTGAGTACAGTGTCCAGTTCTAGGCTCCTCAGTACAAGGCAGACATAGGCATATAAGAAAGAATTCAGCCACTAAGATAATTAAGTGACAGCCACTCTCTCATATGATGACAGATAAAGCTAGGACTGTTCAGCCTACAGAAGGGAAGGCTTGGGCAGGGTGGAGGGGGTGGTGTATAAATACCCGGTGGGAGTTTGCAAAGAAAGTGAAGCCAGGCTCTTCTCAGTGGTATTTAGTGACAGCAGCAGAGGCAAAGGGCACAAACCAAGACACAGGAGATTCCCTCTGAACCTTAGAAAACATGGTGAGAATCTGTGAAAATCAGACTGAGCACTGACACATGTTAACCAGGGAGGCTGTGGAGTTTCCCTCCTTTGAGATATTCAAAAGCCGTCTGGACACGGTCCTGTGTAATTGGCTCTACATTGCCCTGCTTTAGCAGAGAAGTTGGACTGGATGACCTTCAGATGTTCTTTTCAGCTTACCATTTTATGACTTTATGATTCTGTGACTTTACACAATAGCTTCATGTCTAAAGGTTAATCTATTTTAATGTGGAAAAGAAAAGAATTATTATTGCATTTTTATTTTAAAAAGTGGGGAAGAGAATAAAAAAATACTGTAGAAAACAATTCTGAAGCCTTAAGGGCATAAACAGCAAGGACTTTTTTTAAGGTTTACTCTATTTCTTACAAGGTTTTCGAAAAATTGCCATATCAACATTTTTAAATAGAAGTAGCTGAGATTAAAGGAGGATAATTTTGCTTCCCTGATGTCCAAATTTATTTCAAGAACCTCAGAACTTATTAGTAAATTTTTGACAGAGCTACGTAGCACTGAAAATAGAAACAGTGAGAATATCATGATTGCTTTAAATAATTATATCTGATTACATTAATCTGATCACCTCACGCAACCTAATGACAATACTTTGCTTAATGTAGCCCAGGATACCATTATCTTCTTGGCTGCAGGAGTTCTTTGCTTGGTCCTATTCAACGTGGTGTCCACCAGGACCTCCAGGTCTTTCTCTGACAGTCTGCTTTCAAAAATTTACTGCTCTTGTTGAAAGCTCATGTTGGAAGGAAAGTAAGTAAATCAAAGTCTCATGTACAAAGCCTTGGAGAAGTCAAATTGAAATCTCTACTCTGAAGCATAGTTCATTATTGCCAGACACTGTAAGAAATAGGAGGAAATGAGTGAGATCCTATGCCAGAACAGGTGGTGAAGTAAAGTATGAAACAGTAGCTTGAGTGTTAAAATAGATTCTTGACCTTGTGTCACAAATATTACAGATGATCCCTAACACTGCATTGCTGGCCTAATCAATTCTTTTAATGAGAAATTGTATCCTACAGGCAAAGTTTCTGTGGTTGAGAAGCTCCTATGAAATTCAATATTTCAATAATTATGTATATTCTAATAAATAACCTTTTCTTTGGAAAGTTTCCAGCTGTCTAAAACTTACACAGGAGATTTGGTTTTGTTATTTATTCCAGAAAAAAAAATTAAACAAAACAACACAACAGCACAAGAACTGTTTGAATTCCAATATTGTTATCTTAAATTTTTTCACTTGAAAGAAAGCTTAGACAAAAGTCTAGAAAGTCCAGAATAATAAAAGTTACCTAAAAAGAAGACAGGAGTCTTTGTCAGTTTCATAAATCATGGCTTTGAAGAAAATAATGCAGTATTCAGAACTGTAGGTTATTTGTGTCTTCCATTTCACTGGGCTGGAATTTTATTTTATTTTTTATTATCACCTTATTGAACATAAAAAGTAGTCTTGTGTGTGTAAATTGATACAATGCCTGCAAATTTTAACACAGAAGGTAAGTAGGGTACACAAGTGCACTTAAGAAGTATGAAAATGTAAACTCTGCAACTGCAGCACTGTTATTCAATTGGAGCTCAGTAATGCAGTTATAAATATTTATAATAAATAATTTATAATAAATAATTATATATTTAGTATATAACAAATAATTTACAGATTCCAGTACAATAAATTATTATATATAATTATATAATGTATTATAATTATATATTATAATGTTATTATATTAATAAATTGTTTATTTAATAAATATTAGTTTTTATCTCAGCCTGCAGAAATAAAATTATTAGAATTATATAAAAGCCTACTGAAAAATTAGAGAATTGGTGAAATATTTTTGCAGAAGTCATTCCAGAGTTAATACTGAAGACGTATAACATTATTGTCATTTTGTATTTGTCTTGTATATGTACAACTATAAAGCTATTTGAACTTATTGTACAACTATTTGAAAAACAGATTTCCAGAAATGTATAGGTCAGCAAGTCTGGAAGTGGCTGTACTCATCATTGCCTCTTTTCTGTTGCAGAAATTTCAATTCTACCATTCACAACCTTATGCTGGAATAAAATTTATTCAACAGGATGAATCACACAACACATAAGCACAGAGGGCATATTAAAAATATCTAGTGGAGTAACATTTTGCTTGTATTTGCATTTCATTTTTAGGTACGGGGAAATTCTTTCCCACTTTTGGCAGGGCGGTTGGTCCCACGGCCATAGTTGTAATGGGTTGAATTAAAACTTTGTCCATAAAAATATGAATAACTGGTTATAGTTACATAAAAACCATTCCTTTAACAACTTAAAGGAGACAGATTTAATCCTGCAGAGAGAGAGACAGCCTCTACCCTCAGTCGACACTCTTTTGACATGCTAATGAGGGGCCAGAAGAATCAGACAGCTGTTGATAAGGAAAGGAGGAATGAAAAGACACTGACGGGAAGAGATATCCCTCAAGATATCAGCCTGGAGAAGGAATGTCGCAATCAACAAAACCCTGTCTGGACCAGAAAAAGATAACCTTTACAGTAAATTAATATGTAACAAGCTTATATAACCGAAAAAGGTATAAAAAGAGGAGTTTTTAAACAGCCGGTGTGCTCTTTGGGTACAATGTAACCTAAGGATGGCACCCAGCGCTGGGACCCAGCGCTGCACTAATATCTCTTGCACTCTTTCTTTATTCTGCAGGTATTCTTTGCCGTCTCCAAAAATCTAAGGGAAGGATTCACTTCTAACAATTTGGGAACTTCGTCCAGGATTTCCGTCAGGTGGCTCTGAGCTAGAGGGCCTGCGTGCCAGGAAGATTCATCCTGCTGGAGTTTGGCAGTTCTGGAGGCAGACCTTCTGTTCAGAGTGGCCATGACAGAGGATCCTGAGACAAACGGCTGCAGAATAAAAAAGACAGGAGAAAAATTGGACATGCTAAATTTGGTAAAGTACCACCACGAGATGTTTTAATCTAAGAAGACATTCCGTTCAGGGACCTGCAGGTCCCCGACAGGCGTCTGAGATGTATACTGGTCTATTTTCTGTTATATACTAATAAATATATTTTTATAATTTTTATTGTATACTAATAAATACTTCTTTATTATAATATGATTATTTTGAGTATCTCTAATAATCTATAACAATGGTACCTGAGAAAATCTGTTTGAAAACTTTACTCCATTATGCACATATAGCTAAATTCTGTGAACAATATTAATAAGCAGCACTGATTTTTTAAAAGAATTGCAAGTCTTAATAAAACAACAAAACTAAAAAGATATTTATTCAAATTATTCATGCAAAAAGAAGGAAAGCAAGTGGCAAGTTAATTGGCTATCTAAATATTAAAGCTTGAAAGACAAAGCAAACTAATTTGCATTCCAATTCCTTAATTCTTGTCACTAGATAATTATTACAATTTGTTTGGCTTGTATTTTTCATCATATTTCCCTCTAAAGCTAAAACCTTTTCAGCACTGCTTCTATAAAACTTGGACACAAGAGTTTAACAATCTATCATAGTTGACTAATTTGGCTGAGCATACTCAAAGACAGGACTGATGTTTAACACCTGTAATGCCAAAATCATAAAACAAAGTAGACTTATGTCTCACAGCTGAATTAAAGTAAAATAACTGTGAGTACATTACATCTCTATACAAAGCACTGTGAACCAAGTATTACTGTTGGATGAATATAATAACTTTTACCAGCTTTTAATACACCAACTAAGTCTTTGATATCACTGAATAGAATATAATAGAGAGCAAGACCAGATTGGCCTCTGTACCTGCCACGAAGAAGATCCTTTACTCTGCTGCTGGCTGCAAACCAACAGGCATGGAGAGTGGAGGCACATGTCATACTGGACCTCTAACTTACCATGATAATGTTACAGCTGGTGATTAGTGTGAGAAATATCTCTGAATAAAATTTCGAAGATGGCCAAATAAAGTGAAACAAAGAACTTTAATTACAGCGCGCTGGATGCAACAGGCTTTGGAACCCAACCCTTGCATGCCGAGAGTGGGAGGGACCAGTCTTTTTAAGATTTCTTGATTTACATGACCATGACCGCTCCTCCCATGGCAAGCTCCGCTCCTTTTCTTCCTTATAAGGTGATATAGTCTCTTTTCTTGAGCTTGATTGGGTCTCTTAGGGCCGGTCTCTGTTCTTCTTTTGTCAGCTTATTAGCTATGTTAACCAGTTTATTAAGTCTTTTGGCCATGTTGTCTCTTGATAACAAGCTCTGGCTGGGCCCATTGTTCTCGAGTTAGTCCTCACACAATACAGTAACAGGCAACCATAACAAAATTAGCCTCCTATAGCTGCTGGTAGGCTTGCGAACAGCAGTAAGCAGAAATAGCAATGGTCATTATTAAATAACTCTCCAGCTCCCCCAAACAATACATCTTCTAGGCATCTTATCATGAGCAAACTCCTGCTTGTAATAGAACCGCCCCCATTCATTTCTCACAATCCCCCCTCTTTCTTTTCCTCATGATTTTATTACAAGCTAAACATTAGACTTTTTTTTTTGTTCTTTCAGTTTCATTTGGCTTATGATCTTTTTGCTTTCTTTGGTTTCTAGTTGTAGTGTTTTTTGGATGGTGGTCAGGTTCATTTTTTTGAACTACATTAAGGATTAATCTTACAAAACATGAAATTAAACAAAGTAGAAATGTAAATGTAAAATGTAAATGGCCAGTCTTCGCGAACGAAGAGCCGGGGAAGGTCCTTACCCGCATATGCAGATAAGGCCTTC
>JAWWES010000081.1:134425418-134444612 GCA_035583135.1 Lophotriccus pileatus | reverse complement strand
CTGCTCTCCAGCCACTCTGTGCCCAGCCTGTAGCACTGCAGGGGGTTGTTGTGGCCAAAGTGCAGGACCCGGCACTTACACATGTATGTGGATGCACATATATATGTCCATGGAAGAATGTGTTTTGTCTATATATGAGCATAAATACTTAAAACTGTTTAACTGTAGTAAGGCCGAAGAATCTGCTGAAAAGCAGTTTCAATGCATTTTTTCAATGAAGTTCTAATTCATTAGCTTATTACTGACTTTCTTGAAGAATAAAATCAGTTCCTAAAACATGATTAAAACATAAGGTGGCATGATAAATTTTGAATTAATACATAGTACAGAATGTTTATGTTCTTTCAAAGTTAAAGAATTAAAATCAATATAGGTTCCATTGTTGAGCAGCTATTTTCCATCCCCAAGAGAGCTGCAAATTCTGTAGTCAGTAATAGCACAATAAACAAAAACATTTTCAAGTGTTAAATCAGACAAGTAGATTTTCAATTTAGCCCCAAAGCTAGAGAGTGATATTTTACAATTGAAAGAAAAACTCCCTTCCAGGCCTAGAAATCTCCACGGTCAAGGAAAAAGACATGGGTTCGGGACTAAAAGGTCAAGAGAATGGATGATGACAGTCTAACAGCTGGGCTGGAATTCTCAGTTGGCTATTAAAGCTCCAAATTAAATTACCTTTGGTGGCAGTTTTTTAGTTTGTTTTTCTTGCAAGACTAAACTGACTCTTTAAATTAAACATATAGAGTAAAAATGCATAATAATATTAAATATTAACTATTCTGTTTTCCCATTATGTGAAAAGAGCAAAAATGTTTAAATTCTTTGAATAGGCCATGATATTAGAGCCAGTTTAAAAAAAAAATCATGGAAAATGTAAATGTTTCAGGGAAACATTAAATCATATAAACATTTCATATGGAAATCAAGAAACCAAATCATTCAGCACACTAAGTCTTCCAAATAAGTCTAGAGTGATTTTCCCAGGCTCCTACAACTCATTTTACAAATTTCTGCTGCTCTCCATCTGCTGAGATATCTGTGTCTCCAGTCCTGTGCACACCACAGCTGTTCCTTCTTCAAACCAGCCAAAAAGGCTGCCACGCTGAGGAAAAGAGCCTTCTTACCCAGCCAGTAGGCAGAGGTCTTGGGGAGGCAGACAGAGCCATACCTAGGCTGTCAGAGCACCAGCCTGATCAGGTTTGCAGGGCAATTTGGTATTTAGCTAAATACCAGATGACCTCTAAAGTTTCTTTAGCAACTGGCTCTGTTATATCCTGCTCTGGAGGTTTGACTAAGCTTCTCCCAAGCTTTCCAGATGGCTAGAGGTACTTGCTTCTCACATAGCTGTCCACCTCATTGCCAGGCTCACTGGATTATTGACATTCCGAAAAGTTAAAAATAGTCTTCCTGGAACTAGCTAAATTCTAGTGATTGAACGCTCTTCTTGCCTACTCACAGAGCACACTTAGCTAATGTGATGGTTTGCAGTAAGAAAGCAATTCGTTAAAGGACAGCTGGTGAAATTTGGAAACTCAGCGTAATCTTGTGGAATTTCAGTTCCACTAAATAAACCCCACTAGTTTTCAACAGGTTGTAGCCATTTGTAAATGTTACAAATGCTTTGTAGGTCAGACATTTTGTTTCTTAGGCATCTCATGCCAGCACAAACTTATTAAAGGTTTCCTAGGCATTTCCATGAAAAAAAATAAAGTAGGAGAATTCAAAATTACAACCTTTTTTTTTATATATAAATTATGTAATTGGCTGCTTGCACTGATGAGAGTTACTGATTTTTCAGTAAGTTGTCTTACTGATAATTCTTCTAATTTTAACGAGTCGTTCTGGTATAGATTAAGACAAGATCCTAATCCTCACACTTATATTTTCTTTCACCGTCTTTTAGACAATTTTTTTTTTCTAGGATTCTTATTCTATCAACTTCAAGCACTTACTGTCACTACTACTCGTTAACACCGTACGGTTACTGATTCTCTTCCTCTCCCCCACGAGATAATAAAGTGCTGAATATTCCAGTTTTATGGCCAGGGGTGTTAGAAACATTAACTATACTGCCGAGTCTGTGCAGCCTGAAGTCTGGTGCACTCCAGGTCTTCATTCTAAGTGCTTATATCACTATATTTAATCAGCTTTCTGAACTCTGGTTGCCTACTATCCTAACCTGTCATTTTATTTTCACTTGGTACCAGAACTGGTTTCTGGGAGACACACCAAGCTGCTTTATCTAGCCATCACTAATCATAAGGTGGCTCTATAAGGCCAAATGGATACGTCTAGGGAACATAAACATCTGCTCAAGCGTTCTGATAAGCTCAGAACCTCTTTCCCTCTATTGATTATGTGTACAGATAGCATTTACTGAGATGAGTATTATGCTGAATGCTTTGTCCCAGAGCTCATAGAAGATACAAATGCAGGATGCACATTACTGCTTGTAAATTAAAGTCTTAATTATTAAACCATCTTAGCACTTCATCTGAGTATTGTTTCCTGTCTCTGTGTTCTCTTACTAGTCCTTCTTACTTCCTACTTCTTCAATAAAGTGAATTCAATTTAAAGAGACAATAACCTCCTTAGAGTCTTTAGACAAACCCTAGAGTCATTAGGTAAACATTTTCAATGATTATTGGAACATGGTAAGGCTATTAATCTTTTAACTTTTAATAGTGTACATATCCCTAGTTACTTCCCAGGATACAATTAGTTTTCATTGTTCCAAGTGCTCACTTGTTTAATTCATTCAGTGCTTCACTGACATGTAACAGTAGTCACAGATAGAAATTCCAACAAATTACTTGCCTCTGTGATGTGTATATTGGTATATACGTTTGTCTGTGAAAAATATTGTCCTAGCAAAATGTGTAAAACTTTAAAGTTTTTTAAACTCTCTTTCAATATGAAGGCATTCCCCCTTGTCTTATCACTACAGTTCCCGATAAAGTGTCCCCCTCCAGCTTTCTTGTAGCTCCCCTTCAGATACAGAAGGCTGCTGAGAGGTCTCCATACAACCTTCTCCTCTCCAGGCTGAACATCCCTGTCCTCATAGGGTAGCTGCTGTAGTCCCCTTATCAAAGTTGTGGCCCTTATCTGGACTTCCTCCAACAGTTCCATGTCCTCACTATGTTGGGGGCACTAGAACTTTATACAGTATTCAGGTGGGGTCCCATGAGAGCAGAGTAGATGGGGAAAATCATCTCCTTGACCTGCTGGCAGGTTTGATGCAGCCCAGGACACAGTAAGCTTTCTGGGCTGTGAGCATACTCTGCTGGCTCATGTCCAGTTTTCTATCAATCAAAAGACAGCCAAGAAACTACAAGAAAGATTCAATAACCTTTCTATGACCCTGGGTCACAAATTAATCTGCTGAAGCATAAAGAATATGGGATACCTAGCAGCACTAGAAAACTTTCAGATCACTAAGGGTTAGTCATTTAAAACATAAAAGTACAGGCTCAATTTTTCTTGTCTTAATCAGAAAAATATAGGTAAAGATGTAGAAAGCAAAGCAACAAATAGTTGAATGCTGTTAGCAGTTTACTGGAAGGTCTTGAGACAATGGGAAAAGAAAATTGGCTTTATATCCTATTTAATAGTAAAATACATTGTGTTCCTCTGAGATTGTTAAAACTATTCAATATCTGCAGTGTTGTGGCTGCAGAACAAATGGATGTCAATGTACTTCTTTTGGTCTTAGATGCTTAAATCATTTCCTTGCCAGGTTTTATTTTTCCTTATGCAGATGCAAATTATTTTTCAAAATGAGTTTGACAGATTTACAGATCTGATTAGGAGTATTTTATATTTATCCTAAAGAGGTATCAGAACTCCAGTAAGAGCAAAATAACACAAAATCAGGTCCCTAGAAAGAACCATAAGACTAATAAGCTCTGATGCTGCACATTATACATGGAAGTCTAGTCCTTAACAATCTGTCCATGTTTACAATTACTTAGTAAAGAATATAAAGTATTCTCTGGAATGAAAAATATATTTTTTTACAAAATTACTGATCAGGCCACAAAAAATTAAATAATCATAACAGGTCACAAAGCATGCCATGCTTTAGATCTATGAGTAGAAATTCAGTAGCAGAGAAAACTGATCCCCCAGGTTTCCTTATAATGGGCAGAAAAATCACCATGGGGATAAAGTTCTCTTCTCAAACAATTTTCTGGGAAATTATATAATTTGCTGTATTATATCTATGTCTTGTGCCTTGCCAGTTCCAAATGACAGTGCACTATTGCTACCAGGATACACACCACGAATCTCCTGGCCCTACAGAGGCTGTCTACGGGTACAGGCAGTCTTAAGACTGATTCCCTATTTACCACGAGATAGATTGATCTCCTCTGATGAGTGAAACAAAATCACAGACACCAGTTCAGCTTACTATGAAGGTTAACCTTCACCTTTGCTAGAGACAGCTGAGTAAGCCTAAGTCACATTGACTGCCATACTAAATATCTGTTGACTGTAATGGGAGCTTAAACAAGTACTCGCTTAAACATCACCCGCACCTGTGGAAACCTGGATTTTACTGTCTTAGTCTTGAAACGAATTATTCCACTGTAAGTGTCCCAAAATGGACTTCTGGAAAGCCAAGAGAAGAAAACAGATGCCTGGTTTTTAACCTGGGGTCACGTGATGATTAAGTCTAAAATTTAGAAACAGTTGTGTAATTTATTTATTCAATACAGTTATAATAACCTTTAGTTATTATAGTACTGAATGCCACTTTGAATATTTGTCTTCAGCTTGTACTTTACTTGTTCATAACATGAGCATAGTAAGCCCCACTTTTAGAAGCTGTTGAACTGAAAGCATACTAGTAGCTCACAACAAATTTTGATTGAGGCTCTACATCTAAATCCCAATAATTTTCTCACTATTTGAAACAGAAGTGAAACTAGTACAGGATGTCAAAAGAGAAGTATGGAAATGAGTGAAAATGTATCCTCTGAAGGCCTTTGAACTATTTTTAGTTCTTCCTGCCAGGGGCTGCAATCAAACAATGCACAATGAATATTCATTATGGAGCTGAGTAATCGATTCTATTATTTGCTTTTATACACTTTGCAAAATTAAGTTCAGAAGAGAAAGACACATCTGGTTGGATGATGGAGCAATGCCTCTCTGACTCTTTCATTTCCAGTGTGCTGACAGAGACAGTATTCAGGATACGAAACATTTCTCAACTGTTCAAAAACTAACAAGAAAGACCGTCCTTGTTTTAAATAACTTATAATTTTCTTTGCTGACAGCAAAAGAAATGTGCATATTTATGTTACGAAATGTTTGATCCTTAATGCTTCAGTTGTGGCATATTCTGTCTAAAATGCCCTGATATACATAATCTTTAAGTTATTTTTATTTACAATCACTTTCATGTTACTCTTACACAGCAGCTATTTCTTTAATAAAAATTGAGAGGGACTAAGTATTAGAGGGTTTATTTAAAAAAAAAGTGAAGAAAAGGGTAGTATAAAAATTGGTCTTCAGTCTGGCGAGAAGCTGAAAAGCAGAAAAAGAATTTTTTTTTTTATCCCTACTGATTACCTCAGCTGCTACCACTTGAATGGCTTCTTTTTCACGTTCTTGTAGATGAGCAAAACTGTCATGGGAGACCATCTTGAACATTTTGCTTTTCCAAAAGTACAAAAGCTTCCTGAATCTTCTTTAGCTTTACAGGTCTGATGGGAGTAGAACTCTTTCAAAAAATTATTTTCCACCTGTGTTCTCTAATTTTTAGAATTTTAATCCAAATCCCAGTGAGCTTTCATGGCTACACTGCCAGTGTCATTTTAAGAGCTTTCTATTCAGCATGACTTTCACTTAGCTTCCTTCACTTTTAGATGTTCTTCACAGTTATAAAGGCAATTTATCTGACCCCTTTATTTAACAGCAAACAGGTATTATTAATTCATGATCTGTAATACTAGTCTGGAATCTCATAAATGCATAACAGAGAAGACTGGTACTAACAATTATTTACATTAAAATTATTAGGTGATTCATAACAACAGTGTGTATAAAATTTGATTGTTATTTCTTCCTACACTTAAGGCATCATAGGACATAATTAATAATACTTAGAAACACCACCGCCACAATTCGAAAATGATTCATGACTTTCTTTGTCTGTGAGTGAAAACAACATTTGAATATGAATGTCCTGGTTTCTGCTTGATCAGCAAACAGTTCCACAACATGCACAAAATGATATAGAAAGTTTTCAAGTTTATATCCTCATCTACTCATGTGCCTTTGTAGAAAAATCTAGAAAACAATTTGTTAAAAGAAGCAATTTAAGGAATGATATGATTGTAAGAAGAAAATAAAAATCTTTCATTAAACCTTCATGTTCCCACTGCAGAAGTTTGTTTGCTTAGTTGTTCTGCCCCTTTCTTTGAATGCAGGCTGCAATTATATGTACTTAATTTTGACAGTCATTAATTTCCCTTTGTTTTCAAAATGTGAGCAATGCAGTGTAACCAGTATTTCTCTGTAGGCTTGCCAATGGAATATATGAAATCGGTGGATGGGAAGAAAGGAAATAGTCAACAGAAACTTCATGCTTTTGGTTTATTGTGTGGAATGAGAGCTCTTTTTTTTTAAGAAAAAAAAAAAAAAGGTAAGTGTTGTGTTAAATTTTCAAGTTTCTCTCCCCTACCAGCAGGGAAATACAAAAGCTATTGGAAATACTTTTTGAACAATGGCTAAGTGCTTTAAAGTTTAGTCAGCACAGGTAAGTGTTAGGTTTTTGAGCCTTCTATTCCATTTTTTGTGCGGGTAGTGAAACTGTGTGATCAAGAGCAAAACTAATCTTTGATAACATAATATAAAAGAAGTAGGCAGCTTTGGCTCTGTATCAGATAAACATTTACTCTGGGAATTCATGTAAATCAGAGGAATCACTGTTTGTGAGTCTTGGCCTTGGACAGGCTTAATCAGCCAGAATTTTCTATTAATGAATTTTGAATAGGCATGACAAAACTAATTACTTTAAAGATGGGCAAAGAATTTTGGCAGGAAAAGACGTGACATTTTATAATGGTAAATAATATCTCTCCTTCTCAATATGCAACACTGCTGTACTATGTGCAGTGCATACCAAAAAGGAATGGGTTATGCATTAAGTTCATCAAATAAGAATTGTAACGTAAGGGTTTTTCACAGTTCTAAAATCCCTTAGTTTTTCTTTAACAACAAATTTATAGGAATAATCTCAGATCTCATGTTTGGGTTTTTGTTCGTTTGCTTCTTTTTTGGATGTTTTTTGGTTTGGTTTGGTTTGGTTTGGGTTTTTTTTGGTTTGTTTTTAACTAAAGTAGAGGTTAATTCAAGAATAATGATAGATTAGAGAATAAAACACTGTTCAGGATTTATTTCAAGAGTATTGCAGACTGTTCATCTTAGCTTTAACTCTCATTAGAGTTCAAATTCTTCAAGGTCATCTTCCTTGCTTTTAAATATAACATAAATCAAATTATTAGCCTTGGTATACAAACACATTCCTGAAGATTAAAAAAAATGATATGGATTGTGTTCCATGGGATTGTTTTCCTTAATTTCTCAATGCTTTTACTCCCAGTCTGTAGTTGAAGGATATTAGCATTTCCTTTTTTATTATCTAGTCATATTTCAGATTTTAGGAGGGGAAAAACAACTTAGTAAAAAGTAAAATTTTCATGAGATTGTAACTGATTACGATCTCACTTGACATTTCCAAGCTATGGCATATGAAACATTAAAAAATAGCTATGATAATAATTATTATTACCCAAAGCCACAAGAGGATTTTGTACAAGAACTCATAAGTACCCAGTTCCCTTCCTTGTATTTAAATTGTTAGAACATGTAATTTGCTCTTTTGTAATGATAATCTGCATATAGCAATTTTCATGCTAGAATTGTGAAACATTTTAGAACTATATACAGTATAAACTTGATGTGAGATAACGTAATATTCTAGGGATGGAAAAATGGGGAAACTTTTCGTAGGCTGGTATTTAGGTTCCAAAGTAACCACACCCAAGGTCTGCAACATTTATAGTGCTTTTCTTCTGTATTTGTAGTTAGAACAGTGTTGATAACACATCAATGCCTTGGCTAGTGCTGAGCTGTACTCACAGACCATCAAGGCTGTATCTCCAACAGTCCCTCTGCAACAAACAGAGGCTGGGGAAGCGACACTGCTGGAACAGCTGACCCAAGCTGACCAAAGGGATATTCCACACCCTATGAAGGGGGAGAAACTCTTACGAAGGTGTTTTTCTTCCAAAGCAACTGTAGAGTTCCCCTCTTTCCCTTAGCTTTTATTGCTGAGCAGATGTCATAGGGTATGGAATATCCTTTAACTGCCTGAAGATTTCTTGTCTTCTGAAATCTTGCTTTCACATTAAACAATAATGATCATTACCTTTCAGTTTGCTTACAAATATAAGTATTTCCTGATATAGTATTTCATATGTATTTTCTTGGTCTGACAGTGACCTTGTCTATGAGACTGTATGAGGGAAGCATGGATTCATCTCACTTAATTTTAGCAACATGAAGGTTGAGTCCTCCTCCAAGTAGTGTTATTTGGTTCCCTAGCTTCCACTGGAATGAGGAGAGGACAGTGTTTTCTACGTCTCATACACAGCAGTAGAATGGGGAACCTACTTTCCTCCATGAAACAGAGAATTGTCACTTTCAGGTGATTCCTTCCAGTCATCTTCTGTTCACATTATATTGGAAATCTGTGACAGAAGTGGCAAATTAAGCCCACATGTGGAACCCTGAAGTGAAAACTGCAAGTACTATATACTGTTTGTAAAGAATGGAAGAAACTGAATAAATAAACATTTGTTCATAAGAGATGTAGCTAGGAAAAATAGAAAAATTGGAAAATGTGAATCTGACATGAATTTTCTTTTTGAAGATAGTATTTCTCTTCATATTGTAATAAGCATTATAGTTTATCTTCAAAATATTCTGAACACTGTCTCTCAAGCTCCTTTTCCAGTCATTTAAGGGAAAACTGAAGTAAATGCTAAATAATCTCATTTTCTTCTCTTCATCCTATTAACAACTGTCCTTTTTTGAAAAGTTTTTTAGTTTTATTTTCTGCCTTCTACAGTCATGTTGCAAGAAACTCTGAGTTATGGTTTAAATACTCTCTGTAGTTCTCTTTCAATATATTTTACTTCTCTAGTTACCCTAAAAAAAAAAAAAATGCTGTCACTTATTTTTATAGATGTCTCATTTTTCCTTCTTACCAGACTTAGCTAAGTCATTACAAAGTACAGTAGTTTAACCCTAAGTCAAGTACTAGGACAAAAATTAACTCTATCTCATCCAAAACCATGACAACAATGTAAAAGAATTAGAAATGTTAGGCATTAAGATACTCCAGTCTGCAATAAATGGTGATGGTAAATAGCTATTTCAATGTCAGTATAACAGCAATGTAAGGAAGTTATCTCTCTTAATTTTGTGGGGGAAAAGTCAGTCCCACATAATAAAGGCAATTGCAATTTACCAGATTTAGGGATTACATATTCTTGGCATCACAACTGCTTTTTTCCAACCAATTATTAGGAATGAATATTCATATAGTGGATATAAAGGCTCTTTAATTTCCAGTTATGAATTTATAAGTAATAAGATACCCACTGTGGAATAAAAAGTATTTCCAATTCCCTAGGGAGACTTCATTAAAAAACAACAGCAATGACAAAAAAAGGCCACCAAGCCAAAACCAAACCATGTTTGTCTGCAACTCATGTTAATTTTCTAAACACTGCACTTGAAATTTTTAAACAGGTGAAGCGAAGCAAGGCTTTAGAAGGGTTAATCAAAGTGTCTTGCTCTAAAAGACCCACTCTTCCCCCCCGTTTCTACCTTGCTTAAACGAAATTTCGTTCTGCACAAGTTCAGCAGACCTAAACCCACAGAAGAATATTAGAAACATTGTACAAAGAGCTTAGGGGTAATAAATTAAGGCAAAGTGAGCTAGGGTAGACATTTGAATAAGTAAAGTAGGCTTGGAGCCAAGGCTTTCTCCAAGCTTCAGTGATTAGAACACGGACAATGGAAGTTCAAAAGTTTACCAGAGTTCACTCGAGGATGAGGAGTAATTCTGAGACCCTAAGATGAAGTAAGACTGGATGTCCCACCAAATTATTCCCCAAAATGAAGACCACGCCTCATACTCTGCCCTGACTCCACCTGGTATGAATATTGTAATTGAATGATGTAATGATATGAATATGTATGTAAAAATGTTGTAATCATCAGACTCAGAAACTGTATAAATTACCTGCTTTTACGCTGACTACTCTGAAGCCCTTTTGTCTGGCCTGAGCCAGGGGCTTCCCAGCGCTGTCAAATAAATACCTGCTGGTTAAAGGCATAAAACTCTGCCTCTAAGCAGTCTCTATCTGCCTTTTCGGGCATCACAGGGAAAATAAGAAATCTTTTTACCTGACATATTATTAATGTCACAATAGCTAAAATTTTATTAGACTTTAAATTGCAAATCTCAATTTGTATCTGATTTTTACTTGGTTCTGGGATTTTTTCTCCACTCTAAGTCTTATTCTATGAGACCTAAACTTTTATATGCAGAAATTATAGGCAATATTCAGTTGTGTTTTCTGAATGGAAATTTAATTTTCATTTTAATAGAGATTTAGTTTATAATTTTTGGATGTGAAGTATTTTCAAAAGTTTCTTACCACAGCTGCTGTTACAGTGAAATGAAAATTAATGCAATTTTTACATTATAATTCTGATTAAATTAAATAAATATTAAATATTTAAATTAAATTTATATTTAATATTAAGTAAAATAATAAACATTTATTAAATAAATATATTTTATTAAATATTAAATAGAATTTCAGTATGAATAAGAACTTGATTACAGTCAAATAGTTTGATAGTACATCAACAAATTTTGTACATTTCCACGTTCACCTTGTCTTGATTTTCTGACAACTCCTTCTGGTTAAAGGACAAAATTATTTAAAACTTACGAAAGTTTTCACTTAACTAACACTGACTAGTAGTTATGAAGACGTTCACACTCATGAGATAAGCTCTCAGAAATGTTTCCTTAGAGTGGAGATCATGCACTTTTAGAAAGCCCCGTACACTGGTGGGTCTGATTCAGTCCGGTTTGTAGTGTTCATCTTTTTTAGAGGTAATAATGCCATGGTGTAATTGAAGTAAAAAAAGCCTTTGTGCCATGTGTAAGAATAAATTAAACATTCATCTGAATATAAATTACTTTAAGATTACTTAGTCAAGCTCTCCAATGTTTTGCTTATCAGGATTTGCTCATCTGGCCTTTAATGAATCTGATGATTCTCCTCCCTTAACTTTCCATTCAGTTCAAACTTCTGTTCGTTACCATGACACAGAACTGATGTTTAGTTTCTGTTTCTCTGTCCTCTCATTTAATATTTAAACTCAAATAGACCTATTAGTTACCATAAGATTGCTTCTTACTTCAATCATTGTAAATAGGAGAGCAGTTAGTCTTTCTCCAGATCCCTTCGAAACACTCTCTTCTATGACTAGAAAGCAAAGAAAATAATTTAACTTACTGTTCACATGTATACTAGGTAAATAATACCTTTCTATCAAAACCAGCTTTTTTTCACTGGATATGGGGTTTAAAACTTCAGTGAAAAACTTTTTCCACAAAAGTACCTATCAGACAACTACAGTGAATTGAGAATGCAATTCAAATGTATGTACTAGAACTGATCTTAGAAAGGGACTTTGTGAAATTACTTTTGTGACCCTACTTGTTACAACAGAGAAAAAGAGGACAAAGACTGGAGTACTTAAAGTAAATGGAAGATTTCCCAATTCCAATATTTCAGACTTCCATCTGTGATTTTGCCAATCAAATTTTGTACTGTAAGATCAGAATCAACTGTCAGGGGGGAAATCCAAATGTCTAAACTGGAGGTTTAAGACTGATGTCCTTCTTGGATTGTGAGTGGCATGACACCTCCAGCCTGGATCATTTGCTTTGTCTTTGCATATGCAAACATCTGTTTTGTCCCTTTCCTGGGAAGACTAGTCCTTTTTGTGAGCCATACCCCAGCACAGGTCCTGAGTACTTTATGGATCTGCAGCTCAGCTTCTCTACTTTAAAAATCCTCTGCTGCTGAGTTATCAGGTCATCTCTGGAAACTGTGTTCCCTCCTTTGGAAGATAATAGAACTTTGATCTGCAAAGTGATTATAACGGACACTAAAATATATATATATACTTATACATGTGTATGTGTGTGTATATTTGTTTGTTTGCATATGTGTAGATAATATGCAGTGATCATTATTATGAATCTTAATCTTAACTAATTTTTTTAGACATAGGAAATGTACAAGGAATTCCTTAGTAAAAATATTTTAGTAAGAAAAATAAATCGCACCTGCTACTAAAGCTAAAATAAAATATCAAGCATGATATGAAACACATAAAAGCAGTGCTGGTTGGAACTTAAGTGACAAATGAACAGCTTAAGTGTGTACACTGATATGTGTGGGAGGATATGCTTGAAGTTTTAGAGGAGTTAGAAGAGAATTAAACTTTGGGAAGTGTGCAAAGACTCTTCTAGAAGTCATATTTGCCAGTACACATGCTGATCTTCCCAAGCACACAATAGTCAGAAATCATTTCCTGCACTCGTCCCTTGGAAGTCTGGTCAGATTAACTATGAGCTAAAGTTTGTGCTCTCAAGCAGCCCTGGGGCTTAGCTTCCAGCAATCCTTTACAGTTAGCACATTAGTCATCTTCAGCTGGAGATGAACTTGAAAAATAGCTGAAATATCTTCCAAATCAACCAGCCAGATGTAGAACTGCCACAGGTTCTACTCATGGGAAAAATGTCACCATATCTGTTAATCAACATTCTATTTCAGCTGAATTTCTTTTGACAACAATGTTTCTGAGGACAGTATTCAGGCATGATATGAGAAACTCAGTGTCCCACTGCAGGTGTATAGGTTGTGTCCTGTTATACCTGACCTCAGCCAGCCAAGTGCAACATTCTCGTCCTTTGCCTCCCTATCATAAATTCAAACATTCTTCAAAGTGCTTTGATCTTTCTCTAAGTTCCACTTCTTTAGACAGAAGTATTTTTTTTTAGACTTACCTTATCAGTACAACGATGTGTTTACATGTCAGAAAGAAATAGCATAAAAATAAGTTCTACTCATCTGTGACAGGCAAATTTTTTAATTTTCATTAGTTTTGACAGGACTTAGTTTGCCATTGGTAATACACATTTACAAGTTGTATTTTATTAGCACATCAAATCATGTTGCAATGAATTAGAATTTGTCACATTGTATTAGTGTTACGTTCTGACAGGACTTTGCTTCCATCCTAAGTTAGTAAACTTATGGGGAAATTAAGAAAACTTAAGGATTTTTTTGTGGTTTTTATGTATCTTCAGCTCCTGAAAGGTGGGGGGGTTTCTTGTTGGTCAACTGAACAGATAACTGTTAATGAATGTTTTGGCACCAGACAGTATATTCTATTGACTGAAATGTTCACATTTATTTTTTCTCATGATTTTGTGGCTTTTAAAAATCCAGTTATTAGAAATCTTTAATACAACGTATAAACTCCAATATGCGGAATTCACTAGTGGCCTAATCCTGTGCCACTTAAGTAATTATGGGCTTTGTCACTACCTTCAACTGTTTCCTTTCAATAAAAGTGCTCAAGCTCCACAACACTTCACTGTGTTTTGTGCAACTTATTTTATGTAGAGTTTATTCTGACTATTTCCTAGAGTAACATGATAGGATTACAATGCTGATATTTTATTTGTACTGAGAAAAAAAAATTAAAAGGATAAATTAGATATGTTTTCAGGGAATGGTGGAAGTATATTGATCTATTGATTCCTTTTACAGAAGTTTTTCTATTTGAAGCAGAGGTAAAATATCATGAGACTTAGAAGAATTTAGCAATTTATGCTAACATTTATTAGAACATTCATGGGTCCCTCAGTCAGATAGACAAGAATTTTGCAATATTAGGTATTTCTTATTGTAACCTAATTAAAAAAATAAAAAAAAACAGAAGAAAAAAGAGAAAATAAAAAGTTTGTACTAACAAATTTATGAACTAACATTCAGTTAGAAACACAATTGAATATGTAAATAGTTGTTTACCAAAATCTTTTTTCAGAGGTGCTCTTAATGCTTTAGTAAGAACTTTTTACTAGTGGTAATGAATATATACTCTTCAAAATGTGCATTTAAACAGGAACTGATTGCAAATCTGTTTATTGTTTTGTTGTAAGTAGTTGTAATCTAACTAACTAATGTTTAATGTTTCCTATTATTACCTATTGATAAGGCTTTAATATTGATTTGCACTAATATTTTCTGAGAAAATATTAATTGTACATAAACTGCGCATTTTAATTTTCTAAAAATTATACACTAAAATATATACATATAAAGAACATAAAAATTTAGCTCTGTCATTCATCAAAATGCCATCAGAATCAAAGCCAATTCATCTCTCTTCATCTTAACAAAAGCGCTTTATGCATTCATTCTAAGTCATCT
Organism: Lophotriccus pileatus; assembly: GCA_035583135.1. Taxonomy (NCBI): domain Eukaryota; kingdom Metazoa; phylum Chordata; class Aves; order Passeriformes; family Tyrannidae; genus Lophotriccus; species Lophotriccus pileatus. Next base: position 134,430,003 of record JAWWES010000081.1, on the reverse strand, counting down.
TTTATTAAGATGATACATTATGAATGTCTTCTTGATCCAACATCTAATTGATCTCCACCACCACTGTTATGGATATAGGAAACTACTACAGCTCTTTCACTGTAATTTGTGCAAAGAGATTTAACAAATGTTTGCCTAAATATATGTCTCCGTGATTTTGCATTAGGCTGCATGACCTGTCAAGACTAATTTAATAATTTGATAATTATCTCTTTTATATGCATCCAGTTACATCCAGTTATTAAAAGTGGGGGTTTTTTTGTTTGTTTTTTTTTTCTTCTGGTTGGTATGGTGAGTTGACTTTGGCTGGCTGCTAAGCGCCCACTGAGCCACTTGCTCACTCCTGCTCCTCTGCAGGACAGCAGAGAAAATAAGATCAAAGACTCAGGGATCAAGGTAAAGGCAGTTTAATGAAGAAAAGCAAAGACTCCATGGAGAAGTGAAGCAAAGCAAAAAGATTCATTACCTACATCCATTCTGCATGCAATGTCTAGTGTCCAGCCAGTTCCCGGGAAGTAGGCACTCAGTCTGTACCTCATCATATTTTTTAAACAGTTGACTAAATCACAGGTGTTACTAAGAATAATTTCTTATGTGTAATTCAATGCTTTCTGCTTGAATAAAGCCTGAATTTGGCATCTTTATTGCTGAAGCAGGAAGGATAATAAGCTTCCCACCATGTTAACCAAAGTAAAAGACAGGCCATTGAGTCAAATTAATTTTACTGTTTACTGTAACCATATTTTCAGTCTTTTCCTTTTAATTGTAAGTTAAAAACCAGTATTTTTGGTAGCTGAGAAGTACAAAAATGTCTTGTTTCATGACACTGTTGACATCTAAAATATGAAACCTTTTTTGAGTTAAGTTAGACTAATACAGCTTCATATCTAGAGGTCAAAAATTTATATGTGTAGTTCAATAAGCATAAAAGGAAAAATTATAAAAAAGGAAATGCCATGTACCCTCCCCATATCAATTTGAAAAAATTATTCCCAGAAGGAAAGGTACAATAATGATTTTTTTAATTATTTTTTAGATCCTTATGTTAAAAATAATGTACTAATGTAAATTAATTCTGCATCACAATTAATTTACATTTTCCCTCCTTTTTTTAACTTTCATGAAATGAGAATGTTTCTTAGAAGAACAATAATCATGCTAATGCGTTCACACCAGAATATCAGCTACAGCAAAGTCTTGTGGCTCACAAACAAGTAGGACCCCATTTGTGTGAATAGTAAATAGGCAACACAGACACACATATACCTTTGTCATCTGACTTGCTAACCTTGAGAGAAGATCTTTATACAAGGCTTCTGCTGAGTACCAAGAACAATTTTTTGATGCAGGAATCTGTGGGAGCAGCTGTGCCGGGGTCGTTCCACATGAATAAAGAAGAATTGCTTGGTGATGTGCCTATTGAAGGCAACCTTGACTACAGCTACTACGAGGTAGTGCTGTTTGAGATCCTGAGAGAAATGAGCAAGAAAAACACTAGATCTACAACCACAAGCCTCTGGAGAGGATTCCATCTCTGCCTCATAAGATCCCATGGGAGACTGTCCTGAAAAGCAAAACGGCACCAGAGAACTTGTTGACTTCTAAGGATAATGTCCTCAAAACACAGAAAGATTAATTCTGATATGCAGAAAGTTTATCAGGTGAGGCATAAGGCCAGTGCAGATGAACAAGGAACTCCTGATTGAGCTTGGATGCAGAAAGGAAGTGCAAGAGGGGTAGAGACAAGAACTGGCCACTGGGGAATACCACAGAGACACTGCTTGTGTGTGCTGGGTTGGAGATCCAAAAGCTAGAGTGAGAGTTAGCACTGAGAAGAGATGTCGGGGGCAGGAAGACAAGCTTATAGAAGGAGACAGGCTATGGAAGGAGAAGAAATACTGGAGGAACCATGTGTCCACTGCACAGTGGGGAGAGGACCTGGTGATGATAGACATTGAGAAAGCTGAGGTACTCAGTGGGGTTCCTGAATTCTTTACACTAGATCTTACAGGACCCTGAGCCTACATTCAGGCTTTGTGGAAGTGAAAGTCAAGACAGAGTTGGAGATCACTTAAACACTTGGGCTAACACAAGCTCACAACATCAGCTGATTTGCAATTTTAGGTGCTACTGGAGGTGGCTCATGTCTTTATACTTGTCTTCAAAAAATGCAAGAAAGAAATTGTGAGGGAACTGCAGTCTAGGCAGTCACACCTCAGTTTCTGAAATTGCGGTCTGGGCAGTCCCATGGAGGAAAGAGCAGAGAGCTGAAATGAGTTATATGGAGAATTTCACTGACAGTGAAGCATGCTAGAGATATTTTAAAATTGTTTTTAAAAAGTTTAGACATCAGTCTCTGAGGTTTGAATAAATTATAAAAGGCACAGAAATGTTAATTGGCTACCTATGTATCAATTGACAGCTCATTGGCACAAGCATTGCTTCTCCCCAACTGGAGTCTTCTGTTAAATTTTTATGTAATTTGTTTAGATTTAAGCAATTGGCCTTGTACTGAATGTGTTTTTTTTCAGAAAAGAGAAAATAATCTACAAAATATTATAGGTTTTCAGATAAAAAATCATTTGCATTTGGATGAATGAAAAGTAAAACAGATTTTTTCCATATCTATTTCATGCCAAATGAAATCCTGATTGACCTGGGAATGTTGTTCTTTTGTCTCACATACTTTTATTTAAAAAGAAACAGGAAAAATTGTTGCCTTGAATCTGTGACATGCTGATTTGGCATAAAAGTCTCCTGTTTATTTTGCTATCAGTCAACTTGTCTAGACTTTCAGACACTGCTTTGCCTTTGACACATTCATATATAACCTGATGTATTTGTATGTTACACATCGTTGCTTGGATATGCACTTAATAGCCATGTTATAAAAAAATCAGATTACTTCAGTTTTATTTTAGAGCACTAAAGAAATTACTTTTAAATTTTATATATGGCAAAGAATACAAAAATATTTATACAAATACATGAAACTGATGCTTCTATGAAATTCACAAGCTTTACAACAATTAAGTTTATTGAGACTGATGATTTTATTACTGAGACTGTTTAACCTATCAGTGCCTATTTCAATATAGAAAGGTTCAATTAAAGAAAAAAGCAAATCTTTACTATTTTTTAAAGAGAGAGAATTAAACAATATAGTTCAGATTGAGAGGTCCATGCCTCTACTGAATTTCATTCTGTTTCTTATTAAATCCCTTGGTCTATTCTTAGTATGCTACACAAGAAAAAAACTGAAGCAAAAACTCATTAGGTAGATCCCCTTCAGATAGTCTCCAAATCAACCAGTAAGAGAAATCCAGCATCCCATTTCTTTAGGATAAAAAGCCACAAAACAAAACAACAACAACAAAAAGAACACTCAAATCCCCCACCCAAAAAAAAAAAAAAAAAAAACCCAAACAAAAAAAAAAGCCCCAAAACACAGCAAGGAGACCTTCAAAACAATCAACATTAATTATTGATGTCCTTTATTGTATTCTTTGATGCAATATTTCTTATACACTTAGAAACTACAGCAAATAACTTCCCGAAGCCAAGGACATGGTGTTTCTTTGGCAGAGAGCTCAAGGGAATGAAGCAGAAGTACGCTTTGTTACTCCTTGTTTAAGAAAACACAAGGAACTCCAGGATGCTTACTGTCTGCTTAGAAGGACTGCTTGCACAGCAGGTATTGCCTTTCTGGGATCTAGGCATGCACATGAGGTACATCTGCCTCTCTCTGCTTGTCGTATAGAGTGTAGATCAGTTCTGAATAATATGAATGCACAGGGACAGGTTGAGATGTGGGAAATAGTTACTTCTCACACTTAATTGGGGAGTGAAAACTGTCATATATAGGACAGTAAGATGCATGGTCCTATAGATCCTCTAGGACAGCATTGTCCCAATGTAAAATTCTTTTACACAGGCACGTAGTGATAGGACAAATAGGCACAGCTTTAAACTAAAAAGAGTGATTTAGATTATATGATTGGAAGAAATTCTTTATTGAGAGGGTGGTGACACCCTACCTCTGAAGTATTTGAGGTCTGGCTGGATGGGGCTTGGAGCAACCTGGTCTACTGGGAGGTGTCCCTGGCCATGGCAGGGGGGTGGAAGCTAGAAGATCTTTAAAATCCCTTAAACCCAAGACATTCTATGATTCTGTGCACTCCTTTGGACCACTTCCCCTCCACTAACCTCCCCTCCCCTCACCTTCCTCCTTCCCTTTTTTCCTAGTTAAATTATTATTCCTTTAATTCACCCACAAGTGAGTGTTAATTCTAATAAACTAATCTGCCAGACTGACTCTGAACACCACTCAATGAGCCCACATTTATTAAGGGTGATTTACTGACTCAAATGGAACTCGTAGCATAAATAATAGTTACTTTTTCCTTTTAATTTTGTTTGTTTAGCTTAAAATCTGGGGGTCTCAGTCCCTCAAAAATAATTATTAATCTATTATTACTGCTTTTATTTCATTCTATTCTCTTTAAGCAGGGAGCCCCCGGTGGCCTAGTGGTTAAGACGCAGGGCTGGTACCCTTGAGACCGCGGGTTCGATTCCCAGTCAGGGA
>JAWWES010000081.1:134398238-134425318 GCA_035583135.1 Lophotriccus pileatus | reverse complement strand
AAAATCCACTGCGCAGGCTCGAAGGCCTTGTCTGCATATGCGGGTAAGGACCTTCCCCAGCTCTTCGTTCGCGAAGATGGGCCATACTATTCTCTTTAAGCAGATTTTTCTGAGACATCTGAGCTCATGCCAGCCTGAATTTTCCACTGCTGGTGTATACACAGTCCTAGCTATGAAAAATGCCAACTGGACTCTCTTTGACTCATGAACTGATTTAGCAAAAGGTTTTGGAGCTCTGTGTGTCAGCTATGCTAAGCAGCATCTCGTTGCAAAATTGTTCATTACTGTTACTGGTCTGCAATTTTCACAGTGTGTACAAATTTTAATTACAGAGAAATAGCTTCTGCCTTGCTAGTTTTATTTAGCTAGTTCTGTGGCAAAGACATGCTGAGGAATATAGGAGGATTTAGTAACTTTTTATGTTATACATTACTAACAGTAACTAAAATTAGTAACTAAAATATATTTCTAGAAGTAATATACAATTGTAAAGTATACAGTAACTTTTTATGAGAAGGCTGACTCTGCTGATTTAATGTTTGCCTAAAACAAATAAAATTTTCTCTTAATGTATGCCTTTGTTTCTCTAAGCCCATATCATACAATTTGTGAAATTTATAAGAGTCCAATATCCTGAATCTTGCATCGCCTTGAAGTATAAAGTCTTATTTTTTAAGACTGGTAGTTGTTTACAATGTTGGCCATATTATCCTCTTGTAAGTGGTATGAAGTAAATATAGGGTAATAATCTGCCCTCTATTTCTAGAGATGTAAATTATTTAATTTTTTTTTTCATCTATAATGGGTAAGGTGAATAGTCTATATAAAAGATTTCTACATAAAATGCAAAATAATGACTTTGTTGACTAGACATTTCTTCTGATATCCAGCCTAGGAAAACCTGTCTTTCACAAAACCAACTGGACAGATGAAAAAAATGAAATAAAGAAAGAAAAAAAAATTCTCTTATTTAACATTGTCCTGAGACTTCAAAGAATTCCATACCTGATATAGGCATGAAAATGTAGACATGAAAGTCAATTCTCATGAGGAATAGCAGGTGCTGCATCAGCGACCTCCAATAAAAACTGGAACTGAGAGAAGCAAAGTCTTCAATTCAACACAATCTGTTAGTGAAAATGTAAATTGAAAATGATTGCCGCAAGTGAATATTAGCATGTTGTATTTTTGTTTTGTTTGGTTTTTTTTTTTTTTTTTGGTTGGGTTTTTGTTTGTTTTGGGGTTTGGGTTTTTTTTTTTTTTTGTTGGTTGGCTGGTTTTGGTTTTGGTTTGAGCTTTGTTTTTTTTTTCTCTAAAGATTAGTGAATATTTAATGCAGTATAGAGCTATGAAACATGATATAAACCCAGCTTTTTCTGGCAGAATTTGAAAGTTTCCACAGGGAGATGACATGCACTACCTCTGGGAATAGTTATTCATGTAATCACAGAATCAGAGAGTGGTTTGAGTTGGAAGAAATCCTAAAAATCAACTAGTTCCACCCCTCCTCCCACCCCCAACCTCCATGGACAAGCACACCTTCCAACCTGGCTCTGAACACTTCCAGGGACGGGGCTTCCAGATCTTCTTTGGGAAATCTGTTCTAGTGCCTCACCACCTTCACAGAAAAGATTTTTTCTTTAATATCTAATGTAAACCTACCCTCTTTCATTTCAAAAACATTTCGCCTTGTCATAGCACTACACACCTTCGTTAAAAGACCCTGCCCAGCTCTCTTGCAGGCCCCCTTCAAGTACTGAAACTACTACTGGCAGTAGAACTAAAAAGAGAAGTGAACTTTATTTGAGCTTGGGCTAATAACTGAGTGAGAACTTCAGAAAAAAATACCAAAATGCAGAGTTCCCTTAAAAATTAAAATTCTTTCATGTTTCATCATAAGACTCTGGTTTGAAGGCTGAAGAACTTCAGAACAGAAAAGTTTCATGAAAACGTACTTTCCTAATTTTCCTTAGTTAACCCTGAAGAACAAAGTTTTATTAATAATGTAATTAAGACCATGCTCCGTGTAACTCTAATCAGCTATCAGCACCTGGTACTTTTGCCACAGAATTGCAATAATTTTCCTCATGAATGGGAGGATCCTGAGCACTGAATCTTTTGGTGTTTAAAGCTTATCAAAAGATCCTGAAAGCAAACAAAACCAAACAAACACAAAAGCTAGCAAATGCATCCTTATGGAAACCTCCTTGTAGAACTTTTCACACATGAAAAAACTTCTCTATAATTACAGTGAAAGAGAGGGATGCAACACTTTGGGCACCTGCATTGATTCTTGCTGGTTCATTTAGGGTTTCTCCCAGACACCTGAACAACAAATATACTAATACCAGTCATTCCACTCTGAATGTCCTGATGTCCTACTAATATTAAAGAGTCTGAGGTTTCTTAGTACTTCATAAGATTTTACCACATGACCAAATGCTCTGATGTGAATATGGCCCTTCGTACCTGGAAGTTAAACACAAGGAAGGTTTACAAGAAATATGATATTGAATATCAGTACAATAAATATTCTGATTACCTAGACCTTGACTGGACAAGCAGGATAGATTCTGTTTTGGACCATATAGACACAGAATAAATCTTTAATCATTCTATTTATGTTAAGCACCCAACTAATTTCTATTCAGCTAAACCTAGAGACGCATTCTGGTTTAGACATCAGATTAGATCGTGTTGATGACAGGAACCATTTGCTCAAATGTTTCCTGAAATTCATCCAAGTAAAAGGAGAGATAGAGAGAGAGCCACAGAGATATAGAAGAATGAATTAGACAAGAGATCTGAACGTTATTTTCCATTAACTATGATCTTCTTCTCCCAAATGAAAAACAAAGTTTGTAAATCTTTCCAATGGTGCTGTAGTCTGAAAATAATAATAAAGAAAAAGGCAGGATAATGTGCTTCAAATATTTTTTCTTTAATATGCTGAAAAAAATAGCAAAAGACTGCTTCAAAATACTGCTAATCACAAAGACTAGCAAGAGAAACTATATATATTTTAGAAGTACAGAAAACTGATTTACTTATTTTTATATGGCAGTTTAGTGATATCATAATTTTAATCAAAAGTGGATCACAAAGTTGTTTAAAATGACTGCCCGAGAGTAACAAGAATCTAAAATATTTATATAAACATATTTTACGACTTTTGTATTTTAGATGGCTCCTGTCATTTTCAGAAGATTTGCTGTAACAGAATCTCTTTTAAATTTAGCCTTAATGTCTCTAATGGTGTGCAACTGTCATGGTTAAAATAGTTTTTGTATTTTATTCCCTTTTTGCCAACACTGTACTGGAAAAAAACATTCCTTTAAGAGCCCTTCGCTCCAGGCGGGCGGAGGTGGGGGAAGGAGCACGCACACCAGTAGCCCTGGCTGCTGTGGTGGAAGCGGAACCCTCTGCTTATTTGACTTCATGGTTTTTGGTTGGACAGGCAACAGAGAGAGGCATACAAACTGTCAGAGCCACCCTTGGGAGCTACCGCTACAGCAGCACCCTCCCCTGCACCCCCACCAGGGACTTCTCGAAAGGGAGCCCCCCGGAGTCACCAGGACCTTTAGCAGTCCCTGCTGCCAGGCACATGCCACGCTGCTTCCACAGGAGCAAGTCAGGTGGAGCTGAGACACGCTGGTGTTGGAGGCAGCTCCCTACACTTCTGCAGTGTGTGGGAATGAGACCCATCCGAGCCACAAGGAGCCACCTTCTCCAGCAACAGCCTGCAAGTTTGCAGCCAAACTGAGCAGGACCTGAGCTTAACTGGGTGATGTGAACTGAGAAGTTTAATAGTATAACTTTTTGTGGACAAATGGTTTTTCCTAGGTTTTGCTTTTTGTCCCTGGAATTTTGGCAGGGGAGCAGGGAGAAGACTATAGGCTGTGCCTGTCTGTTGCTACTTTGAACCATTGTGTTTGTATTGTTATTGCGGCTACATTTCTTGTCAGTAAACTGTTATTTTTTTTCACTTATATCTCCTTGCATTTGTCTGTATTGGTGAAAAGGAGGAAAGGCTCATTTTCTGTAGTCTCCACCCTAGCATTTGTCTTTAAACTAAGACAGCAACACAGTTCTATATTCTAGAAGACGTTTAACTATGCTCCTGAAAGAGGACAGAAAGCCTTCTGTAATAACATCTAATGCACTGAACAAAAGATTTGGGATTGTTTTGCTGTTTACTGCAAGCAGAATTTTGAAATGTGTTACACTGTAGATTTTCCCTCCTTACTCTTTTATGACATATTGTCGCAATTAGTAGGAAAACTATTGAACTGCTTAACAAAAGTGTTGTGAGTTTGCCCTAGGCCAGTTTCTCTCACCCCCCACACAATTGCTATTAGTTGAGAGAAGGTTTATGCAGACAAAAGATATCTAACTGGGGAGAAATAATATTAGGATTTATTACTAGCAGAATAAAAACTAAAGGACTACATCTACAACCATTCTAATTAAGCAAAAGCACTATGTATTTACAGAAATACCCCTTCCCCCTTTGTATCAATCCAGGAGGAGAAGCAGTGCCTTTTCCACTTTCAAAGCTACAGGTCTTCCAAGCAATTCTGCAGCATTTGAAAGTTCCTCTCTCTTATCTCAGGGACAACAACTCCGATTTGTTGCAGCTGGAACTGTTTCTCTCTGTCTCTGTCTCTCTTCTGCATTGACCTCAGGGCTGGGCCTACCTCCCTCCTGGGCTAAGGCCGAAGGCTGGGGTTACTCAGGTCCTGTAGGTCTTCCATGGACTGCAAGGGGACACTTGCTTTTCCATGGATCTGCACCACAGGGTCACAACGGCTTTTGAGTCCACCCCTGTCTTCTGTGGGGTCCCTTCCCATGGGAATAGTCCTTGATTGACCTCTCCAACGTGGGTCCATCTCCTGGGCAACAGTTCTTCCATTCTCTGCTGTCCCTTAGGGTCACAAATTCAGCTGCGCCAGCATCGGTCCCTCACTGGGATCACACAAATCCTACCCGAGCTGACTTGCTCCACTGTAGGTCTCGTCTCCGTGGCCACCAGTCTCTAACAAGACTGTTTCATCTCAGGCCTCCCACGGAGTCTCAGCTTCCTCATGCATCCACCTATCCCAGTGTAGGCTCCTCCATGAACCACAGGGGGATCTCCTCACCCCAGTCATCTTCCACAGGTGGTAGGCATTTTAATTTTCAGTCTTTTTCCCTGCTGAAGGGAGAAAGAGGCAGGGGAAGAAGGAGTTCTCCCCCCTTCGCAGCTTCTCTCTCTGGTTGCTGCCGCTGCCAGGTTTGACCTTGAAGGCTCTGTTATCTCTCTGGCTGGAATTCCTTTTGCAGCATGTCTCGTCCAAGTCTTTCTTTAAGTTTTATTTTTTTCCTTCACTGTGTTACATGTCTGGTCAGAGGGGCTTCAGTGCTACCCCTGCTCCCAGCCCAGGGCCGGGGGAGAAGGGAGGCCTGGCCCCCACCTGGGGCCTGCTGCATCCTCCCTCACATGGTTCCCAATTTTGTCTGCACAACAACCCTTCTCTTCCGTTTTCCTAAATATGTAATTGGCAAAGGCCTTACCAAAACTTTTGATTGGCTTTGCCCCAGAAATTCACCTGGAGAAACTACTTACATCCCCCAGGGAGGGGCGGGGGGGCCTTTGCAAACCCATGACAAAAAGCAAACCCCGTAACACTTTATAAAAGTCTTGATGTATCGGAAAAAATGGATGGTTTCCTATATGCAAGTCAGGAAGGAAAGGCTGGGTGCAAGGGTGAGCATTCAAGCAGTAGAATTGGTTTTCCAGGCCAGAGCACAGACTGGAAAGCAGACCAGGATAAGTATTTTGGTATGCTTAGGGTCTTTCGTTATTACCCTTATCCTGGAGTGAGATGCCACAGAGAACTGACAGCCTGGTACATTTTTTTTTGCTTGCTCACGCCTACACTTTCTGCTGGCCTCATCTTTTCCTCTAACCTTGTCTTCTGCATCAATGTTGAGTTTCTCTGTTTACTGATGGTTTGCCCTGCCTTTCCTGGTGTAGGAGCTGACAGACATGAAGATTCTGAAAGGTCTTCAGCAAAAGCTACACATATTTTAAGTGAAAATGTTAGCTGACAAAAACAAAGAAAGGTTTGTACATCATGGAACATTTTAAATGAAATACAAACATGTCAGTGGGACTTAGACTTTTCATAACTGTCAGTGTTGAAACATTTCAGATTTCCCTCTCTTTGGACTAGGATCCCTCTCTTCCGGGCTCAGTGTCTTCCTCCTGAGCTAACACCTAGGCTGCAGCCAGGCACTGCCTGGGGAGTGCTGCTGACAAAGACCAGAACTGCCAAATTGTACTTGAGTAAATAGTACGGTATTGGTGTATCAGCATGTTCCCTTACCCTGTTTAGTTTACTGTTGCACACATTTCCAAGTAATATTCTGTAGGAAAAAATGGCAGAGATACATGAGCTAGAATAAATGTACTGAAAAAAAACCCAACAAAAATCCAACAAACAAAAACAACAACAAAAACAAACAAAAGAAAAAAAAAACCACAACAACAACATATAGAATATGGGCAGAGATATAGCACAAATGAATTTTGATTAATAAGCTCTTTTTATTAAGTAATACATAGTGTTTTAGGCATTGTGCTCCACTGATTTGTGCAAGCCCTAGTTTTGGGCTGCTCTCTGCCAAAAAAACATGGTATTTTCATGGTCTCCCCCATCACTCCTCATAACACTGGAAATGACTCACTAAGAAGTGGAACATTCTAGATCTGATCTTCTTCCCTGACCAATGGTTTCATGGAAGAGATGGAAAACCCAGTGGTTTTAACAGGAAAGAATTAAGCTTCCTGTATACCCAGACAATATGAAAGTATTTGAGTGGGACTTTCTAACTAACACATTAATGACACATTACAGGATTAAGCAAAATAAAACCAAATAAAATATAGTCATGCACTTAAGACTAACTAACTAAAGAAAGTAGTGCAAGTCTTTTTGTCTTTATGCTGTTTAGTGTGATCCAGGTTATACTGCTATTGATTCACTGCTAGTAAATTATCTGATAATTACTACAAGCTGAAGTTGCTTTATCACATTTTCTACATCCATCTCAATTACACACAAACCTTCAATAACTGCTGACTCATTTAGAAGTCTGAGAAGCAAGAGAAGAACTGAAATGATATTGATAATATATTTTGCTTCTCATCTTGGAGATTCAAACTAAATCGGGGTTCAGACAAGTAAGTTAGGCAGTATAGGAAACTTCCCTTATTATCATCTAAATTGGCTTTGCAAGTATATGTGCATCTGCCATTTCTCAGTGGCACAATATTACAGTTGCCTACAAATAGGAAAATAAATTGCATCTAACATAGTACACTTCAAAGCTATCTAAATGGATCAATAATTAAGTTTCAAAGTTTCTAACTCTGAAGGATGCTGTTTTCTTCAGTCTTTACCTAACAAACAATAGTACTCAAAGGCTTTGAAACTTACTTCAGTATGGACAAAAAAGTCAGTAATACATTCAAAAAACATACTTCCAGTGGGAACAAATGAATCCCAATATCAAAACATTCTGTTACTCTGCAGCTTTCAACTGTATATTTAGTGTGACTTCCATAAAAAAAAAAATCCAATAAAGGACTATGAGGGCAGCCCCATTTAGGTCACCAAAGGAATGAGAAATTAATCAAATGAAGTTATTCTGTGGTAGTGTTGGCTCAGCAGCAAAATGACACAAAGGCACATTCACCCAGTTTACTAAAGCTTAATTCATTTGGATATTTTTGATAAAAGGCTTCAAATGATTACAAAGAAGTGTCAAGGTTGTGACACTGCGGCTAGAATAAATCAGATGGAAAAATAATAAAGAAAGGAAAGGAATCAAAAAGAAATAAGAATCCCAACAACAAAATTACTTTCTCAGAATTGCTATTTCCAAGGGGGGGAAAACCCTGCTTTTTTTCCCCCCCAGAAAATGCATTTTCTGGACTAAAAAACAAAAGGTTCCTCTCATCTATTCTTCCAGACTTTCTGTGACTGCCACAGTGCAATGGTGGCACCTATTGGTCTAAGATATTTATGAAAATCACATTCTGCAAAGGGTATTTTTTTTCTAAATTAATACAGTCCACTCTCTGCATACCGAGAGCAGCACTAGAATGACAATTACTGCATTGAGGTGACAGCATGATTCACAGCAATAGCTCTGAATTTAGTAATTTCTGATTCAGGATTCTTCCTACATGTTGTGAGTATATTCTGGAATTGAAGCAACTGCAACAGAGCTGATCATTTAACAAGTAATAGGTCTATCAGTTCCCCCAGAATAACTGAATGGGTGCTCCCTTCTGTGTATGAGTCACTTCTCTGATGTTTCCTGAGAAGAGAGAATAAATAAGGGGAGTATACATGCAAGAATAGGTAATGGGAGCCCTGTGTGAATCAAGCTGTGCAAAATGGGGTTTGTTGTTTTTTTTAACTGTCACATAGAAGAGTATAAAGAAAAAAGCTGAGGTGGTATGAGGAAAGGACATGCACAAAGGCAGACACAGATTCACAGCTGCCCCTGAGCACACTGTCCTGAGCAGGGTTGCTAAGCAAGCACATCAGTGACCTATAGTTCTTCCAGCAAGTTTGTATGTGTGGGCAAAAAGGTCTATTCAGCTTCCTCCAACATTTTTTCTTGGTTTTCTTATTAGGATAAATAGCTTCCTGGAAAAAGACAGTGAGAAAATGAATTTGTCGTCACTACAAGAAAGAAATGATAAATGTTTGGGAATATAGCAGAATATAATAAAAAACCCCAACCAACCAACCAACCAACCAACCAAAAAAAAAAAACCCACCCACAACATATTCTGCTTTGAAGAAATAATGAACCTCAATATTTGCTGCCTTCTCCTTCCCTGCTTACCCTACTTTGCCTTGCCTTGCCTTCCCTCTCTTACCTTTGCCTTTCTCCAGCATCAGTTTAAGAAAAAAAAAAATATTGAATCTTTTTTCATAAATAGAAAATAAACTGACTCTGGGGTATTTTTATGGAAAAGAGTGTACAATTTAGCTACTCTTTAATTTTCTATCGAAGACTGGAGCAGTATACACACTGGTCAACACTTGTAGTAAGGTGAGACCATTATGACTTAGTACTACTCAGTACTACTGCATTCATATTTAATTCAGAAAGGGAAATTAGTTAAAGATATGAATGGTGTACAGGCAAACCTACAAGCAGCAGAATGGGAAAATGCTTTCAAGTGTGAGAGAATCTTTTTTAAACACACCATATTTGAAGTTCACAGGAACAATAAAGGAAAAAAATAAAAGCTTACACAGTTACATGGAAGAGTAAAGGGGATGATTAAAAGTGTAGTACGTCCTTCAAAAAGTGGAAATCATTCCCAAACAATGTAAAGAAAAAAAAATCTGACACATTAACAGTAAAACTGTAAAAATTGAGGCCAGAAGACATAGGAGAAAAGTGAAAACTACCAATAAAATCTTTTTCACAACTTTGTAAGGAACACTTGAGAGAAGTTGAGGGCTACTGGGTGAGTGGTGAAAAGGATTATTCAAGGGAATAGGTGAAAGAAACTCTAAAATAGTTCTTCACATTGGAGTTTAGTACAAACGAGTCAAAGGCAATTTCTTTTCAAAGGCTTTCTTTGTCGTACCAGTTAAAGAGATGATCTCTTCCTGAAACTGAAGATAATAAAAATGGATAAACTGAAAAGAAGACATTATTAGGACTAAGTACTATTTATAAGTATATTTAACCTAATTATTTACTCTTATTTAATAGGTATTGCAAACAACAGGGATGAATGGTCATGCATGCAAATGCAAATTTTAAAAATTTCTCTGAAAAAGAACTGGAAAAGTATAGGAAAGGAAGTCTGATTTTCAATAGGAAAATTGGGAAAATATATAGGGAACAGAGATGGAAGATACACAGAATAGAATCTTTAGATTCTATAAATATTTAGAATAAAGATAATGCTTTTGTTAAGAAAGTCAACTTCAAAATTATTTCAGACCTTTGAGGCATTCAATGAGAATGTAAATAAGAAATGAAGATGATTGCCACATGCAAAGGGAAGATTTTCTACACATTTAGTGTTTAATTTGTCCGTCAGTGCTCCAGGAAAGCAGTGACCGTTGTGCCCAACCACTCTGTCAGTGACCCATCAATTAAGACCCTTCACTCAGCAGTCCTGCTGGGTTGGAGGGTGGTTCAACTGACTTATTCAGGGACACGCTCCAACAGCATAAGGGAGAAGGGGTCTTCTCACTTTATGACCCCTCAGTGGGTCTTCCACTTTGTTCAAGTATGTTACCCACTGCTGGCAACTGCCAGCACCTGGGAAGGACTCACACTAACAGTTTACACAATAACATTCTTTGTTAATAGAAAATTGTGACAGGTTAAAGTTTGAGGTTGCCAGTGATAGTATCTGACTGCAAAATTGTATTCAAAGCATTATACGGACAAGCTCTAATCCCCAATATAAGTATTCAGTGTACATGGACTACATATATAGGAGCCCCTAGGGGGGCAAGACAGGTTCAGCCTGTTGACTGATCCCAATAGTTACAATGGAGTCTTCTCTAACTTTTCCCCATTCTCCACTTACTTTTGTACTATTTCTTTATTTTTAGGTGGGGACTGAGTGACTTTAGTCATACATACCTTCGTTACTGATTGGTGTAAAATTCTCTTGCTTCACTCTTAAAAGTATAGTCAACAAAACAGAGCACATGCTCAGTGATGGGTGGTCGTACCTTGGAGACTAACACTGGGACGGAGGAGCGCATTAATATTACAATTAGATTTTAATGAACCAAGTTCATTTGAGGAGAGAGATTTTTGCCACAGTTGTTGGATCAGCAGCAAGACATCTTCTCCTATCTCCCTTGGTTCACAGCTGTTGTGCAGTTTATCAGCCACAAGGTCCCATCAAGCTCCCACCCCTGCAAAGCTTTCAACAGAGCCTGGCCATGGTGTTTCCACTCCTTCCATCACCCTTAGCAGATGTTTAGAGTTGCAGATTTTGTGTATGGGGAATCAACATAAAGAAGGTTTTGAGTGTGCCCACCACATTCCATCCAGGGAGTAACAGCTGCATTCTACCCTATAATTTCTGTACCATTAGAACTTCTTTTAGAATGTGAATATAACTTCTCAGTTTCCTCTAACTTTACCCCCAGCCATATTTCCACAATGATACTATCATTTCTGGAAAGAAATATTGGAAGTTCTTATTAAATACTAATTCTTTACATGATTGGCTCAAAGGCAGGCAAAATTTTAGATTTTTTAAATGGAATATAGAAAAGAATATATTCTGCTGTCTGAAGACGTGGTACCTCCTCAAAATGTACATGGGAGAGGGAGCAAGACAAGGTTTTTCCATAGTATATTTTTCTGCTTTAAATATATAGAAAATCAGGATTCTTCTTCTCAAGAAGGAGATGATTGAATTGATCATGACCATGTACTGTAAAGCTGTGAATAGGAATGAGGAATTAAAAAATAAAATATTATTTATAATTTCTTAGAAACTTAAACACTGAATCAAAGAATCAAACATCATATGCAAAATAAAAAATATAACAGTAAGCATGAGTTCAAACATAAAGAAATAAATCCATTCCTTTTTACCCTGGTAATACTTGTTGGTTTTGAACACCTTAAGGAATATTGACTCGATTATTACATGCAAGTTAATTTCTTTATGCCAGAGAAACAGGAAACAGCTCTTGTATCTGTAAATTTGTGCATGAATGTGAAGTGTCAGTTAGTACCTAAGATCACGTCAGGATGTTACAATGTATTTGAATAATTTAAATTTACATTGTGCTGGAATTAATGAAACTATTCTCATAGGCATAAATGTGCACCCACTGATTATTCACACCTGCTTTACTTTTCTGAGATTTCCATATTTCAATGGTTGACTTATAAAGTTTATCAAGGGTTATAAATAGTTCATTTGAAAAGCTTTGGCTACCTGGTGTACATTCTGATGGTTCTCTGCATTCATACTTTTCTTCCGTATCTACTCACTCACCATTACTACACTATTACTCAAGCTTTTGCACTTTTTACATCTATCTGTCAATTCTTAAGAATATAATTTGTAATATAATTTTACAGAAAGAAGTTTCAGCCATAATTGTGGTAAAAGTCAAAACCTCATTTGATTCACTACAGGATGAGCATGTGTTTAAATGTCCTCCAGAAGTTTAAAATTCTTTTTACCTCAGGAATTTAATATTTGTAGAGATCAGTTGGTCACAAAGTTTCCTGTCTTTGAAGACAGTTTTGACAAATCATTCCCTTCATGAAATGAAGTACAGTGAAATAAAACTTCATATCAAGGAGTTTGGCATTTTTTAAAAAAATGTTACTTCGTGAGAGATTATTTCAGAACAACATTCCTGGTGTTTAAACATTCTGTATTTGTACCCCAAGCTGGCTGTAGGAAAAATCCGCTGCTATATATGGAGCAATCTCATCCCCTGATGAAAAAGATCACATACAATGCGTCATAAAAAGAAGAAAAAAGAAAACAAAAGACTCGTCTTTCACATGCTGTATCCAAATTCTACTTCAGTGAAGAGCTAATGAATTTGAAAAAAATAAAATCTAATAATCTCACAATATACACTATTATCTTGTGGGTATATTTTATTGAGTTCTCAAGATGCAGGGACCAACATCAGCAGTGTTCAGACAAAGGATTAATTTCTGTCATGTGTGCTGACATTAATATTTGGTGGGTTTATGAACTTCTAGTGAGTTGAAAAAGCAATGTAGTATACTTCCCTTTATTCTGAGAAAGATGCTTATGGAACATAGACATTTTTTTTTCCATTTATAATATTTTGCATAGAATTAAATGTTTAATATATGCCCTGGTATGGAGCAACCCTGGATGTACATACAGACTAGGGAATGAGAGGCTTAACAGCAGCATGACAGAAAGGGACCTGGGGGTCTTGGTCAATGGCAATCTGACTATGAGTCAGCAGTGCCCTGGCAATTAGGAGGGCCAGCCATGTCCAGGGGGACATCAGACAAAGCATCGCCAGCTGGTCAAGGGAGAAGATCGTCCCACTCTGCTCTGCACTGGGGCGGCCTCACCTTGAATACTGAGTGAAGTTTTGGGCACCACAATGTAAGAAAGACATCAAGATCCTAGAGAGCAAAAGAGGGCCAAGAGGTTGGTGAAGAGACTGGAGGGGAAGCCATATGAGGAGTGGCTGAGGTCCCTTGGTCTGTTCAGCCTGAAGGGAGGGTTTTGTTGGGAAGGTGGTTATTACACAGACTGGCAAAGCATTGATCTACTTCTGGGAGATGGTAAAGGATTGACTTTGCATAGTTTTGCTATTTTTCTTCTTTACTTATTAAACTGCCTTTATCTCAACCCACGACTTTTCTTACTTTTGCTTTTCCTATTCTCTCTCAGTCTCACTTGGCAGCGAACAAGTATCTCTGTCTGCTGCTTAGATGCCGGCTGGGATCAGCCCACAACAGCAAAGAAACCTCATATGAATCAAGATGTGTCTGAAACACAGATGACTGTAAGCCGGGGGATACTTATGGCAAGTGTTATTTCAAGCTTTGCCTGATTATTCTCCATGTATCTATTTTTATTAAGGGTAACAAAGAGGTTATTGGATTTGTTTCACCTTGAATCCACCAAATATAATTTTTTTTAGGTTTGCATTTAAGGTAAACATGGGAAAAATATCATAACCAGATAAAGGAATAGAAGATTGTAGAGTACAGGAAATATACCAGATGTCTTATCATTTTAGCAGTCTTTGCATATATGTCTTTGCCTCGTGAGTTTGAAACAGCCTTTATTCTTGAGATTTTATAACACAAAATGAGTTCAATTCCTCTTTCCTCCTCTACATCAAAAAAGATATTGCTGCTGAACTGTAATTTTCCAAACAACATACCCATTCAGAGAAGATGATGACCCATACCCATAATATATTCTACAAGTCATCCCACTTTAAAACATTTTGTGGCAACATTTTTTATTTTATTTCCCTTGACAGCCAACATTTTTATGTTTATGTTAAAAATAACATAAAAATGTTCAAGAACTTCTAAAATAATGTACATTGTTACATGTGGGTTTTTCCAAATTAAAATTCTGTCACAGTTTATAATTATTATATAAAAATAAAATGAGCTAGTTCCTATTTTCTCTTTAATATATTAATCTCAATTTTTTTTTTTTTTTTGTCAGGGAATAAAGTGTACATTCTACAGAACATTTTTTAGTCAGAGCAAAGAGGTCAGAATTTCTCAATAGTGACTGAAAACAGAATAAAAGTTTCAGACACATTCTTTTAGTATAAAACATTTCATGCTGAAACCCTTTCATATATTTAAATGACCAACAGCAGAATGATGGAAAAATTTTCCACTTTCCAAAGTAGTTCAGAAAATTCAAGGCCTATCATGTACAGAAATACTCCCTCTTTGTTGACCATTAAATGAAAGTAGATCAGTTTAATTTACTGTACTTTAATTTCATTTGTTCCAGTTACACGAATATATCCATTTCATATTTTATTACTAATATACAATATTATAATAACATTATCAGAAAATATTCTAATAGTATTTGCATTCTCAGCTTCTTCAGCTTCTCAAGGATAAGACATATTACAGACACTAATGATATCACTTAGTGTGAATAAATTATTTGAATGTTCCTCCACGTGTTTTTTGATTTTCTGAAATTATGTAGTCCACAATATATTACAATTTTTATTACAATGCAATATATTTTTTACCTAATTCTATTGATAACTTTATTTTGCTAACACTCTCTTTTGCAATATCACTGTACTTAAAATAGTATTGGTTACTGAATAGCCAATTGGCTGATTGTCACTGATATGAACACAGCCTCACTGCACAACTTTTAATGAACTTTGGTATTAACACTTAATTGTTATCTTCTCAACATACATTTCAAATGAACAGGGTAACTGCATAGGTCAAAAACACAAACACTTTTTCATTTCAGTTGCGGTTACCATATATTTCTGTCCAAGGCCATACATTTGTTTCTACCATAAGAAACTAATAAGACTTAGGTAAGTAATTAAAAAAATATAATTGGTTTATGCTTGTGCAGCCATTTGTATTCATTATGCTGAAAACTTTCATATAAACCACACATCAAAATAATAATATATTCAAAATCTATTAATGAAACACAATTCAAGTATACAAAAGGAATTACTATGTTTTTCCAGTTATTTCCTCAATACCAGAAATTAAAATATTGAACATCAATATAAAAATGAACAAGACTAATTTATGTCTGTTACGGAAGACTTAACCTAAAAACATTACTTTTATTATTTCATTAGACTTTTTTCACTATCCATCCTTGGTGTGAGACAGTCACATTTTCACTTCTGTAAAGAACCAACTGTTTTCAGAAGGTCCTTACACAATATCAACATTCATGCAAGGTTATTAGCACAGTTCTGGAAACAAAACAGTCTGGACATACTTCTGATTTTCTGCTATCCAAATTGTTTAATTACACTCAAATAATAATTCCTCTAGACACTCTTTCCTTTTTCTTTTATGTTCAACATCTGTACACAACTGCTCTTCCTATCAAATAGGAATGACTCTTCTATAATCACAAGGACCACCAACTAGATATTAGACCAGGTTTAATTCTTTAGGTGCATGTCTAGGTTGAACTTTCCTTGTCTATGAAGGTTCGTAATTACTTTTTCCTGTAGCTGTTAACCATGGAATTATAAAAAGTTTATTTCTGCATAGGCTTTTTGTTTTTCTACAAAGGTTAGATTACTGTTAACCAGCCTTTCAAATGACTCCCTTCTTGTTGTACCAGAATGTGTCATTTTGTATTCAATTTTTTGCAGAGAAAACAAGTGAGATTATTAATAGCGTTGTCTAAATTTTCATTTCTAAATGAAAGGTTATTCCGACTGCAAGTAACTATTGATCTGTGTATGAAAATGTAACACTTCACATTCTACCAAATCAGTTCTGTAAACTTTGGGTCCTTTCTTTCAGGATTCAAGTTATATCACTGAAAGAAAAGGAAAGTAATCCTGAGTACTATGTACTTTCAATGTATTTAATGTTTTTCTATAAAGTAAGAATGTCTGTTATTTCTTGGTCTAAAAGATCTAAAATGGTTTTCATAATTATGTTTGAAGACATTGAATTGAAAAAAGACAAGAAGCACTTCTGAATCCATGCATTTTTGCTATGTCTATCTCTAGAATCTAAAGATTAGAAGGAAAATTGAAGTGGTTAAAATTAATGTTCACAGTCTGACTAACACATGAAATGGAATAATTCTATCTTTCTCTCTATCTTGTTATTAGCTTGATTATTTCCTTAGATAAGCATCAGGCCCAACTCCACAACCATTGTTCAGGCATTACTTAAAGAAAATTTCACTTAAAAAAAATAATTATTACATTCAGACCAAAGACTTCACTTCAGTTGCTGTGAATTCCATTAAAAATAAAGTTGATACCCCCCAACTCAGGGATTTGGGATTTTGTTAAACCTTTCTGAAACAATGTTTTCATTTAAATATATATGAAAATTGTTAATAATTAATAAAGCAGAAGAAGGATTTTATATGTACATCCACTCTGTTCTTTACTGCAACCTAATCATTGTATCTCTGTGCTGGTGTGGCCTCACCTTGAATACTGCGTGAAGTTTTGGGCACCACAATATAGGAAATATTATGCTGTTGGAGAGTGTCCAAAGGATGGCAACCAAGAGGGGGAAAGGCCTTGAGGGGCAGCCGTGTGAGGAGTGGCTGACGTAACTTGGTCTGTTCATCCTGGAGAAGAGGAGACTGAGGGGAGACATCATTGGAGTTACAACTTCCTCATGAGAGGAAGAGCAGGGGCAGGCACTGATCTCATCTCTGTGGTAACCAGTTACAGGACATGAGGGAATGGCCTGAAGTTGTGTCAAGGGAGGTTTAGGTTGGACTTTAGAAAAAGGTTCTTCATCCAGAGGGTGGTTTGGCACTGGAACAGGCTCCCCAGGGAAGTGGTCACAGCACCAAGCCTGACAGAGTTCAAGAACCATTTGGATGATGTTCTCGGGCACATGGTGTGACTTAGGGACCATCCTGTGCAGGGCCAAGAGTTGGATTTGATGATCCTTCTGGGTCCCTTCCAACTCAGCATATTCTGTGATTCTGAAATATAGCTGAGAGTTAACAAGTGTAATGTTTTCTACCATTTTAATGCAAGCAGCAGTTCAAATTGTGGGAAAAAAAAATAAAAACAAAAAACCAACCAACTTTGGTTTGGACAGAGTATACAATCATCTTTTTAGTAATAAAGAAATGTTAACATTTCCAATGAGCCTATGCGATGAATAGGATATTAATTTTATAATTCTTTTCGGTGTGAAGTTACTTGCACCAACTTTGTGTCTTCCTCTCCCTTAGGTGACCATCCAATCTTGGCTCACAGGGAAAAGCATCATTCACTGAATGATGACCACTGCCAGGAATACTTGCATAGGAATTTGTCAGGAAATATCTCTCTTAGATAATGGTTATCAGTCTGAGTGACACATTGAGGTCACAAGCCAAAATAATATATGACAGAGTATTACTACACTCTCAAAGGTACTTTCATAAAGTACCTTTTTTCATACTTAGACCCTGGTCTTTATTTATTGATTTATTTAGCATACCCCATCTCCCCATCTGTCCTTCTTGTATTCTGCAATTAACTTACTTAAACAAGTCACGAATATCCATCCTCCATTATGAATCTTCTTACCTCACAGTCACTACAGCAGCACCATTACAGTTTACAGCCACTTGGACTTTGCACTGATCCAGTCAAAATGCTGGCTGTATACTGAAACAGGAAAACTTTTCCTTCTAATGATCTCATTAGACTGTGATGAATAATCTCCCCAGGGAGGTCATCAAAGCCATGTCATCAACATTATTTAAATCTTCTTCTCCTCTAAATCATTTTTATTATACCATTGTCAATGAACTTAAGCTAAGATTGGAAATCCCATTGTACTGTGTGCATGGTTAAGTGCAATCCTTGCCCTGAAGAGCTTAACATCTAATTAGATTAGACAGCTGTGACAGCAATGTTCAAAATGTCACAAACATTTTTAAAGCTTGCCACAGGTTTGCCACCAGTACCACCTCAGGCTGGAACATAAAAAACTTAAAATAGCAGGACCAAGATTTTCAAAGAAATCTGAGACTTGCACACAAAATAGGAAATACATGCAGGAAGTGGGATAAATTAGAGTCTGGAAGTTGACAATCACAATTCTTACCCTTCCCTTTTTGATTTTTGCTGTTATTTTCATCTCTAGGAGAAATTTGTTTTCTTGACATACAGCAAATAGTGCTTTATCTAACTCTCTCATTTAGAAAGAGTGACATGTTTAAATAATTCTATAGTTTAGGCACAAACATGAAGTGAGCATAAATAATTTTTGCTGTAGTTCTATCTAAATACAACCTAAATCCTTACAACATTTTTTAGTGGTCTGTCTATTTAGGCCGATGTAATGCCTGGTTCACTGAAGAGAGGAAGAAACATGCAGTCACACCAGTTTGAAACCCCTTAAATATAATGTACAGTCCACCTCAGTGACCCCTGCAGCACTGAGTCAAAATATACTCACACTTTATGTGTAACTACTTATATCATCCTCACCACTGTGGTACCAAACTTTCTTACAGAGGAGAATTAAGCAGTTTGACTGGTATATGTGAGGTGTGGTTTTTTTCCTCCTGTTTTTTCTCCTTTACTCAAAAGAAAAACTCTGTATGTGATAATGTAATATGGCTTAGTATCATTACATAAATGTGAGAAGCAGTGTCAGACAGATGGGGCGAGGGAGCAAACTTTAGCTCTCCGGAAACAAAAGAGCGTGAAAACGTATGTGAATATGCAAACATTGTCACCTATTTGCTTGGAAAGAAGAGAAAACCAAATTAAAGTTTACAAGTCTCTGGATTGTGCGTCATTTACCCTCACCTCATAAAATGTACATGGTGCAATTTAATGTCATTTTAATTGTACATTACTTAACATATCAGGAAGTTACTTTCATCATTATACATCAAGTTGTATTTTCTATGTACTTTTATTTTTGTGCATTATTAACATCTGATTGCATTTAGTATTAAATTTCTCTAAATGGTGATCAAAGGATTTAGGAAGACCTCATATGGCACCTTTTGATTAAATGGAGTTATTGCCTGGTGGGCCGGGACAGAAGTGAAGCAGTAGAGTACATGAGCTGTCTATGAGGCAGAAAGCACATGTGAGCCTTGCAATCGAATGTTTCAGGGATTAAAAATACGTCAAAGCACTCACCCTTTCCATGTTCTGTGGGGACTTTAGACTTCAAACTTTTTCAGAGTTCAGAGAAGCAAACTGTAGTGAGAAAGTCATAAAAGGGAAGATCAAAGAATATTCTTTCTGGGAAGACCTAAAACACATGTTGCGTTTTCATCAGGAAAACCTTATTTAGGCTGTTGTTCTTGGATGTCCACCTCCATTGTTGAAAAAATGTAACCTCTAAATTAATTATTAAATAGACAAAGGCTAAGAAAGAGTGGCAGTATAGCCTAGTGATGATGGAATTCCCCAGTCTGATGAATATCTAGATCCCAGTGCAAGTACCTATGATTTTTTATATTTATAAGAAAATTCCAAGTAGCTACTTCAGTAGCTACTCCAGAACACAAGTTCAGTACAATGCATTTAGCAAACTTTAATATCTAATAAGGAGAAAAATCACATCACATGTGAAAGGTGTTTTTGGTTTTTCTCTCTTTATCACCATTCTACTCTCTTTCTAATTGGGGATAAATTAAATTGATTTCCCTAAGTCAAGTTTGTTTTTCCTGTGAAGGTAATTGTCCTTATCCCACTCAGGGAGTTTTTTCATCCCATTTTATTTTCTTGTCCTGTAAAGAAGGGTGTGAGAGAGCAACTGCGTGGGAGTCTGGCAGCCAGCCAAGGTAACCCACAAGAGGGAGAAAATCTTTCAAGAATGTATGGAATGGAAACTGAGATAGAGCAAGAAGGACGCAAGACAATGGACTGAACTATATCCCAGCTTGAAAAAAAATCAGGAATTAATTTGTAGATATGAAGCTATTTTCTTTATCAGATTAGAATCAGACCTTTAAACAGACTGCTAAATAAAGATGAATAATGGCAGAATTTATATACACCACATTTATTTCTGAATTTGCCATAAATGCAGATTTCTTACATTAAAAATAAATAATTATACTGATTGCAAAGAAAACATAACAAAATATTAAAAAAAAAAATCTGTGGCTGCATACATGAAAAACAATTTATTCAAGTCCCAATTGCGTCCCAATGTAGCCTGAAATTCATAAAATATATTTGTTGTTTGAAAATCAGTAAATGTCACCATCTGAAAGTGTTGTAAAAGCTAGTTCTTCAGACTTTTCTTTTGGAATCTTTGATTTTTAAACAGTGATGAATATATGCAGTGTATTTGAGCTTTTTGAAAGGTGGCTTCAAAGTAAACAATTTAGAAAAACAGGAAATGCCTCAAGTTCTTCAGTTTCTTCTTTTCCATATTGAAGACATGAATCTTATACGAAACATGTATGAAACATGAAAGACACAGCAAAAAGAGTGAAGAGACTATTTACAGCTTAAGGTCATAATTCTAAATATACATAAGTACATTTGGAATATGTGTGTATTTTAAATAAGAAACTGCAGATTAAAAGATTCATAGTCAACATTATATAAACTTGTCAAATAGAAGTCTTTGAATCATAAATTACTAACTGCTCACATTTAGAATTTTCTCATGATTTTGTCTTTATATTTGTGATTTGATGTAACACACCATTTAGTTAGAAAAGTTAACAAATCTTAATCTAAACCAGTACTATTTGAAATACCATTTGACACACGAAAATGAAAGGGAAAGTACCTGAAAAAGCCACCAAAATAATTTTTGATGGTAGAAGCATGATCCTTTAGTAAATATGATTTGAGCAAGATCTTTTACTAGAGTTACCAACAAATAAGTAGTATAAATAATATTTTGTTTTTCACACATGTCAATGAAAAGAATAATCTCTTTTCCTGCAGCAGCATTGCAATTGCTTGTACAATTGGATGTCCACTGAAAACAGTTCTACTCTAGCTGACTTAAAACATGAGCAACACAACATCAAAAATACTTTTACAAGGCAATACACGTAACCACACTCTAAATTAGAAAATAAGCTGCTCAACCTTGTCTAGAATATTCTTGATGTTGTATAATAAATCCCATCAGTCTCTGAAGTCATTGCTATGTGGTATTCTGTCATCAGTCAATGAGATAAATGCATGGCAATAATCAATACGATAAAATGATGCCTTTATGATGGTGTGGGAAGATGACTGAGGCTAAAAAGATAATGGTACAGAAGTTATAAGGAAAACTCTGGTTGCTACTCCCTGGATGGAACACAGCATACCTGACCTCCCACACACAATGCAGTCTAAGGGGGACCAAATGGAGGGGGAGCAGAATGGAGACACTGCAGCCAGGATATGTTGAAACCCTTGCAAAGGAGGCAGCTCAGTGGTACTTTCCATCTGATAAGCTACACAGCTGCTGAAACCCAAGGGGGATAAAGAAAGATGTCTTGTTCTTGAATCAGCAACCATGTCCTTGGAGTGTTGCATGTCCCCATCCCAAGATTATAGCAGTTACTATACTGAGATACCCACCCCCAAGGTATGACCACCTCTCAGTAAGTAAGATATATTACTAAAGTCACTCAAGCTCCACTTAAAGAAATAGTATAAAAGTAAGTTAAGAATGGGGAGAAGTTAGGGAAGGCTCCATCATAACTTCTGGGATCAGCTGACAGGCTAAACCTCTCTTCTCCCCCACAGGTATGCCAGTTGGGTAAGAACTGTACCCTATGTGTGCTGAATTATTATCTCGAGCCAGCTTTATCAGGGATCAGAGCTTGTTAATATATTGCTTTGAATTAGTGTATTGCTTTGAATATATTTTTGCACTTAGGTACCATCAATGGCAATTCTTGAACCTTAACCTATTAAAATTTTATTATTAAAGAATGTTATTCTGTGAAGTGTTAATATGAGTCCTTCAAGGGCATTGGCAGTAGATAAAGGTGTGGAGACACAGGATGGGGTTTCACATATCACCCTGAACAAGTTAGTTGAACCACTCTCCAAACAGCTTGGTGAAGGGTCTCCATAATGAGATGCTGACAGACTGGTCAGGCACAAGGGGCTTGGCTTTCCTGGGGCTCTGGCAGACTAATCAAACACTAAGGGTTAGAGTAAATCTCTCCTTTTCATGTGACAGATGGTGTCTCTCACATGATAGCTTCAGAAAGGAAACAAAATAGTGCCTTCAGTTGAATTAAATTGAAACCGATTTTATAAAAATAATTCAGAATACCTCGCTGGTATTCAGAGATACACTTTTAAATGCTTTTCAGCTGTAATTTTTACTATTTTCAGGGATCAAGACATAGGTATATCATGGGTCTATGTACATACTTTCCTAGCAGTTACTGTACAATATTTGCTAGTTTACAGTGAAAAGTAAGACTGAGGCTTTCAGGAAGGCAGTTCATTAAACTAGAAAGGAAGTTGCAATATTTTCTTTTCTATCTTGCTTATAACTCAAATAAAACTTCTAGCAATGGAATTGTGGTGAGTTTTGATTCTACAGTATAGAACAAATTTAACTAAGTGGTGCAAATTCTAAATAAACAAAATGGTTTCATCTCCTGACATTTCAAATGAGAAAATCCAATCACAGGAACAATGAAGCATAGCCATTTTACTTACTTATTTCACTCTTGATCTCCAAAGTCTTATTTCATTAACTTGCTGGATATTTCACAACTACTCTACCAGACTGTAGATAACCTAAATAAGAACTGAACATATATTTATGATAAATAAAAATGTCATCACTCACTTTATCTCATCCACTGAGAAAATTTATTTTAATAGATTATATTAAATTCCAGGCCAACTGCCATCTATGCTGTGGTCACATCTGATTGTAAAGATGGGTCACATTTAAAAGAGTTTTCCAATTGGCCTATATGAATTCAGTTAATATGCAATAATTAATTAAATGTGCAATCAATTAATTAAAAATAAGTGATAATGGAGGTGATGAAAGTTTTTCCAAATTATCCATGGAAATATCTCAATTTGTTCAGACAAAATATCTGGGCTTTTTATTCATCTGTTTCTCCCAGTGCAAGCTACAGCTGTGTTGTTCTTCCATGTACTGATAAACTATGACTGTTTCCATCTTCTTAGGTCAGTAGGACTGTGTAAAGGATTTAACATTTAGGATATCTGGAGGAGAAAAACAACAGTCTTGTGCAGGGATGCTTACAGCATAAACATATGCCAGTGAAGACAACTAAAAGACTGTAGCCTAAATAAAAAAAAAACACTTCACCGCACTTGAACATAAATTGACAAGGATATGCATGTACATACACGTGTGCTAACAGAACATACTTGGAAAGAGTAAGACTCAGCACCATGAAAATGATCAAGCAACAAACTTGCAGAATATCATTCTGCAGTTCCTAGTGAGACTATGAACATTATTAATAACATTATTAAAAACACATTAATAATAACAACTTAGTGTTCATCTTTACACTCTTTTTAGTCTACTACTTTCTTGACTTACTACAGTAACTCAAGAAATGGCAGTTAGGAGCGTTCCTTCATTGGCCCACATATACTGTTAGATCTTTGCTAAAAATACATGCATTATTTGTAGCATGTGCTCAGACTGAATATATTAGTTGAATTTGTTTGTATTCTTGTTTTGTTGCAAGTAACCTTATCTCTAATTTTTCATGAGATTGTCAGTGCATAGTGGCTTTGTAAGTTAGAAACTTGGTATTTCTCACTAGTTTTCTCGAACATGCAGAAGTAACATCTTTTCCTTCCTTTCTACTACTTCCTATCTCCCCTTACCAAATTGTTCATGGTAAATGAATCATCTTCCTAATTAAGTTACCTACCCTGCTGAAATACTAGATAGATTGGAGCATCTTTCCTTGATCTGCATTTAGTGATTTTCTGTTAGAAGACTTACAGGCATTAAGCAGATGGGTCACATACCCATCTGATATTCTTAAATCAATAGTATTTCAACTTGTGGCTGCCCACTGTCTCTTGTTTTTTCACCGGATGCCACTGAGAAGCAGCAGCTTCCTTTTCTTTACTTCTGCAATCAGACATTTATACATATCATTAGGATTCTCCCACCCTGCCCCCTACCACAATGAAACTGAACTCAAAACTAAGACTCTCACTTCTTGAAACTAAATAGTCTCAAGAGGGCTTAACAGAGGGGAAGAATCATCTCCTTCAACCTGCAGGCAAGAGCCAATAACCCAGAATACTGTTACTACTCTTTGCTGCAAGAGCAATCACTTGAGCCTGGCAGTTGAACTAGTTTTCAATCCACTTCACTGCCTGCTTATCTAATCCATACTTTATCAGGTTGCCTATGAGAATGTTTTAGGAGACTGTATTGGAAATCTCACTAGAATAAAAATAAATAATAACCACTGCTCTCCAGTAAACGACCATAAGCAGTCATATTCTTCCATTGTTTCTAATTCTATCCTGCATAAGACAGGTATGTGATGGATTTTGCATTTTTTCTCTTTTTTTTTTTTTTTTTTTTTTTACTATCAACACCTTTGTTATCAAAATCTATGTCCGATTTGAGTATTTATGATTTATTTTGAAATATTTTTTAAAATCTAATTTTTTTTTTCCTTATGGAATTACTTCTCCACTCTATTCACTAACAAACCTTACAACTTAATTTGCTTATTTATTAACAGTATTCTGGAACAAAAGTCACAACAACAGTATGCTGCTCCCATTCTGCAATGACACATACCAAGTTTCAAAAGTTTCAGATTTTCTATGACCAGTTGAGTGCAGGAAATCTTCTCCAACCTGAAATGTACAGAATCAGATCAGACTAACCCTCTCTAAACATATTGATATTGGAATCGGAATAGGCTGCCAAGGGAGGTGGTGGATTCTCCATCCCTGGAGGTATTTAAGAAGAGGAGAAGCCCCTAAACATGATGGATGGGCAATAAGTCAAAGAACCTGGATGATCACCATAGGATAAAGATGTGACACAAGACTTTGGAGACATGCGTAAAAGAGTGTGCTCACCAAGACTGCAGATTATGGAAAGGAAACAGGTTTTCCTTGATGCTTACAAGTATTTGTAGCACATATGGACAGAGCATGTAGTATGAACAGTGTGGCGAATAGCATAAAACAAACTGAAAGATTTGTCACATTCTTCAGCCTTCCCATTCTTTGGAGCTAAGAAGCAAAATTTATTACACTAAATTCCATGATCACTTAAGAATGTATAGACTCTAACTCACTAAATGATAAATTCTAGATTTACATTCCACATTACATTGTAATTTAAAAAAAAAATTATTATTTTTCAAGATTTTTTTTTATGACATGATCTCCTTCAATTCTTCAATTAATTGTTACTCTGTGCTATAGACTGTGTCAGTGACCTCTCTTTAAGAAGCTGTGGCCCCTCCATTCACTGCACTAGGCCTTTCCCTTTTTGCATTTAAAAAGGCCTTAGGCTGAAGGCATGACTTTTCCTTGCCCCATGAATTTTATTTTAGTTTAGCTATGGTTTGAAATATGAAGACATTATTTCCTTTCTCCTGTTTTTCAAGAACAGTGTATCATTGCACAGTAGTAGAAGCTGAACTCAAATAATTCACCTCTTCCAAAAGGACTAGAGCAACAGTAGAAGGTTCTGTGATGGGGAGATGGAGAGAATATCAAGGTTGGATGTGACTGTCCTCTCCTGCTCCTATACTTAAGCTATTATTAAGCAAAAGATGATCGTGACTTGAGCTTTTACAATGGTACCTGATTACCCACGCTGTTTAATGATTTTTCTCTTTCCTGGAAGAGTTTTGGTCTGTACCAGCTTGCACAGATGCAGGCAATCCTTGGCAGTTAATGGAATCACTGATTATCAGATATAACCTGATCCAAGGACCAGCCCAGAAGAAAATATTTGCAAGGCACTCTGAATTGGAGGGGAAGAGAATTTACCCACATGGACATAAATCAGACTGTGCAATATTCCTTCAGGCTCAGTGGATGCAGCTTGGCCTTGTTCAGTATACGGGGAAGATCAGACTGCGTACTGGACATGCAACGTGTGGATACGGAGACATCTGCATAGAAACATATTTTCTCTAACAATGCCAAGGAGAATAAAGTTAAATTCAGAGCATGCCATACTCATTTGTGAATTTACATTCTGATAGAGTCAAGGGACTGAAACATTAATCAGTATGCATAAGACTCAAGTTACAACAAAGAAACATATTTGACATTTCTTAAATTTTAATTTTTTTTCCTTCCAACCCATCCAACATTTTAAGAAGTGTGAGATTTTCTCCTAAGGAACATAGAGATCCAAATTTTTGAAAGTTTCAATGTCGACACTGTCAGAAATCATTAAGACCTTAAAGACTCAATAGATAAAAATCAATGCCTGAGATTTCAGAGGGAAGAAAGAAAGTAATTTAGAACTAATCTCTGTGTTCTTGAACAGAGATAAACATAAGAGCAAATCAGACCCTGAGAGCTGCTGACTGATTTTCCCTTTTCAAGCTCCTCTATTTCTTGTGTAGTAGTGTATTAGGGCCTCTAGGTAGAATTAAAGTGATACTTGCATACTGTTATAGATTATTAGATATACTCAAAATAATCAATTATAATTAAAAAATATTTATTAGTATACAATAAAAAATATAAAAAATATAAAAAATATATTTATTAGTACATAATAGAAAATAAACCAGTATAATATTTCGGACACCCATCAAGGACTCACAAGTCCTACGAATGGAATATTCTCTTAGATTAAAATATTCTTTGGTGGTACTTTACCAAATTTAGTAT
>JAWWES010000081.1:134360306-134398138 GCA_035583135.1 Lophotriccus pileatus | reverse complement strand
TTTAATCTAAGAGAATATTCCTTTCGTGGGACCTGTAGGTCCCCGACGGGCCTCTAAAATGTATACTGGTTTATTTTTTATTATGTGCTAATAATTATATTTTTATAATTTTTAATTGTATACTAATAAATATTTTTTTATTACACTTTGATTATTTTGAGTATCTCAAATAATCCATAACACTAGTCATTCTCTGATCCCAGAGAGACTTGATATCTCCAGGTTTCACTGTCACATCCACTGACACCCTGCTTGCCTATTAAGTACAATAGGGTAACACATATATATTGCAGAATATCAAACTGTTGTACGCATGTAAGTCAGTTCAGACATGTAGTAAAACAGTTTCCAAACTAAACCTCTGATCAAACTCTCAGACATCATAAAGTCTAATACAGAAGTTTTCACCCTGTGAAGATCTAGTGGTTTTCCTCATCTTCCTCCTGTATAGAAACCCAAATTATTTAATTATCAAACTCAAAATACTTTAGAAAAAGGCCTGTGTGATCGTTCTCTTCCCATAAAATATGACACATGAAGCCTTTTCCAGAAATCACCATTCCTTTTTTTGCAGTAATTTCCTTTTCTTTGTATGCTGAAAGTTCAGTGGAGATCCTTCCAGTGGTCAGATTATCTATATTATACCAGTTATAGCATGATGATAGCACTCCGGATATCAGAGACAGAAATAAGACCTCTGTGTTCATCCACTATCAATAAAAAAAAATTGATCTCCACATTATCTGCTCGTCTGTAACACATACAGTGCTGGAAGGAAGATCTGATGAGTACAGAGCTTAAGGCTCTGCTACTGACCTCTACTTCTCTGTGAGTACATTAAGTGCAATGTTTTTCCTTCCATTGCTCTCATTTTACCTATTGCTGTAAACCTCTTTGTTCCTCTCTTTGGTTTTCATCTACTCTGAGCTGCTGCTGTGGTACTGAATGACAGTGAAACAATAAACTATTCTAACTCAGAAGGTTATTTTTCAGTTGTATTTCTTAGCATATCACAGCCATCCTGCATTTATACAGGTGTCATGGTTTTGCTTGTTCTGGGAAACTAAGCAGAAATTTTCCCTTCCCCCTACCCACTGTGTGAAATGTTGAATGGGCAGGTTGGCTGTGCCTTAGGCAATGGACTAACACAAAAGAAGTGGCTGGCAGAGTCACATTCTAAGTTGATGGCCCTCAAGAGTCTGTGGGGAGGTGTGAGGAGCTAACTTTTTTTTCTTCTCCTGGGAAACTGGCACTTTGTTGTGGCCTGGGCTGGGACAAGGTCTGGATGGCAGGAGCTCCGAGGTGGCTTTGTTCTCAGCCTGCCTGCCCGGCAGGTTTTTAGTTTGGTTGGTTGGTTGGTTGGTTGTTTTTTTGTTTGTTTTCCTCTCCTGGCCCCTGTTCGCCTGCGCCCTGTTTTCTACCCAGCCTGGAACCTGCTTGGATTTTCATCGGAGAGGAACTATTCGGGAAGGAGGTCACCTTCTTTCCCTCCTCCATTCCCGTGTTTTTTTTTGGCAGGGGTTCTTGTGCACATCAAAGGAGAGGGGAAGCCACACCACAGGGTCCAGCCACAGACAGAGTGAGTTCCCGTTGGAAGAACTTTTTTTTTCTTTCCCTCCTTTTTCCCCTTTCCCAGCGAGGGGGAGGGAAGAGCTCCATTGTCAGCTTCTCCAGCACACCCAGAGGTTCCCCACGTGGTGACCTCCAGTGATCCAACAGCGCCCCCTGCTGACCGTGGTTAGAATTGCGCCAAAGGGCGCAAACTGAACTGTTCACCTTTTTTTGTTTGTTTTGAAAGGGATTATTTTTGGGTACAGGATTATTGTTTGATTGTTTTATTTGTGTTCTTTCGTTGTTCTGCCAGTACATATATATCTTTTAATACAGGGCTGTTATTTTTTCCTTTTTCCATTCTTTCTGAATTGGAGTGTCTTAATTTTCCGATTTACAATTGCTTACATGGAGGAGTTTGGGTCTTCCTCAGGAAAACACTTGTGTCTTATTAAACGGAGACAACAGGGAGCCTCTGCATCCAGGTCCTATGATAAGGGCAACTAACTCAACCATTTACAAGTACCCTGGATGTGTGAGGGGTTGTAGACATGGATCAACACTGCAGCATGTGCAGAGACTGATAACCGGACTCCCTTTCAACTTGCTGCTGATTCTCACCCTCTCTCTGCCTTCCTAATGCCCTGCTGGTGCTGTGTTACTGCTGCTTCAGCCCTAGCTCTTTCATTGTCCCTGTGTGGGGACATTCACAGTTCCATCCCTCCTCTGCTGGCTCCTCCGATCAGTCTGGTGACATTTCCAATTCGTTTTTTGACCTGACTGTGTAAGCTACTGCTTTCAAATGTAGTTACATTAACTCTAGTCCTTTTTTGGTTTGGTGTTTCAGAACTGGAAGGAACAAATTAAAAACCCTTCAAGGTCACTGAATCCACTTCCCTCTACTTAATGGCACCATGAAGGCACAATGTAAAATAACTTTTAGCAGTCAGAAAAACAATAAAACAATCAGAGAAAAAAGTAATGCATTTTGTCAAAACAAGAAAAAATATCAGGAAATAAAGCCTTTACAGGAAAGAATACAGGGTTTTTAAACTCGCTCTCTATTTTGCTCCTTAAATGGGAGAATAGGAAGGCAGAAGGGCTGAATTTCAACAAAAATTATGATATACTCATCATATATATCTTGTTAACAAGAACAAAAGTCAAATTTCTTTCACAAGCTTCATAAGAATTTTGTTTGAAAGCCAAAATAATGCAAGAAAGATTTGTTTATATTTGTTTGGCATCTCTGCTACAGGATGTCAAATCAAGAATATACAGATGCTACATTATTGTGTAGTATTTTACCTCCAATAAATTACATTAGAAATCTTTCAAAACAGAAGCTATTTTTTATTTTTCTTAGTTCCTTAATAATTTCCTCTGTGACTGACAGAGATATAAAGCTGTGTTTTTCCCATAGTAAGTATAGACCTCTTGTTTACCCTTTCCTTTTTATAAAGCTCATAGTGATCCATCTTCTAGAACAAACACAAACAAGATGCATTCAGCAATTTTTCCCACTGCTGCAACCCCTGGCAGAATATAAATTAAAAAAAAAGAAATCAGTTCAGAGAAGGCAAAAGTGGTGTTGATCAGTTTTTGGAAGCAACTTGATGAAATGGGAAAACTGAAGCTTTTTCAAATTGTGTAGTGAGCCTTCACAACGTTGCAGATATGCTATGCAGGTACTGGCTTTCTCTGCACAACTGAAAGTTATTATTTCTTGTAAGAGATACAAACTATCAAGACTATCATCTGCTAGTGCTGTTATAACACATGGAATTTATATATATTTATATATATATATGTATGGCTAGTAGCTGAAGATATTCTAAGGTTATTCTTCTATTTATTAACTTAATAGGGAGCTTCTACTTGTACAACAGATAACTTTATGGAAAAGTTTGCAGAATTTAACAAGGGCGAAATAGTATAAATTTAAAGACACACTACTTTCCTTACATAGAGGATTATATTTGTTCAAAAATGCTGTGCATGGGAATCACACTATAAAAATTTATAGTGTTAAGAGTCTCGGGAGAGATTTGTGTTCTTTGCTAATCTTTACATAGATTTCCTGTAAATCTGAGCTGTATAGAGTGATTGCAGCAGGGTTGTTTTTTCCGCGACACGTTACAAACGTCTTCTTGGCTTGCATCTGTTCACCTTTAGCTGAAATGCTTCTGCCTAGATATTCAAAGTGCTTGCTGGTTTGGGAAAAGTCTCCTGTCATGTAAGACATCAGAAATTAGCATTTGTACCAAACAAAGACGGAGGACCGTAGAGATGTTGCTGTTGATAGAGAAAAGACAATCCTTCCGCCCTCTGTTAGGCGCTATTTTAATGACATACCCACCACCCTCTAACTCTGATTATTTCAATTGACTACTCCCTAAGAGGGTTTTAGGTAAAGACTTCCCAAATCTTTTATTTCAGGCAGAAACAGGAAAGATTTCAGACTACCTCTGGCTGTAAATCAATCTCTAAAAGTAGAATAAATATGGATTGACTGAAAAAAATCTGAAAGAGGTCGATGGTTGTTTCAATTTACACATAAGATCAGGTCACAGTGACCACACACTACAGCCCACAGGAAGCTGCTCATCCAGGTAAACACATCTTGTGACTCCCTTCCATCTGCCATATCCAAGCCCCAAATGCTGCCAAAACTCATGGATTCACTGAAGAAGCTTTAGAAAGTAGAGAATGAATGGCATTAGTACTGTTCAGATGAAAGGATTCTTTGATCTGAAAGACTGGATCCAACTGCATCACATTTTCCGTGAATTTCTCTAGAAACCCTTTAAGAATAATAAAGCAGAGAAACGTTTTGAATTCCATGAATTTAAAGAAGAAGATAATGTTTTAAGATGTTATTTCAAATCCAAGTGTTGACATTTGGGTTTAAGTACTCTACAGGGCTTTTGAGATTTGTCTAATACATTTTATAACTGTTGTAGATTGAACTTGGCTGGTAGCCAGATGTGCACCCAGCCACTCTCAGCCCCCTCCTCAATAGGAGTTGCATGGAAATTAGGTGGAAAAGCTCATGGTCCAAGATAAAAACAAGGACATCACTCATAAACCACCATCATTGACAGAACAGATTTAACTTAGGGGAAATGAATTTAATTTATTACTAGTTAAAAATGGAGTTAGGTGGTGAGAAATAAAGACAAAACAATATGGACTCCCTTCACCCCAGGCAGTACAGAGGAACTGCCAGTCCATAACAGTTCCTTTCAGCCACTTCCTCCTCCAACTTTTTCCTCTGCTGTAGCATGCACCCTCTTCCCAGCTGCGGTTCTTCAGGGTAGAGTCCTTCTGTACTCCAATGTGAGATGTCCCAGGTGACAGCTTCTTTTATTAGATATCAAAATTAAAAGTATTTTACAGGTAATAGAAGAGATCAGATCACAAAAAAAGTTAACGTTTAAGAGTGTGCTGGTTTAAAAATAAACTGGAGGGAGAAATGAACCCAACTCAAGAGATTACAAGTCAGAGCTACAATTTACTAAAAAGATTACAATAAATACAATGATAAAGAGAAAACTGCTTTTAACCCCAAAAGACAGATGTATAACCCAGCACCCTGG
Source organism: Lophotriccus pileatus (assembly GCA_035583135.1). Taxonomy (NCBI): domain Eukaryota; kingdom Metazoa; phylum Chordata; class Aves; order Passeriformes; family Tyrannidae; genus Lophotriccus; species Lophotriccus pileatus. The sequence continues at coordinate 134,392,988 of JAWWES010000081.1, read as the reverse complement.
GACAAGACCAGAACAGTGTTCATTAGCCCGCGTGCTGAGCACCACGTGGTCCCCCTGGGTGCTAACTAAAAGGAAAAAGAAAGCTGTTGGTCTGGATGATGGTCATAGTTCTGTTGAAGTAATGATTGCAGTCTTGTCAAGAGCGGTAGTCCTGTTGGAGTACTGGTCCTCCTCTGAATCCAAGGAGTGGTACCACAAGTCCCAAAACCCCAAGATTACATATGCCCCAATTCAGGTGGGAGTGCCCAGTACCTCCTCCAGGGTGGGGAGTTTCACAATGGTTGATATACCTGTCAGAGTCATGGGATATTTTTGGAGACTCTGATGGTCTATCTCCTTACAGGTGCCTATTGTGCCAGTCCAGTATGGTCCATTAACAGAGATGACCCCTCAGGTTGGGTGTGAAGGTGCAAACGCCTTACCTGAGGGGAGTTATCATAGCTGAGTCATTAGTGTGAAGACAAAGAAACACTCCTCGAAGGGTTCTTTAACACCCGGTTTGTAGCCTGAGGTGTCAGGTGTGCCCTAGGCTGCTGCTGCAAACGATCCATTATTAATAGTCCATCAAAAATGACATAGATAGTACAGAATACACAGGGTTTTTTTATATCCACATAGTGATAAACTGGTCCCAGTCCCTGTAACTAGGACAAAGAGTTTTACTTTCCCATGTCACAGTCCAGCCCAAATTTTAAAATCAGACTCCTTCATCTCCAAAAATTTGCTTTTGTTTCAACTTTTCAGGGGACCAAGCATCAGCAGGTAATTGCAATAAAAACCTGACCAGTTTTTGTTGCTGACAGCACATGTCAGAAAAGGAACATAGCTGGTTTACTCTACAATGCCAAGAATCTTTGCTCAGCAAGATCTCTTCTATTACTTTCTGACAGATCAGAAGAAGTATTAGAATACTGATGCAGCCTACACCGCTGCTATTAATAGCACTGACTTTTTCCAAGGAAAAAAATAATTCTGAATAAAAGCCAATTTTTAATATATGTATGGATTGATATATTTTTATATATGTGTGTATATATATATTATATGTTTATATTTTACATGTATATATTTATCAGTTATACAAATATTTTATATATTTATATATTAATTAGAATAGAAACTTGGGACTATTCCATGTGTCAGGTCTCATTCATTTTAATAATGTAGTCTCAGTATACTGCCAACATTTACTACAGAAATGTCACAGATGGTGTGTTTAAAATAGAACTGGCAAATTCACTTGTCTCACCTGAGGTGCATTGAAGTGGTGGTATACTCATGGGAAAGCTGAAAGTATTATTCTAGATCAGGCTAAGAGAAATTGGATTAGCTCCTCAAATGTAATAGTAACTTTTTTAGCCATCTGAGGACTTCACTATGGGGTACTATATTCAACATATTCACCAGACATATTTTGTCTAACAAAGCAAAGGGTAAAAAACCCTCAACTCATAGATCTCCAATTTGCAGTATTTTCTCTATCTGTTTATCAAATATATGGAGCTGAACCTGGAAAACTATTCAAAAAAAGAAGTCTCAGTGATGTTAATGTGGATACGTTCATGAGGTCAACCCCCCCAATATGTTACATGTTCCCCAAAATAAAATAGTGTAGAAGCATCATATAGAATAACAGTATAAATATGTAACTGAGAGAGAAGTACTCATTTTTCACATTTTAATAATCTTCGGAAAGTTATCTCATTTGGGAAAATTGAGGGGGAGTCGATCATGTACTTTCTGTGGCAATATGAGTACTTCTTCTATTTTAAGGTAAAAGAAAACAAACTTACATTAATTCTAACTTTAATGTGAAGGTATGGTTCAGGGGAGTTGCAAGTAGAAAAATTTAAAATTGTGGTTTCATTTCACAAGGCAGAAAACTGGTTGTGTAGATGCAGCACAGAATTTTGCCAGTTGTTCCTCTTATAGATTCCCTTTAGCAAGGGACTACACATGAGAAGTTCAGTCACAGCCACTGAAAGGTTGATTTTTTTTTCTTTTGTTTTAAAAACTGGTATTGAACACTATCAGTTGATGTAATGATGATGTAGAATAGTCTGAGACTCGGCAGTGGAAGAATAATAGACTTTAAAGCATAGTTTCAGGCTAATTTAAGACAGTAATAGAGTGATAAAGCTTTTATATTTCTCTTACCATAAATATTATAAAATATTACTGATGTATGACAGTGTTCTGGTTTTGTATTAACTGATGGATGAGAGTCTAGCTTTAGAGTTATAGATATTACTCAGGTATAGGCTTGTCCAGGTGCAGAATTGCATTGCACAATAGCAACATAGCTAGCAGATAAATCATTATTTCTACCAATATAAAAAATTCCTGAAGTAGAAAAGTATTCTTCTTATTACAGAAGAGCTGTGGAAACTGAACAAAGAGTTTTGTAGCGTCTTCTGATTTAAATATGTAGGAATATTTTAAAGTTAAGAAGTCGCAAATGCAATTTTCTTTGCACATCCCCTAATCAAATTGTTGTTGAATTTTAGGAGCTCTCTAAGCATGGACAGGTTTAAAAAACAGACACTGTTTTTTTCTGCACAGGGTGCAAGGTGTAAGTTTTCCACAAATCAAACACGTCAGAGAGCAAAACAGGAAAAGAATTTATACAATAAAATTTCCATGAACCCGTCTAATCCAGTACTTATTACTGCGCCTGCATGAGCCTCTTTTGGGAGTCTTTGATGGTCGTTTGGGGAGGTGACCCCTACTCAATTTCAAGCAAAGTTCAGCTCAGGACATGCAGAATACAAGATTCTGTGCCAAATAAGGTGTAATTTGCTGTTCTGGTGCCGTATTTTTTAAACAATTGCCAAGGAGGACATAAAATACAAAAGCTTTCCTTAAGCATTAAGCAAGACCTTCTTAACACACCTGGTAACATCTATTTACATTCAAAGGAGGGTTTAAGGTGAAAATGGTACCATCAGCTTACATTTACAACAGAGGTCAAAGGAAGTGACAGAGAATTCTGCTTAAAAGTTTTGCTATCCACTCTACTCCTTGCTCCAGTACTGCCAGGCCCCACTGAAACTCCAAGGTGCAGCTGCTCAGTGATGAGCTACATGTGCCTGATCCACTATGTGTTCCCTGTCGTGCCTCCAGCAGGTACCACACTCACTCATCACTGCCTCGGGAGAATCTGGAGTGACCACAGAGACATTCTGCCCACTTGGCAGTGCAATAGCTTAGCAGCATAGCCCTCAGCAGCTGCTGACAACACCAGCTGTGGCACCCAGCTGATCGCCACAGTTTGCTCAATAAGTTAGTTACATGTTGTATCACACATTCTTCTACTCCTTATTCTACTCTGCCATGCATCCTAAATTAAATTTTATTTGTTTATCTGTACACTAAACATGAATTGATATTCTCATCATTAGCAGCACCGCATTTTGCAGTTATTCAATATATTTTTAGTTGCTGCATTCTTTTATCTCTCCTTTTAAACATTTTCTAATATTTTCATTGATATTTTCTACAGACAATCTGCTCGTGAGTCGGTTACCAAACGTAAGTTCCATTCTAATTCAGTTGCACAACTACAATAATTTGAGATCAACTCTGGCATAACATTTCATTAGCTTGAAGAACAAATTTTATTTGCTTTTCAAAAGATATCTTTTAGAGTTCTTTTCTTCCTTAAAACAAATAAATAAATAATGCAGTGCTTCTACTATAAGTACGCTATTTCAAAACACTATTTAAACTGTTCTGAGTTGTTTTCATTCAATTTCCATACAGGAGAGAAAATATGATATTGTTCTTTTTATTCTGAACTCGAGGAAATTTTGAACATATTGAGCATTTTGAGATTCTCTGGGTCTCCTTAAAGACCTGTGAATTATCATTAGATATTGGTTTCTTCCTTTTGTGGCATGTGGTGTGTTTACTTCTCTTTTCAGTGCACTTTTCCTTTCCAAATATATCAAGATAATTTCTATGATTCTGGTGCTCCTGATGTCAGGTGACTCTTCATCTATAGCTGAGCTATAGAGCTGAGCTGTAGATCTATAGCTTTATTCAAAGAGAAGTTTAGAACCTCAAAGTCTTTATAATGCCAAAGGAAGCACCGTTTGCTTCAGGGAATTCACTTTTAAATACAGTTTAAAGATCTGAATTTTTAAGCACATAGCAGAGAAAAGTTGTGTGTAACTCTGCACACATTCTCTTTAGTGAGTAAAAAAATACACCTATTTTACCCGCAGCCCTTTTGGTTCTCAATAAATGTCAAAAGCATTTTGCTATTTTTCTTTCCTAAAAAAGAGATAAACTTGCTCTGAGCTGTTTCCTAAAAAAATAGTGGACTGTATTCTCATGTACTGTTCATTTGTATTTAAAACTCTTCCAGAGCTTTAGTGTTAGCTGTAGTTTAAGCAAATGGCAGGGGAAAATATTATATGAACTATTAATCTTTTTGTCTATATTCAGTTAAAGATGTCTTAAATAGTCTAACCATAAGAAATATCTTTTGTTGGAAAACAACATCCTTCAAGGTGAAGCTTGGATTAATTAAGAATATAATCAGGTTTTATACCTTTTTCACTATTCATCCTGTAATCTACAACTCTCTTAGGCTCTAAGAACAATTCGTTAAAATTGACCAATATGATGAAAATTCATGTTCATAAAACCACTTCTGTTTATTGCAGTTTAGAATGAAATTCTTCTTACAGTTATTTTAAGAAGAGATAAAATTGGTGAAAAATTATATTCATAATTAAGATATAACAAGAAAAATTGGACAAATCATAGAATTCATAAATGTTTGATAAATTCAGGTTAACAGCCTTAATTATGGTTGGAGAAATAACAACTATTCAGGGTTTCCCTTTTCTTTAGGTTGATATGAATTTAAATCTAATTAACTAATCATGAATGATACTGGAGTATATTTTTTTTTCCAATAACTGCTACTTTAGTTTAAGTCAGTATTTCAACCATTTCCCTTTCAAAAATGACTTGGTTCCTTGAATTTGGATTCAATCAAAATGAAAATAGGAAAATTAAAACTTAGCTTTCCATTTAACCTTTCTGGATACTTGAAGAAATTACATCTGGACAGAACACACCACAGAAAATGGTTGTAAGGAAAAATGGTAATATTTTCACAAAACTCCTCTTTGTTTGCATATTGCACCTGATAGTGATCATTGGCAGTGATCAAACAAGCAAACAAAAACCAGAAAAAAATGGGTTATTCTAAGAGACAGGTTCTCTCTGTCTTCTCTGATACTTTGAAAATCTCATTTTTCTTTGGCTAAAAGTACAAGTCTAGCCCCAGATTCTAACAACTGAAGGTCTGATTAGGGCCCTCAAATACTAAAAAAATCTGTAATTTTATTTCATGTCAGCTATTCACTCTAGGACAGTAACAGAAAATACAGCAAAAGCTGCAAGGTAAATCCTCAGGCAAGATAAACTGCAAATCATCATGTTCCCTGTGCAGTCAGAAGCCTCCTATCTAAAAGAGGTCTGCAGCTAGACCAATATCTTGGCTAATTGACAAATTTCCTACTTTTGTCACATCTCCACAGTCTATTTTCTGGGTGTTGCTCAGAAATTCTTGAGCAAGAGCAAGGAATTCCGATAATATCACCTACTAGGATTGTAAGTCATGGTCAGCTCTCAAAGTTAATTTTAAGTGCTCTGAGTCACATTCATTCAGATGCACTGGTTATACTTGACTTGTGTTTGAAAGCTACAATTACTTTAAAATAAGAGAAGTTCATACAGCAGTTACTGGAGTTAAAGAGCTTGTGTGCTAAGATAAATCTATAATTATTTTATTGTATATTGATGTGAACATGACGATGAATACATTGTCAATTTTTTTAATTATAGTTTTAAATAAAATAATATATATACATTTACTGACTGCATACATGAACAAAAATCCCTTTTATTCAGGACTGACTGAAAACACAGTTATGCATGTGTAATCAGTATGTCTGTATAATCTAAGGAACTGCACATCCAGTGTTCACTTTTTTTTTTTTAAATCCTTGGAAATTTCAAATTCAATTCAAGTTCTTAGGAGAGCACTCATGTTACAGATATAGATTTCCCACAAGTTTTGAGAAAATAGTTGACTAATGGATGAGGAAAAAAGAGATCCCACTGAGCAAATAATTTGTTAAGTACCTGAAAAACCCAAGTTGGAATTATTACTGAACACTGAGACTTTCCATGAAGAAAGACTGCCAACCTAGACAACAAAAACACTAAACCCAAACCTTCTATTTGTAATGCAATCTTTCACTTCCTAATTTGCCTTTACTAATTAGTGCAGAGTTGCACAAATGTAACTGAGAGCAGCACCTAGCTCTGACTGGTAGTAGCTCATGTAACCTATTTTGGGAAAACTTCATTTCTATTAAGAATAGAAGACACTGTTAGGTCAAAAAAGATCAATGGTGTAAAAGAAGCAGGACAAAAATAATGAACGCTGGAATTCCTGACCTCTACATCTGGCCTCTTCTGGCCTCCTTTAGGCCAAAAAAAAAAAAAAAAATTCTTAGAGTCTATCACAGAATATTGTGAGTGGAAGGGACCCACAAGGATCATCAAGTTCAACTCTTAAATGAATGACTCATACGGAGATCAAACCCGTGTCCTCAGTGTTACCAACACAATGCTCCAACCAACTGAACTAATCTCAAGGCATATGTGGATGAAATGCTATTGCTCCAAGTTCAGGATCTCAAATACTGCCAGGGCATATCTGCCTTGGAATTCCCAGCCTCAAACTTCCTCTCAAAGATCAGGATTTTGTCCTTTCTTTAAATATTAATGCCACACCATCAACATTTCTTTTGTGTACAATTAAGAAATATGTCTGTAAACTACATTTCATATATTATTTCTTCAATTTTTGTATACTTCGCTGAATACTGTGATGTTCTATTATGATGATCATAATGTGCACAAAAATGAAACAACTAGGCATTTTTATAAAACAAATACATTTTAACAATAATATTTTGTTTAAACACTTTCAGAGATTCACAGAAATTCCAATTTGGGGATATTACTCCCCACAAAAAAATTAGAAAAATAAAAAGATAATAGAAGCAAAAAAAGCTGAGAGAAGAAAGTTGAAATTAAAAGACAATAAATGTCTTTGATTCTGTCATAAATATAAAAGATGAGATGTACACAACTTATCAAAATACAATGCACAGTCTTTATCTAATGTTACACCTTTTCTTAATAGAATGGACTATAGGAGTAAAAGGTGTAACAAACTCCCTAATTGTTATCATTTAATTTAATTCTGTATGTTGAAATAAAGTGACTCTGTTCCTAGCTCATATTCTCAGAGAAGCTAATTTTAACTCTTCCTCATAAACAAAGGGAGTAATAACAATTTGTCTTCAAAGCAATTCCCAGTGCTCACAGGTAACTTAGCTTTGGATGTGGGGTTTTTGTGTGTGTTAAAATTTTCAAAAGACATTCTGTGAAATACTTTAATCGGTATGCACACAATGATTTAAGATTCTCTCCTCTATCTCATTATTTCTAAAGGTCATTTGTTTATGACTGTGTATATGCCAGGCTCTATTACTGTTATGCCTACTATTATTAATATTATTTAATCCCATTCAATTTTATGAGTGGAATAATTCTACTTGCTTTGACTATCATGCAGGTCTGATCAGCAAATACCAGACTCATCCTCCCATCTTTGTATTTATTTTTGCATTACTCTTCCATACTTACACATCTTCCCCGCACCCCCATACAACTTCTACACTTAATTTGTTTACCTTAGCGACTGTTTTACAAAGTAAATCAATAATTCCACAATTTTGATTGGTTTCATCTATTAATGGACCGACTTTATCATTTTAATCCCATCTACTTTTTTTTCTTTTCCAGTTTATGTATAGACTTTAATGCAGACCAGTATCTCCAAACCAGAGGAAAATTGGAGGACTTTGCCAGATCAAAACAGTATTGTTGAGGACTGCTCATAAGTGCAGGATCCTGTCAATAGTTTTGGGAACTGTGTAAGTATTAATGTGAAAACCAAAATAAGCATTTTGAAAACTCACATATGAAGGTCATGTAGGGAATTTCTAGAGCTAGGCACAACATTTTCTCTCAAAGGCAACCAGCAGTACCACGAAGTGTAATATCTCTAAGGGCAGGCTGAATATATATTGAATGATGCGTCTGCTACTACCCTCCATTATCCTGACAATCTAGTAAGAATTTGATGCACTGCCTTAAAACACTCCAGGAAATTTGAGAGTGTTAATTCTTAAATCACAAATTTGACAACTGCAGGAAGTGCTGTTCATCTTTTCGTTGAACCTTACTTGACTTTCCTGCTCGGAGAAGCTCAATGTCTCTGTCTTCAGCTAATAATTTTCTTCTAAGACTGGAAGATGATATGTGTGTTCCAAACATTTTGCTCAAGCAATAGTTCAAGAAACATCATGAGTTTTTTGAGAAGATGGATTTATCTGATTTAAAGGCTATTTAATTTGTATGAAATAAAGGCAATTTTAGCCATCGAGAATGTCAAGTAACATGATCAACATTGTACGTTCTTCAAGGGAAACGTGTTTAAATTCTACTTTGTTCTGTGCTCCTAATAAATTTTAAAATAACCAGTACTGTGACTAAATTGAATAAGCCTAAAGAAATGTCTAATGTAGTATTCTGCATTAAAAGGACAATTGAATACATCATCGTGTAGCCCCTGAAGTGGTTTTACTCTTTAAAGATAATTTTTATGGGCTTTTTGAACATTAGGTATAGTTGGTAAGTCATGTAGCTCTGGGAGAGCTGATGAAGCCCCGACATGAAACAGTCTTATTGTTTCAATGATGACCATAGGAAGAGTTTATGAACAATAAACAATTTAATTTCAGAAAATAGAAATCTTTTTAGGAAGTAGTGGTAGCTGTTATCAGTGTAAGGAAATATAAAACAATCATCCATGACATCTACATTTTTTTTTAGCTTACACCTTACATCCCCAATGTTACCACTCTGCATTTTGTAGACAAAGTATATAGCCTGTGTACAGCTAAAATTAGCAGAACATATAAGTGTGGAGATTTTTGCTTGTTTTGGTTGGCTGGTTTTTAGATGTAGTATGCTATAGAGAATTACTAGATATGTTGTACATATTTTTTAACTAACTGGCCTTGTTTCTGCCTGCCACTCACTTGTTCAGGAAGACATATCAAGAGATGGGGAAAAAAAATGTCTCTCTGCCTATATATAACTTAAGTGTTAAAGAAAGTCTACAGCCCCAGCTAAGAAAAACTGGATTAAAATAACATTACCAAGGTTATATAAAAGTGCTATTAAAACATAAAGAAAATATTTCATGAAATCTTTTTAAATCCCAGTGTTTATATTCAAATAAAATTGATAATTTTAATTTTTTTTAGTATTCTGAAAATTAAGCACAAATTACATAGATTTGTTAGTTTTAGGCAAGGACAAATTCTGCTAGTCTTAAGTAATTACTGAACTCAAAGGACAACAGTTGTTTCCATGAAAGCCAGTGAATAGAAATAACTACTGTACAAAAAAGGGCGAGCTACACTAGAAAGAAATCTACATTAGATTTCACCCTCAAATTTACAATCTCTTAAACTTTAAAACTGCTGTCAAAACTCCTGAAATGTTTTCTGATTTTCTTGTTTCTCTATTTTCTTTGCTTACAAAACAATAAAAGACTGAAAGAAGCCGTCTTTATAGAAAATCAGTACTTACACTGCAGAGTAACAAATTTGTGTATTGACAAAATTTATTAGTGCCAAAGCCATGTTAGTCAGGTGAATATTTCCCATAGACAGAAAAGATTAATATAGAGCAATACAGTGCTTTAAAACCAAAGTGTTACTAAAACTACTTGCATAATTTCAGTCATTTTTTTTCATACTTGTTTAACAAAATAAAACATTACTCAGAAAGTGAAGCCTATGGAACATCATGTATTTGTATGCACCACCCATATTCAAACTCCATTTGCTAATGAACTGATGATATTTAACCTGCTCTTTTAGTTACCATGCACTTAGCTAGGCATCCAGCTTTTCCAGTGATTTATCTTCTTCGCTCTACACCTTATCCTGCTGTTACAATGATGCCTCCTGCTATCAGGGAATGCACGGAAGCTCTTTCACCTCTCTGAAGATAATGACAGGATTTAAGTCTCCAGAGCAACTAATCAATGTTGTTGTTATATGGATAACTCAATTTACCTTAAAAAAAAAAAAAAAAAAAAGGAAAAATAAGTGAAAAAGATAATAAGAAAAACCTCATTATGTGCAACAGTTTTGGATTTTCTGTACATTGAGAACAACTACTTTAATAGTTCTGGAAGAGCTAATATTGAAGATAATGAATTTTTATGGAAAACACAGCAATTTTCTTAATTGTTATCACTGCACACACATGCTGATATAAAATCCCAGACCAATGATACATCTTGATCATTATATCTCTCTTATTCTGAAAAAGTCCTATAACCAGCCAGTCTTCAATGTAATATTAAAATGCAACTCTAAATTGTAGTGCTATATCTTCTACAAAATCAGTTCACATTTTTCTTATAAATAATATGAAATTAAGATATGTTGATTTATACATTTCCATATAATAACAAATTTAACATCTTCAACTATGATTATTTACTTGAGTAGTACTGTATGTGCTTAGGTTCCTTGATAGACACAAGCTAGTGCTCAATGCTTGGTAGTACCAAATATTATTAGTGTCTGCAGGAAACCGCATATGGTCTCAGATGATTTAAATAGGGATATCCTCCTTCCAGACCACAGTTTTGAAAGGGCCAGAAAAGGAAGAATTAAATGAAGAAAAGATAATATTAGATGGGGAAAGGTAATGACTCTCTTTCTCCTTGCCTTCCTCATGAATTATAGAAATAGGAATAGGGATGTGATCTCTTCTCTTTTTCTATTTTTGTCTTACCTCTTTGACAGATCACACCCATTTTCTTCATGCCACCAGTGTTGCATGGGAAGAGGAGAGCTAATGAGGACACTGTAATTTACTGCTTTAGCAAAACAGAACCTCTGGCTCTCAAATGATGCTGGAAACCAGAAGTTCTTCAGTCCTGTTGGAAAGGAACTAAAACATAAAGGTGAAATGGTCAAACTGCTACAAAGTGTGCCACAATATGCTTTAATGAACATGCTGTTATTAGGTCAAAGATTTGCCTTGATGATCTTGGAGGTCTTTTTCAGCCCCTATGATTCTATGATTCTATGTCCTGTCCATCCACCTGAAGACAAAAGTTGTAAAACTGGAATGGATCCAACTTCAGCAATATTTGTCACAGCTGAGGGTTCAGTCAGGGATCTGTTCAGTTGCCTAAAGGTGGATTTCTATGCTGTTTGAGTTGCCCTAAATATCAGAAGCCTTTGCATAGGACTATCAAATTTGAGAAATTCAGACAATTTCAGAGTTTAAACAGGATACCTAGGTCATCTCTAATAATAAATAAATGTTTCCAATTAGGCAAATGAATTAAGCCCATAGTGTTTAACTGCATGTCTTGTAAATCAAAAAGTTCGATGATATTTGATATGCACCTCCCAGATTGTTATGATTCTTCAGATTAAAATATAAACACTACTACTTTTTTCTGTCATCAGCTTTATCCTTATATCAAAGACCTCATCAGGTTTGTCATGAAAACATGTTCTAATCTGCCTTCAATTCTATGTACATCAGCACCAGTGGCTTATGTGCTTGCTACCTCTGAGGGGGGAAAAAAAAAAGGTTTTTCTTAGAAGAATACATTTGATTTTAAAAATCTATCTTTAGGCATCTGAGATGTGACTTAAACCAAAATCCCAGTGAAATTTTCTATATCCCATTTCTGGACATAAAGTAGAATTTTCCAGTAAGGACATGTTTTGAGAAAGATAGAAACAAGTTATAACTCCAAAATTTAATGGAAGAAACCAAGCTTGTTGAAGTGCAGTAGGAAGAGCTATAGAATTGTTCAACCTGAACATTTTGTTAGACCCAAAATTACCTTGTGGGCAGAAAGGAACACAGCAAATAGCTGGAGCTGGCAGCATCCAGGAGTTCTTGCCAGGAAGAGTACAAAGTTCATGGTTCCTCCTCAGTCTTGGGTATATTTCCATACCTTATGCTACCCTGGCCTGCTTCCTTCTCACTGGCTCTCAGCCCTGCTCCTGGTGCAACCTTCCACCGCTCCAGGGGATATCACGGCCTGTCCCGTAGTGAGTGCCAAGTTTATCTGGCCTTGTTCATTTGTGACCATCACAGAAGTTCAAGTCAGGCCAGGCAATAGTCCTGTGGCCATCAGTTTGCTGTTAGAGCGAGCTGACACCAGCTCTGGACCAGGGAAGCCCCACCACATGCTGAGCGCTGTCCTGGCAGCTCAAGGTGGTGCCTGCTGCCATTTTCTCGTGGCAGAATGCCATTTATTGACCAACTAGCAAGTTACAGTATTTGGTCACAAATTTGGCCTTGAATTTTCTTTGAATATAGATCTTTTTGGGTATAGAGTTTTATGATGTGTCTCTAAAGATAGATCAATAATAACAAACATTGGTGCTGCCTGCATATATTTGCGCTCCTTTGACAGACATTCCATCCTGTAGAAATCTGAACTGATTACTGACCTCTCCTTTAATGCTCTGCTGGCTCTCAATTCCTCACTGCCTTGAACACTTTCTTCTCTAGAAAGATTATTTAAGGCTAACTTGTTATGCATTCTCTTTTTCAAACCAGTGTTTTGGTAAGCGATTTCAGCATCCAAACCACAATGCTCCAGGTTAATGGAATGCACAAAGTTTATTCCTGGCCCGTTCACACACTATGCGTGAGTTGGTCTGTGGGATAGAGATGAGATACTTGACCTAGAAGTAACACACAAGAATGCAGTGACCTGAGCTACCACATTTAGTCTGAGACCTCCTTCCTCTCTGTTAAATATTCTGAAAGCTTGTGATCATTTAGAATTTTGCTGAGCAAAAGACAAGGAAGGATATGAAAATACACATGTTAGAGCAGCTTGTTATTCAGGATGATGTAAATAGATGTTGTGAAAAAGAATATGTATTGCTATCGAATTTTAAAAATTATACCCTTATATATATTCATCTTCCAAAAAGGAGAGAATAAGATTAGAGAAACTAATGTTTCTCAAGCTAGGCATCAAGTCAAGTTTCATTTTTTAAAATAATTTGTGAATTCTGTCAGGATATATAGAGCAATAAATGAAACTGCCTTCTGCTCTTGCTAATCTGGAATGATGTAAAACATTGAGAAAAGACTACAGTATAATAATTTATACTGGGAAATTTTACTGATCTGACAGAATGAGCAGCTACTGTATCATCCATTGATCAATTATAAGTAATTGATCATAAGTATTAGTACTTTTTTACCCCTGACATGACCTTAGTTTATGAAAATGTCTGCTGGTCTCCTTTGTCCTCTCCCCTTCTGGTACTACTGCCATACACACAGCAGAACAAGAAGTATATTGAGGAAGATAAAAAAGACATGGTAGATTGATGGTAGTACTTTATGATCTTAGAGGTCTTTTCCAAACTTATAGATTCTATAATTCTATGATTAATATGTAAAATTAATCTGAATGCACAGTGATAAAAGAAGTTTCATTAGCTCGCTATTACAGATGCTTTGCAAGGATCTTTAATCAAGAAAATACCAAGCAAAATGTTCCTCAATACTTCAGGGAAAAAAAAAAAGAGAAAAAAGAAAAAGCCACAAGCCAAACATAAAAATAATATGTAACAAAAATTTAAAGAACGCCTAATTGTAATAAGGCAAAATGGTAAGTCCAGATATACCAATGGGTTTAACTTCTTTAGGCTTGTACAGGCTACTGAATTCTATGTGCTGTGGTATTTTTAAAATCATATCACTATTTTACTTTGACTTTCAGAGATTGTATTTGGCATAATGAAAATCGGCTGCAAGCTTTTTACAAACTCTCTTTCAACAAAACCAAATAAATTCAAATAAATAAAATAAATCCAATACAAGGACATGAAATATAGGACAGACGTCCAGATTGGGAATCTTATTTTGAAAGATTATTTTTGCCATTGGAATAGGTTATAAAGCCTCATCTAGTAAAGCAATAAAGATTGGACTGATCATTTAAAATGCAAAGTATGTCACACTAATCAGTGGCTGAACAATTAAATGGTATGCAAAACTTAGTGAATGTAAATTCCAAGTAATATACCTGGGGAAAAGAAACCAATCCTAAACTTAAGAGAGAAATCAGTGGATCCAAGCTTGCTTTTATAACAAGCGAAATATTGGAGTTAAGACAGTTAGCTTTACAAAAGCACCATTTTAGTGTATAACAATAGTTTAAAAAAAGTAGTGAATTTTTCATTCCTTGCCTAATATTGGAGAAAACATCAATTTTGTTATGTTAATCCTGTCTGCATACACATCTCAAAGTCATATGTTATGATGGAAAAGATGTCAGACAAGGGCAGCAGGGGTGTATTGACTGCTGTATTAGACACCAAAAAGTAAACTTCACTCTGGAAATAAAAAGATTACTGAGAAGACTATAAGAGAAATCTATCAAGAACATGTATGTCATGGGGAGCTTGGGTAGGTAATGATTTTTGTTTCTCTTTCCCAGTATAGGCAGCGGAAAAAAGAGGCATGAAAGATAATAGGAAAGTGCACAAAAAAGAAGCCAAGGGAGGTAAGACATCCGGTGACAGAGACGTGGTCCTCCCTGCTGTAAGATTGGCTCTGGTTGAATGAAAAGCTGAGCAACTCTTTGAGGGTTACTAAATACACAGAAATCAGGTCTCAGTCAAGAAAGACTTAATTGAAATTAATTAAAAGCTGGGGGAGTTTTCAACTGAATTTTCATATATGCTCATTCTGTTCTTATAGTCTTGTCTAGATATTCATTTTTGGCCATTGTCAAATGCAAATGCAAATGCTGTGCTAGCTGGACCTTCATCCAGTAAGACTGTAATTATATTTCATGATTTTATGATGAACTACTGCATGTGATTGCTCCTTGTGGCCCTGCAGTGAAATGATTTTGTTCAATTCTTAACTATCTAAGCAGTGGAGAATTGCAATGAGGTAAGGACAGCAGGGATTATGCCCTTGAATCCAAGTACTGTTGAGCTGTTGCAGTACTATGTATGCTATTGGTCAGATTGCAAAAATGAAAAGTGGTCAGAAAACGCTGTATGAAAACCTTTATTATGATAATGGGTTAAAGAAAATAAAGTGATCTAAGAACAAGATAAAACAGTCTTCTGATCATTGTCAGCAAGTATATATACGAATGGAAAGAGGTTTTTGACAAGTACTTGAGCTGGTTTTGTCTGAGGTAGAGTTAAATTTCTTCATATAAGCGTATGGGGTTGTGTTTTGGATTTTTGCTGGAAATGGTGTTGGTAATCCAGGGATGTTTTCATTACTGCTGAGCAGTGCTTACATAGAGTCAAGACTTTTTCTTTTTCTTACCCCACACACCAGTGTGTACGCTGGGAGCGCATGAGATGTTGGGAGAGGACACAGCTGTGACACTGATCCCAATTAATCCATATTCGGTTATTCTGTAACATACAGATATTCTGTAATGTACAACACTGTGCTCAGCTTGTAAAGCTGGAGGCTTGGAGACTGTCTGGCCGGTTGATGGTGAGCGATTGTTTTCATTTGCCTCACTTCTCTTAGAGTCACAGAAGCATAGAGTCAGTAAGTCTGGAAAACACCTCCAAGATCATTGAGTCCAACCTTTGGCTGGTCACCACCTTGCCAACTAGACCATAGCTCTAAGTGCCAAATCCAGTCGTTTGTTGAACAAACTCCAGAGATGGTGACTCCACCACCTCCCTGGGCAGTCCACTGCAATACTTAATAACCCTTTCCATGAAGAAATTCTTCCTGATGTCCAACCTAAGCCTTCGCTAGTGCAGCTTGTGGCCATTTCCTCTTGTCCTGTCACTCATTGCCTGGCAGAAGAGGCTGACCCCCGCCTTGATACAATCTCCTTACAGGTGGTCTTCCTTGGGTTATATTTTTCTCTCTTTGCTATTTTTCTTTTAATGAAAAAGTATTATTAATAATATTGTTATTATTATTATATTTCAATTATTAAACTGTTCTTATCTCAACCATTCTCACTTTTGCCTTTTCAATTCTCTTCCCCTATCCTGCTGAGCAGGGGTTGAGCAAGAAGCTGTGCAGTGCTTAATTGCCATCTGAGGTTGAACCAAGGCAGTGCTAATCTGTTAGTGGATTATCCTCCTCACCCAGAGCACAACAAAGCACAGAGCACTAGCTAGCTTCATTCCTAGCTACTGTTTTGAGGCACGAAATAGATCTGCACAGTGACTCTGCGATTACTGAGTTAAAAAGCTGCAATATAATCAGGGCTATTAGTTAATTTGATCTTTTTTGTAATTCTCTATTAAATCATACATACTGTTAAGAAAATAACATATTTCCAGTGAAATGGAGTTAGTCAGGCATCAAGAAAATATATGTGAAATTTGAATTAAATTTATTTATGCACTGTAAAGGTATAGAAAAATACAAACTGAAAACTTGAGAAGCACACAAATTTTCAGAATTCACAGACTTTAACCATATATTTGTGCAGGATAATTACCTTTTACCCATTATTATTCTTGAGTTTGGGAAAAAAGTAATTTAAAAGCAAAAAAATAGCAATCTGTGGGAAAGATTACCAATAGCTTTACGAATAGGAAATAAAAATTCATTCAGTTCTTCTTACTAAAGAGAAACTATTGTATTTCTCCAATCCTAAGACTAAACCCACTACATTTTACAACATAATGTAATTCAAACCTCCTATCTATATATTGAAACTGCCTATTTATAGATAGAAGGATTACTAAAGAAATGTATCTTTAAAAAAGAACAAACATTTTAAAAGATATATCATAAAGTATGCTGAGCCTTACAACACGACATCAAGGAAATATATGCTTAGAATAAACATTTATCTTTTGTTCCAAAGTACAACCTAACTTTCCTTGCTCACAAATGGTGTTCTCAATGAGAATAATAATTCTCTTTAGATGGAAGGCAAATTTCACATTTAAAGCTATGCAGTGCAATCTGAAGATACCATGTAAATTAGTTGCCTGGCAGAATTGGCAAGGATGAATTAGGATATTTAATGTAAACAACCTGGAAACATGAGGAGAAAATTAATGAAAACACTGCTTTGTCTGAGATATCTGATGACATAGCATGTGTTTCACATCATTTACACTTTGTACCTGGTGGTATTCTGGGGATGAAGGATGCATTTAGCTATCAAAGGTATCAATTGTGGAACTGTTCCCCTAGTTGGAAAGGAAAATCTCTACCAGGGACACACTATAGAAGAAAAGTACTCATGATGAAGAATTCGTATTCAGTCAACATTCAAATATATTTTGTAAGGACAAGCACATTTATTTTAGATGTAGAAATCAGCTCATCTCAGGATAACAAGCTACAGTAAGACATTCAGCTCATCATTAACTCCATCTAAAAGTGGCAAAAGTATACATATGACATCCAGAGGCATAATCATGGTCCAGTCACCTTTTTATTTCAGGAAAACCTCTCATCCTTGATGATACAAGCCATCATTTGGTCTAAGAATAAAGTTTTTAAGGGTTGTCTTCAAATGTTATTTTACCCTGTGTTGTTAAACTTGCATACTCTTTGGAAAATTTCTGAGGGGGAGCAAATTAGAAGAATGAGATGGTTGTTTACTCATTTTTTCTTAGACATTAAAATTGTGAATCTGTAGCTGAAAGTAAGCATCATAATTAGAAGTCTTGTCAGTTAGTGTTAGAGTACATAAATATATAACAAACACCCTGACATTTGTTGACATTTTTACTTGTGCTTAATTTTCTAAGTGTCACAGTAGGCAGCTCAGCCCTGCACAGCTGCTCCCTCGCTCCCCTCTCAGTGGGATGCAAGAGCTAATCAGAGGGGTAACAGTGCAAAACCTTGTAGGTAGAGATAAAGACAGTTTAACAGGTATAACAAAAGCTATGTGTGCAAGTAAAGGAATTCATTCACTGCTTCCTATGGGAAGGCAGGTGTTCAGACATCTCCAGGAAAGCAGGGCTCCATCACAGTTACTTCAGAATCACAGAATCAATTAGGTTGGAAAAGACCTCTGAGATCATTGATCATCTGTGACTAAACACCACCACATCAACTAAACCATGGCACTAATTGCCAGATCCAGTCTTTCCTTAAACATCTTCAGGGATAGTGACTCCACCACTTCCCTGGGCAACCCAGTCAAATGTCTAAGCACCCTTTCTGTGAAGAAATTCTTCCTAATGTCTAATCTAAACTTCTGCTGGTGCAGCTTAAGACTGTGTCCTTTCATCCTATCAATAGCTGCCTGGGTAGTTATTATAGAAGTAGCTATTATAGAGGCCAACCCCCACCTGCCTACAACCTCCTTTCAGATACTTGTAGAGAGTGATAACGTCATGACACCCCCGAGTCTCTTCTCCAGGAAAACAAATGCCATAGATCAAAATGTTCTCCCCTTTCCTTCTTCCACCCCCAGCTTTATATTTTGAGCATGACACCATATGGTGTGGGATACCCCTCTGATGAGTTTGGGTCATCTGTCATGGCTGTGTGCCCTCCCAACTTCTTGTGCACTCCAGCCTCCTCACTGGTGGGGTGGGGTAAGAAGCAGAAAAGGCCAGGATGTGGTGTAAGCACTGCTTTGCAAGAAAAAAAAGAATCAGCGCATTATCAACACCATTTTCATTACAAATCCAAAACATAGCTCCATATTAATATGAATATGAATCTAATCTGAATAAAATTAGCTCCATCCCAGCCAAAACTAGTACATTAAGATAAACATTTTTGTTCTCTCCCACTTCCAGATGGATTTCAGAGAATTAGAACCTTGTCTCCTACTACCTGTAAATATCTTTACTACCAGGTTGAGATTTAAAGAACCTGTTTTCCAGTGTGACAGAGATTTGTATTTTGTAGCACTTCTATTGCACACTAGAGTAATTAGCATTTTTTATCATTTCATACTGCACACAAGAGTAATTTACTTTTTGCTTCTACCAACAGTACCCTCTAAATTTTTTTTTAAAATCTGTATCTCTGTTAGGGTTTGACCTAAGTAACACATATAATTCAGAAAGACATGATCCATAATGTTCATTATTTTTGAGGGCCTTTTTATCTTCAGTCCCCTTCAGTAGTTTTTGATACTGCACTAAAGACCAGATGACTAGAGAATAAATCTGGGTGTAGGCAGACAATTTGTAAAGAGGTTGTCTTTGCAGTATCAGTAAAGACTCTACGTGCTTAGCATAATAGTAAAAACCTGATTCAGCTTCCCTAGAAGTGGATGTGAATTTTTTCACTGACTCCCACAAGAATTGAGTTACATCTTCAGTTACCATAGATCTTACTCATAAGGCCAGATTTCTGGAAAGAAAAGTGTAGATTAATCATGAATAAGAATTTCAGGACTGACTTCAATGAAAGAAATTGCAATCTTCTAGATTATACCTTTATCTAAATGCAGCAATCTGGAAAAACAGTGTCATGACAACGTTATCATGGACTGACATTAAATTAATCTAGTTAAAATTTTATGCAGCCAGAAAAAATTTATTAGTGAATGAAGAATCTTGTCTTGCATACCAGTACCAATAGTAAAATAAACTGAGAATGACTTAACCTGTCAGAAAGATGTTAGTCAGAATATCACGGAATAACTGTTTTCCAGTAAGTATTAGTGCCCAGACTTTTACAAGAGTAATGGAGAAAAATAACTTAGTTTGTTTATCAGAGGATTTTTTAAATTCTTTTTTTTTAATCTTATGATTTGTTGCTTGTTTTTATTTTGGAACACGTAGCTCTTTGTGTCCATGCTCACCGAAACTCAGCTGCTGTCAGGAGCAGCACTTGTACAAAAAAATTTTCTAGTGAAACTTGTACAGTGAAAGCTTAATACAGGAAGTGGAAGGAGACAGAGATAAGGATTATGACTAACTGAGGAATAAAACAACACAAAACCAAACCATTTTAATCTCAGATATCCAGGTGTTTAGTTGTGGATAAACAATTCTTAATATAGGTTCACCAGAAGAAATTTAGGTTCCTAATGAGCAATTCTTTCATCATGTGTTTTAAATTCATTATTGGACATGAAGGGTACATGCAATAGCTGTGAATGAAAGGAAAGTTATTTTAAATTTAACTAGAAGATGGTTTGGGGTAGTGTTCCTGTGGGAAGAGAGGGCAGGCTCTGCACTTCGCCACACGTGGCAGGTCTCACCTGCCTCCAGTGGAGCCATGATAAACATAACTGAGCCCTTCACCAAGCTGGGGGTGCCTTTGTGGTAGGATTTTAAAAAACAAACAAACAAAAAAACCAAGCAAAATGCCAGGAAGCAAAGAGGAGTAATGGATGGAGGCAAAAAACAAACACAATAAATGATCCCAGGAAAACCAAGGTCATAAAAGGAGAGGGAGGAGGTGCTCCAGGCACTTGAGCAGTGTCTCCCCTCCAGTCCATGGTGAGGATCAGCCTGGAGCAGCTACCCATGGAGGTCAGTACACCAGAGCAGGTGGTTATTTCCTGAAAAAAATGAAGCCCTGAAAAAAATGAAGCTCCATGCTGGACCAGGTATTACTGAAGGAATGGTGGAGGACCCATCTTGCAGCAGTTTTATCCTGAAGAAGGGGCCTCATACTGGAAAAGGATAAAAGCCTGAGGAAGGGCAGAGAAACGAACTGTTATGAATTGAATGCAATGCCAATTCCCCATTCACCCTGCACCCCTCTGGGAGGAGGAGGAGGTGGTAGAGAGTTAGAAATGAAAGGGTGAAGATAAGCCTGGGAAAAAAAAAGATGAAGGACGAAGATGCTGTTATAATTTTGTCCTTGCATTTCTCCTTACAAATGTGATTTAATTAGTAATAAATTACATTAATTTCATGAGATCTAGACTGTTTTGCCCTTGATGGTAGAAACATTAAGTGATCTCTAAATTTTTATCTCAGTCTTTGAGCTTTTCCTATCTTTGTCCCATGACAGACAGGGAGTGTAAAAGTGACTGGGTGGGTATCTGCCAGGCAGCAAAGGTAAACTGGGCACATACAAAAATAGTTATAATCCCATGGCTCGTAGGGTAAGTGATACCTAAAAACAGGTGTACAAAAATGCAGTAAATACTGAGACATGAGTTTTAAACCATTTCTTTGTAGACTTTATTCTCTGTGTAGGACTTGCAGAACCCTTTATCACCCTCACAAGATCTTTTCTGACCTGCTGTTTCTTAGTTCTATTAAATATTCTATATAGTTTTAAGCTCCAATACATCATGTTCAATAATTAACATTCAAATACCCGCTTACTGGGTATCACTAATGGGTAGAAAACAAACTTGAATGACCTGTAGTAACTAATTCTTCACTGGTGGAAGATATCTGAGTACAGAATGGTGACCTGTGCCCTAAGAATTGCTTCAATTCCCAGATAAACTAGGCATGTTTTCCTCCAATTAAAACATATATATCAACTGTCTTGTTTGTTCAGACATGTGTTCAAAATACATATAAAAAAGTTATTCTTGTACTTTACATCGCTTTGCATATTTGAATATAAAGTGACTTGACACAAGAGAATAAATTACTTATTTGTTTTTCAAAGAAATCTACTACTCATAATGAGTGTGCTATTCTGTAGGGAATTGCTAAATGGATTAAAAAGAAAACAGGAAATTTTCTGCCAACATCTTTATTAAAGGAAAGAGAATTCGTATAGCTTCATCCAAACTTTGTGCAGTGAACGAGGGAATGTACCAAGAGATACAATTCTTGTTGCATTACTTCATTGTTTCTTCCTTTAATTAGTTTTGAGTAAATTTAAAGGTTATGAAAAGGGTTCTTAGTACCAGTCCTAGATACAGAAGTTCAAGATACAGCTATCTAAAATAACACTAGGTTATTTAATAATTAATAAATAAACAAAATCCTTAAAATAGCACCTCATCGATTGGTTAACCTAAGGTGGCTAACGTCTATCAGATTTTACAAGTAAAGTCCATACATTCTTTTTTCCTGAACATTGGTTAATTTTAATTTTATATCAATAAGGGAGAGTATCATATATCAATGAAGAAAGTACTTCAAAGTATGATCCTATAATTTGATATTTTGTACAAAAAGCATCTTCCAGTTCTCTTACATGTAAGTGGCCAGATTTCTTGCCTTTAAAATCTAATAAATTATTTTAATAATCAAATAACATATACGTATTCTTTGTTGCAATAATAAAACAAAATGCAATTTACCAAGAAAACACTCAATTAGCATGTGGTGGGTTGACCTTGGCTGGCTGCCAGGTGCCTGCCAAACTGCTCTTTCACTCCCCTCCTCAGCTGGACAGGTGGAGAAAATACAACAAAAAGCTTGTGAGTTCAGATAAGGGCAGGGAGACAGCAATTATTTTCATGGGCAAAACAGACTCAACTTGAGGAAATTAATTTAATTTCTTGCCAATTAAAAAGATAAGTATAATAAGATAAAAGAATAAATATAAAACCTCACTCCTGCCACTCTACTCCCCTTCCCAGGCTCAGCTTCACCCCTGACTCTTTCAATTTCCATGTCTCAAGAGGTACAGGGACACAGAGAATGAGGTTTGTGGTCAGTTCATGATGCTGTTCATTGTCTCTGTTGCTCCTTCTCCTGCTCCAACATAGGAGACAGTCATTCACAAATTGCTCCAATGTTGGTCTGTCCTTGAGTGCTGCAGTTTTCCATGAATTCCTACAGTGTGGGTCTCTTGCACGGGGTGCAGTCCTCCAGGAGCAGACTGCTCCTAGCATGGGTCCCCTTTTGGGCCACAGGTCCTGACAGAAAACCTGCTCAAGGATGGGCTTTCCATGGACTGCAGCTGTCTTCAGGACTATCTACTGTAGTGTGGGGTCCTCCATGGTCTGCAAAATGGATATCTGCTTTAGCATGGTCAGCGTATTCTGTGATTCTGTGGCAGGCACTAGATCTGCCAGAGGTGAGGAAACCTTGTGTCATCTCCTGACAGAATCCACACCAAAATCTTGCCAAGTATACCAAATATATAAATCTAATACACAGGAGAAAAGATAACTCAAACTTTTAGCAGAGCTCTGATTAGCAGAAGAAAGTATCAGGCTTACTCTTTCCTCACTCTGAAGCTCAAGATATCTTTACACTCAACCAATTTCTGGTAACATAGTAATTAAGCTCCTTATTAATTAGCCAATTTAGAACACAGAAAGAACTACTTATCTATATGATAATTACATATGGAGGTCCTACACTGAAATACAGTGGATGAGGACATTATTAGCTGAAAGAATTTTAGGGTTTGAATATTGAAAAAATCTCTAACTACAAAATATATCACCCATACTAATCATATTTCTTAACATTTAAATCAAAT
The DNA here is from genome assembly GCA_035583135.1 of Lophotriccus pileatus. NCBI lineage: Eukaryota > Metazoa > Chordata > Aves > Passeriformes > Tyrannidae > Lophotriccus > Lophotriccus pileatus. Next base: position 134,369,468 of record JAWWES010000081.1, on the reverse strand, counting down.
TCAGTAAAGTCCTACTGAAAATCAGGCATATTTGCGTTGGGGAATTTGAAGAGCAGAAGAAATAAGCAATGATGATGTACTCAATGAAAACATATATGTGTGTGTCTGTGTGTGTACAGTTCTTGTTCTTGATTTTAAAATCTTTCATATCTCAATAAAAGCCAAAAATGAGACACAGTCCACTATCTTAGCTGAAATCAAGCAAGATATTTTTCTTCAAGAACTCATTCCCAACTTTTTATATTTCTAAGTGCAAATAGACTACCATACCTACTATTTCTAAGTGCAAACACCATACCATACTTTGACTCAGAGTTCTAATTCTGAAGAAAAGGCAAGCAGTTTCAATTAGAAATGCAGCTATAAGTAGAGCTACAAGCTTCAAGTAGAAATGGAGCTACAGCTCCAATCTTGTGCCTTTTCACTTCACTCCCTGTCCACTAGTCAGTTCATGATGCAAAAAACTACTCTTCTACAGTATTATTCTATTTGAAATATAGGTGTATCAGAGAGGTACCAGATTTGGCAGAACACTATTTTCCCTACAAACATGAAGTAACAGACAGTTTGAAGCTGAAGGAAGAGACTCGAAAAATTGACTTTGATATGATACCAAATGTTCTAGGGTTTCTTCTTGTAAAGACACACTAAAAGGTGCACAATGGGGGAAGAATACCAAAGAAATAGCAGATATTGATCACTATCAGAAAAGGAGAAATTTTTGAGAGCATACCATATTTGAAGATTCTAAACATTTATAGATCACATGAGTGTAATTAGGTCTTGTTTCCTTTAAAAATACAGTACCAGAAGCTCCAGGCAAACACAGAAAAGCTGAGTGTTTCATGTTTTGACTCTGTATGACTGTTTACTACATGCTCACAGTACCAGACTGTTCATCTTGCTCAGACAGTGCTGTTGCAGTGTTTAACCTTATTTGCACCTTGTCTCATTAAATAGTCTCTGATGACTGCAAATCATTTCTGTAGCATGTACAAAGTCAGTTAAGCAGACAATTTCCGAAGTAACATATATACATTTCATGTCTAAGAGCGAAGCAAAGCTGTTTTCCACCACCTTTCTTTTTCCCCTGTGCTGCCGCAATCTTGGGATGACTCTTAGAGCACACGCAGCCTTGTAGATGGGAAAGGGGTAGCATTTCAGCAGCCAAAATACCTGTCTTGATACACCTTTTAGAGCCTCACATATTTTTATTTTCTAGAATGCTTTTCATATATGTATGCACATACACTCATATATTTGTATATTCATCTCACTTTCTTAAAGCAGAAGCAATTTGGGTAGTTTTTCTACTCTCTTAACAGAGGAACTCAGGATGATTTCTTTTGAAAAAAGCAAATGGCTCAGGTAGCACTTAAACTGCATCAGTTTTATCTGTCTGTAAAGCTGTTACGGTCTCTCAGGATAAATACCTTAGTGATCACATAAATCATTTTTAATCAAAAGTTTTATGAAAACAGGAGCTAGGGTGTGACAAATGCATGTCTTTCTTCCTGACTCATGGTTACCCAAAAGGTTCAACTACAGCAGGGGACTTGTCTTGGTTTCAAGTGAAGATGCAGCCTGCTCTAGTGGAAGGTTCCTTGACCATGGCAGTGACGTTGGAACTGGATGATCTTTGAAGTCCCTTCTAACCCAAAACAATTTTAGGATTCTATGAAGGTGTATAAATATTTTCAATTAATTCAAAGTGAAATACTATAGATTTTAGGACAGGTCATATTTTAAATTTACAGACTTGTATCCAGCTGTTCTCCCTAAATTTTGTAGAATTTAGTAATAAATATTCCTTCTTACATATTCTCTCCTGCTAGTTTTTTCCTAAAACATTGGAATTCTGTACACTACCTGTTTAATTCGCCTCCAAGAACATCTTAGAATATATTACAAAGCCAGAAGATTTCTGGTGCTGTAACAATTTTTCCATCTTTCCAGTTTTTCGGCAGTTCTTCGGATGAAAGTAATATGTCTGAGAAGACAACTTTGCCACCAGTAACAGAAGCTGAAAAGGAGTGAATTATGTATAATTTTTTAAGAATGTATTTTAAATTCTCTTTGCAAATCTTCTGGGGTTTTTGGGAGAAGTCTTCATGTCAGAAATCCCTGAAGAACATAAGATAAAAGGCATTTTTAGCCAGTATAAAACTACGGGTTTTTAAGCCAACAAAAAACCTAACTTTTCAACATTCTTGCTTGGTTTTGACTGTATGTAAATGTGTTTATCTTTCATAAGTTGTAAAATAGAATAAATATTGAACCACAAAAACCTTACAGGTGATCTGAAATGTCAATGTTCACTGTGAAGAGCTAAAAAAATAAATTAAAAAGTCACACTATTGAGTGATAAAGAATTAAAATGAATAGCAATACAAAATTTTTCACAAAATGAAACTTCTAACGAAACCTAATGAAAATGGCTCAATTGAGAATATAGCCATTTAAAAAAGAAATCTTGAACACATTACAGTTAATTTTCAAAAAACATCAGTTTAATATACAGGTATGTTACGCATGCCAAAAAAAAAAAAAAAAAAAAAAAGAAACTATTATCCCACAGTTTTGAGAATTAAAGAATGCATGAGGAAGGATAGGATAGTATGCAGTGTTTTTCATGTGAAGACAGATTAATAGTCTAGGCTTTTATGCTTCAGCAAACAGAACAAGCAGAGCATGCAACATAGATCCATACATTCAAGAAAAAATAGGCAGTGATGATCCATTTTTTTATAATTCAAGGATTATCAGGCAGCCAGTGAAATCAGAAATCACAGTGGCACAAAAGAAAACATTTTTCACAAAACTCTTAATTAATTATGGAATTAATATGGCATACAATGTTCTGGAGATCAAAAGTGTAAGGGTGTCCAAAATCAATCAAAACTTTTAAGTGAAAAAAGTTTCTCTCTTACTATTAAACAGGATAACTTAAGTCACTGAGACCTTTGAGAAACTGATGAAAAGTTTAATTTTTACATATTCTACGATTGTATTTTTGTCTAAATGTCTTGAAATGATGCTTCAGGCAGAAGACCTGAATGATATTTGGCTTGACCCACAAAGGAAGTTCAAAGCCATTCAAGTCTTATGTTCATTTTGCCCTTGAAAGATACGTGATGAAGATTGCTCAACTCTTTTAGAAGCTGCATTTCAGTGTTTCAGATTACCTATCAAAGTTTAAGAACACTTAATGATAATTTCACTCAACATTTTTTTTTTCTTTTTTTAACATTAGGCATGTTATCTTACTACTGTATTTTTAACAATAAAAAAAAGAAAGAGTATATCCACAGAACTTCAATAAGATAAATGGAATTGAGCCTTGGGAGCAAATGAATGTTTGATGTATTTTCATTCTCAATAAAAGGTGAACAAAAATACCTTAGTTTATATCTGTGTCCCTACATAGGCTAACGCTGACTGAAATAAGCTATTTTTTATATAAATAGCTCTAAGTCCAAAAATATAAGGGTCATTTTGATTATAACTGTTACTTGTTATTTGCTTACCCAGAAAGGATGGCTAATTTTAAAATTAATTTTATTTCTCAAATCAATTGAGTTTGGGATTTTAATTGAAAAATACATCAGATAACCAAATTTTTGGTGTTCCACTTCACTCCTTAATTATATTTCCATGTCAGAAACAATTACGGGCCAACTCTTCATGCTGAACCACAGGACAAAATGCTGATGTGGTTTTGTAATGAATACTCACTCAGTGTGACAGCAATATCTCCAGGACAGGGTCATATTTATCAAGGTGTTGAGCTTTCCGGAATATTATTCCAAGCACAAAAGTTAGATTGGAACTTGTCTTTGCCTTCCAATTCTATACATTTAAATGTAAGAAAAGGGAATAGGATAACTGACTTTATCTTGTATATGGAACCAACGTGTCTCTACGCTGTAATTAATACCTGTCTGAAAACTTTTAAGAGTTGCTGAGGTCTTGAGTGTGCAAAATGAGTTTTTCACTTCACAAAAGTCAATATTTCAATTAAAGTGCAAAATGACTCTCAGAGAAATCCATTATGACCAATTACTTAGGTTTAGTTAAAATTTTAAGAAGTCTAATGCCTTTGCCTTGCTAGTATAGGGAATTATGAGACATTACTGAATAAATGGGTGAGTTTGACAGACAAGTATGACATAGCTCTTAAATGAACTCATGGCACAAAATAAACCTTTCCAGGGATACAAAAACTCTATTATTGTAATGAATTCCTTTGAAGTTATAACTATTACACTATTGTATTAGTACCTTAAAATTATATAAAAGAAAAAGAAATAAATTCATTAAAACCAAAAAAGTTGCCTTTCTAGCAAGCAAACTTTGTAAGAAACACTTTGAAAAAAGCAAACAGGAAGAGCTAATCCAAAATATGAAGAGAAAATAAACCTACAATCAAACTTTTTCAAATAAGTATAATCTATGTAAATTATAATCTAAAACACCGTACTCATATATATGTAACCACTTTACACCGTATATTGATTACTCACAATTACATGTTCAGAAGGCCACTATAGATTGCTAATATACATATAAGAATACAATATTCTCTTATTACAGTAGGTGTATCACCACTTCAATAACCATAAAAACAGCCAGCGTAGCATTTCAGAGAGATTTGGCATGCCATGTAAACAAACCAGTAAATACTATCCATATATATGCCAAATGACAGCAATATTAAGCTTCGTACACATCCTCTGGAGCAGAAATCACATGAGGATGTCTTGCTTGTCCAGAAAACACATGTAAATCCACTGAAGAAGAAAATAAATTGTCAGGGCAGCCTAAAGCTCTGCAGATGTTGTTATTTAAATTTTTTAAAAAATTATGTACCCACACAAAAAGCTGGAGAACACATACTTGCAGAAATTGATTTAAAATACTGGTGAAAAATGATAAATTCTTCCTTCATAATCAGTCATTGCTAAGACAGTAAAAGTGGACCTTCTAGCATTAAAGTCAGGCAGGAAGGGCCAGGGCAGTGAGTGGTAGGGACTAGAAATGGGCCTAGAAATTATTTCCTGGATTCTGGAGACTTCACTGCACTGAGAAAGCTTTTCTTCATGTAAGCATGTGAGCCTCCTTGTTAATGGTTCATATATTCATCTCTACAAGAAGAAGATAATAAGGGCAAGTTCATGAGCACTTTTTAGAAAACCTGCATGTATCCTCAGTTTTTAGGGTTTTTAGGATTTTTAGGTTGAACTAATGAGCCACTTAAATTTATCTCTCATTTAAAGCCAAATTCATCAATCCTTTCTTTGGAAAATCTTGCCCAAGGGACCTGAGAGAGAACTGAGATGAATCTCTTATGCTACAATTCAGTCACTGACATGAAAATGAACAATAATCTTATATCACATCCCCCTTACACTCTCAGAAAAAAAAAAAAAGTCACAGAAAATCTGCATTAAGGCTCTGGATCTGGATTTGGATCTGTAGAAAACCTTTACATTCTGAAAGCCTGCTTAAATATTTTATGATCATTTACATAATGGTGTGGTCAGCCATGCTTTGGTGATAAAACCACAGCAACTCAGCAATAACACTTGGTAAACTAATTTTGTTTGCATATCAATTTATTTGTTTCTGGTTTTTTATTTGTTTCTGTTCTTTCATTTATTTCTGTTCTCTCTGCTACTCTAGCAGTAAAATTATTTAAATAATATGGAAAAAGCAATTTATTCCTAATAGTAGCTGTAAAATATCTCAAGAAATATTGCCAAGTATTGGAAGGTCTGAGTCATTACTGTGAATAACTGTATGACCTATGGTTGCAACTTTTAATTAAAACTCTTTCCATATTAACAACATTATCTTGCACCATATATCTGCCAATATATTATTTTAATGACTTGTATGAATCATGTTGTGTAAATTTATTAGAGATAAAACTTGTAAAGACCAAGGAAATGTTCTAATCAAAACTGTTTTCCTCAGCTGACTTTCTCCTTTCATTCACACCCAGAGTTAGTTTTGTTGATCTTCTTAATTCATCTCTATCATGTTTGAAAAGTTACATTCTATCACAAAATATTTGATCAACTTTCCATATCACGTCTTGAAATTTTGTGTAGTATTTCTTAGGGCCATTTTGTTTCAGATCTCTTTATATTTTATCAGCTACATATTTTTACAAACAAATACTTATTGGTTTATCATCAAATCATAGAATGACTTGGATTGGAAGGAACCATCTAGTTCCAACCCCCCTGACATGGGCAGGGACACCTTCTACCAGACCAGGGTGTTTAAGGCCTCATCTAATCTGGCTTTGAACACTTCCAAGGATATGGTACTCCCATGTTCTTTGGGCAACTTGTTCCAGGGTCCTACCACCCTTACTATAAAGAATTTTTTCCTAATATCTAATCTAAACCTACCCTCTTTCAGTTGAAACCTATTACCTCTTGCCCTATCACTTCATGTCCTCTCCAGCTTTCCTGTAGGCTCCCTTCAGGTAGTGGGAGGCCACAGTAAGTTCACGTCTAAGTCTTCTCTTTTCTGGGCTGATCAACCACAATTCCCTCAGTCTTTCCTCATAGATGCTCCATCTGTCTAATCATCTTTGTGTGCCTGCTCTGGTCCTGCTCCAAAAGGTCCATGTCCTTGTGCTCGGGAGGAGCAAAGCAGAGAGTGGAGTATAAGGGGAGTTGTCTTATGTAGAAGTGGAAAGCTCAACCTTTCTATTCAAGGATTTCATTTCTGATGCTATCTTCCAAAATGTCAATTGATAAAATTGACACAATAATACATTGTTGAAAATTCATCAGTTACAGAATCAGTAATATATTTAGTCAAGCAATAATAGTTTAAGTTTGTAATAATTATACTTACAAAACACCATACTAAAAAGTTGAAAACCAAACCCACTAGGAAAAGTTTAGCAATACTTTTTTTTTTTTTTTTAATAGCATATTGTCTATTTAAAGGGAAAGGAGATGTTATTATTTAATTTATTGTGTGTGTGCATAGCACATTAATTTTGTGCACAATACACATCATAGCAAATTCTGAGCTGGTACAAACTGAAAAGCTTCTGTTGAGGTAAACAAAAAACCCAACCCCACCCAACTCAAACTAAACCACAACATCCCCCCCAACAAAACAAAACAAACAATCAAAAAAAAAAAAAAAAAAACCCACCAAAAAAACCCCACACCAACTCACAAAACCCATAACCTATAATGTTTTGATTACCTTAATATAAACCCAGCTCTAAAACTTTTCACACTGGACAGTGATCTGAAGCAGACAAGATTCGCAGGAAGATGTAATATGTCATTATAACAGCTGCTATAACAGAGGTAAAAGAACAAGCTCTTGAACCTGTGAAAGATTGGTCGATTTGCCTGGAAGGTTACCTGTTCCCAAATCCAGCAGTATTTTCTATTACATGAACTGATATGACCTTTCTTACAAACATTGCTGAAAAATATCCTTAACCCACCACAGCTGGAGTCATGTCATGACAAGAGCAAAGATTATTATAAAAGAGAGCACCTTAAGCCCTATAAAAGACAGGCACTGAGTCCATGCTGTGTGAAATCTATGCTATCAGGGGCTTTCAAACTGTTTGAATGGTTCTGCTTCTGCTATTTACATTCTTTCTACTAAGCATTTGTTGGTAGGAGTCAATTAACTTTCCATCTCTTGTCTGATTTTATATAATGCCCAGGCTCAACTTTTCATCTCTTAGAACATTAATATTTTTCATACAACACCTGGATAACAGAAAAAAACTACTATAATAACTTTCATAATTAATGAATATAATTAATATATTATATTCATATACAGTAATGTATTTGCCTTTTTGATGGCAGAAATTTAAATAATGTGTTGACTGTGTGATTTGTTCAACCTCTTACACCCAGAATATAAAGTGAAGTAAGTTTCCTTTGCTATATTTCTTACCAGGAAAATTAAGACTTGTAGATGATAGTTTATCTACAGAGGATAAAGTGATTATTTTGAGGTAAAGTCAATAACAATTTTTTAGAAAAGACAGTTCCTATCGTGAATAATTGGTAAGAAAATGCATATGCTCTTCTTGTATTTGAAAGTGTTTGATAAGTTCAGTACTATGTTCTGTTATTGCACCTCTTGTGAGGGCACCTGGACTGTACATTGGTTTGCTAGTTCTCTCCATTTCTTTTCTGTACTTTGAACATTGCTGCAGCTGATCACTCTGTTGCACTTGTAGATCTAATGTCTCTGTGCCATCATGTTACACAGATGGGTTATCCTTCCTCAGGTGCTGAGGAAAAATCCACAATCACAGAACTAAAGTCACTGTCTTCTGCCTTGTCTTTTTTTCCATGCCTGTTACACCAAACTATGTTGTGTACACTCAAAGATATCCCCTTGTTCTCTGTGGAGAAGAACTGTTTCAGAGAATCTGGCAATGAAATATTGATGTAAGAGGATTATAAAGCTTCCATTCAATTAAAGGAATAAAATAAAAGGAGTAAAAACCCCTCACAATTCAGATTTCTATTTTGTCAATAAGGAGAGCACAAGGAAATGGATTTTTAGAGTGCGTGGATCCAAACACAGATATCATGAGGAGATGATCAGAATTTTCCCACGGCTCTATCCTTGAAGCTTGGTTTATTAACAGTGTGTAACGGTTCGTTAGGATACATGCCCGGAATAAAGACAAATATGACAATCATCCAAACACTACAGAACAATCTTTATTGCAATGAAAATAATAAGAACTACTAGCAAGAGAATCAAAAGTTAAAAAGAATACAAAAACATTATTTTATCTATTGGCATTCATACAATACTATGAACAGCCTCTATATTACAATATCAACTAGTAAAAGGGAATTAAAGGGATAAAAAAGGATATAAAATGTTCGCTTTCTCAGTTGCTTCCTATCAAAACACTGTGCTTACCTACACAGACAGGCCAGGGCTATCAGGATCTGCAGTGGCTGGTCGGTACCCATGCTTAGCGGGCGTCCCCACAGAGCAACACAGTCTCGATAGAAGGATGAGTATCACTCAACCCAGCAGTCCTGGCACCCCATTTTATCAGCTCCACATTACACTACGTAGGGCCAGTACGCAGTATAAGGTGATGCTTGAGTGGCAGCCAAACACCGCCTATCCATT
>JAWWES010000081.1:134321325-134360206 GCA_035583135.1 Lophotriccus pileatus | reverse complement strand
ACTTTGGTTGGTTTCACATCCTGATCTCAGCATTTTCTCACCCCTCGATGCTCCATTGATCATCTAAATCAAAAGTACCCCCCTTACACAATGCTACCAAGTCAAAAGAAGACAGCAGAAACTGGAGAGTAGACATGACTATTTTTCAAGTGTAACATACAATACTGAGCAGTGCAAATGTATACCCCACATATTTGTAATGTAACCTCATCAGGGGGAACTTCATTTCAAGAAAAATGAAAATAATTTTATGAACATCAAGAAGGATGAATAAATAAAGTAAAATAAAATTTAAAAAGTACATGAAGAAATGAGATTGTGAGGCAGAATAGAATCTTTCCCTATAATATGTGCACTGGCCACACTGAACCTTTTCTGGAAGACTCTTCAGAGATTTTGGAAAATGGCAAACCAAGAGTACAGAGGAGTGAAAAAGAAAAAAAAAGCAAAAGGAAAAGATCACTCTTTTCTTGTTTGAAGAATAAGTTGTCTTCCCTTGGAATGGTGAAAAGCTTTCATTAATATTTTTTTTAATAACTTCTGTTCCTTGGCATAGCAAAAGTTGTCTCATGCCTCCTGTTGTAGTCCTATGTGTACCACTCTGCCAATAATTTCTCACCATGGGATCTTGCACAGGGAACTAAAAATAACTTTCATTTTTAACAAACTTTTCAAAGGTTACCAAGTAACACATTTACAGCAAGAATTAAAAATAATAAGAAAAAAAAGCAAATCAAAACATTTTTAATATATAATTTGAATAGATAATGTTGACCTTTTTACATTGTCAAGTGCACTGTTGGAAATAATTCAGTGTTGTCATCAGTCATTTTAAAGCTTCATGTTTTCATACACTATCATTTGCAAAAATGAATAATTGTTATATACGATTGTGATTTTTTTTTCTAAAACATTCTTTAAAAAATGTTCAATCTGTTCATGGTTTCTAAAGTGTATCCTCCTAAGATCTGTGTTAAGAGGTGAATTTTTTAACAGAATGTTATAAAAAAAATCAATTTATCCAAATCAGTGAAAAAACTCTTTTAAAATAAAAGTTGTTGGTTTTTTTTTTTTTTTTTAGCATAGCATACCGTATGCACAAAGCCATGAGCTTCAAGTAATCCATAGAATATCCTTGAAAGATTAATGATATATTTCCCTCAAATTATCCCTGACATTCTCATGAGAGTCACAGCAGCTGCACAAGAAAGAATAATCAATTATAAGAAAGTAATACCCAAAGAAATTAGGTTTCCTGATTAACAGAAAATACATAAGAATGCATAACTGAAGGGTCATTTGCCTCAGTGAACAATGTTTACAAGAAAGTCTCTTGCTCTTTGTTGTAGAAACCTTATTCTTTCAGCCCCCAGTCAGGCACATCTTGCTCTGAGATCTGTCCTCAAAAACAGTATGTAGATACAACCCAGGAAAGGAAACTGCCATCTTTAACCTACTTACAAGACAATTAGCTTCAATCTCCCAAGAGCACACTCAGAGTCCTTTAAAGCAATCCTTCAGCCAAAATGAAACAAAGGGGTTGGGAGAACACTGAAACTGCAAACACTCATGAGGAGTGACCCCAGGAACAAGCCTGTCACTCTTCCATTAGTGAAAACAGGAACAGGTCCCTGAGCAGCTGAGCCTCCTCACCCCGGATGTCCTCACACTGGTGGATACATGACAACCCCGTCATTACTGCACAACCTTCTTTGAGTAAACTCAGACCTGTATCACTTAATACCAAAAACCTCAGCCCAGTGTGCACTGAACCCAACCACCAGCAAGCACATCCAAACTTACTTTTGAAGTTACCAAAAGAAAGAAAACAGCACTCCAGTTAAATTTAACCTTTTGCACAGGAAGACCTTTCTACCAACTATCTTATGAGTGGCTCATTGAGCTCACTTCTCTCCAAAGGGGGTCCAGCCTCAGGAGTGACCGTGGCACCAGAGAAAAAATTGGGCTCCTGTTGAAATTAATAGTGGCTCTGCCATTACTTTTCCATGACATCAGAAATCTACTCTCACTAATTATGGTGTCCACAGTTTAATGAAACCATCTAGCTAAACTGAAGATACTCAGATCAATTCAGACAGCAAATGCCAAATTTCAAGGTATCGCAGTTAAAAATAAGTAAGTTTTTGCATGGAAGTGTTTGACATGTTTACACCAGAGCAAGTAGCCCAGTTTGATGAATATTCAGATAATTTTTTAATATTTTATAATCCACCCAATATAGCAAAGCTGAGGAATTCAAAAGTCAAAGCTCAAATAAAACAGCATTTGAATCAGTCCTCATAGCAGACATTCAGCAATTTGCTTAGCTCCATATTGAGATCACGTGTATAAAATACACTCAGCAAGAATATAAAATAAAATAACTGTATAAACTGCATATTTTCCAATGAAATTATGGTTTCTAGGTGACTTTAGTAGATATTCAAAGAATCACCTCTCTGTAGCAAGATTTGGCTGTCAAAAATCGTAAAATATCAACTTCTGTCATAAATAAGGATTATAGAAAGATGAGCTAGATCTAGATAAAATCAGCCTTGCATATATTTGTTTGAGAACGTTTGAACAATCTCATTTTCCATTTGTTTGCTGTAGCTAAATAGAGGTGATAATTAACTAGGAAATATGCAGAAATAAAACTAAACCAGGAAAAGCTGCCACACACAAGGGACTCCTTGTATCAGGCTTTATCAGGATCGCTCACTGTGGTCAAGTGTTGAGCTGTGAAATGCCAGATTCTATCATACATAAATGACCTTTAACAAGCTCTCTTGTCTAGACTTTGCACCCTGAAAGGATACTGCTACAGCTAGAAAAAATATCTAGTCCAAATACATATACTGATACCATGGATCAGGCACTACTCTCAAAAACATATGAACAGTTTAAAAATATCATCGAGGTTTCACCCGTGGCTCCTTCCTCAGCTGCTAACAAAATAAAACTATTAAAATAAAAATAGCCAATTAAAAATGTCTATAAATAATGTGACACTTCAGTGATGTATGGAAACATAACTAGTCATTAAGAGATGCAGCAAAGATGATCCTGGTGGGATAGCATGGATGCTTCTGCTAAACCTTATAAGGAATGCCTACTTATTGCAGTGACAGACAGATTAAAAATGCTGACAGGCAGATGACTCTCTCTGGATGTCTTCTGTGACCAATTTAGATTGTGTCACAGAATTGAAAGTCACAGTTCATTTTTAACCTATTTGAGGGCAAGACAACTGACAAAACCATGTTTAAGATGTTTAAGTTGTCACAGTGAACATCTATTATTAGGATGTGTATACACAGACACCCGTTGGAGTAATTAATAAAACCGAGTTTAATCAAACACGAAAAAAATATCCTTCTGTACAGCTCAAACCTATTGGGACTAAGCTAATATTTTGTGCAAAAAGCTATCACTGTCAGAATAAGGTTGCTTTAGCTATAGATTGTGTTCAAGGTTTTCTAGTATATTTGACCTCAATTATAATTTCTTTTGGAATACCTAGACTTTTACTAATTAAAGACATCAGCTAACGGTTCTCAGGGGAACATAGTATTATTTCTTTAAAAAGGTAATTTCTATGGTAATAAATCATAATCTTTTCCAGGACTTTTACAAAATCTGTTTTAATAAAAAACATTGTTTGCATTTGATATCAGTGCCATGATTTACATTACATTTAATTAATAATTGTCTCCCTGAATACAAAAATTACAGCTATTCAGAAACATAACCTCTTGGTTTGCTTGAATCTGTTTGCTAGCACCTAATAGGTTTGTTACACTGTAAACTGTTAATTTCAGGTTAGTTGGAGGAAAAAAATCTCTCCCTCGTTTCTGTTTTTCTTTTCTTGATATTAACCCAGAGAACTTTCAATGAGATTCCATAGTTAGTTTTACTCCTTTCTGATATATGCCATATTTATAATATAGTTGCTTCTATGATGATTTTTACAAAGCTTTTTATGTCTACATACAACTGATCCATTTATGCAAAATTATTACAAAGTTATTATTCACATTAGAACAGACCCATTGTACAATGCAGTTTCTTGATCTTGTTTTTCTCTTTATCTAGACATTCTATATTTTTAATATTCATCCTTTTTATTCTAAAAAAAAGAAAGATAGTTAATGCATTCAGTGTTTGCTTATTTTGTGGGTTGGGAGATCATGTGCAATTTGACAGCTTCCTTTCCCTTTTTTTATCCTTAATTTAAAGCCCACTAAGCAACACGTGTCAGTTTTGCAAGCTTGGGGTCAATGGCCTTCTTTGAATGCAATGAAAGCATTCATAAGAAGTTTTCATCCAATGCTCCAGAAACTGGGTCTCAAGATTGCCATTGATTCACTTTCACTTTGCAATAGGAATAACACATATATTTTTCCTAACTTAATTTTCATTTCAGGTAATATTATTTGCAGATTTTTAAAATACAGTAATTTCAGTATTTGACTACTTGAGAATGTAGGTGTTTTCCTTTAAGATAGATAGTTTGTCTTAAAAAATCCTTATAGGAAAATATTACAAAAGTCCTTATTGTTTTTTATGTTGTCTGATTTCATTCTGAAATGGAAAGGTGTGCTTCTGTATTCAAGAGATAAAGTACACTGCACCAGGACTTCCTTAACCTATTAGGAAACTATGAATAAAATATTTTGAGTAGAATTATTAAAATCTAGCATTTGTAAACTTTATACGTATCTCAGTTCAGTATAGCTCCAATTGAAATACTGGAACTTGTTTTGTCTTTCTTTAAAGGATCTTTCATGAAAGAATGCATGAGAATGACTGTTAGATTTAAGCAATTAAGAAATTCTTAACCCAAACCAGCTGTATGAATGTGAAAGACAAGAATTGTGGCAGACAGGACTATAACCACAGAGAAAAGCATTAAAACAAGATTCAAAAGAATCGTTGTGTTGTCTTGCTTGTATCAAAGTCCTCTTCAAGTGAGCATGACAACTTGCTATTTCAAAAGTAGTACTCTAAAAAAAGCTGAAAACAGAAAGCCATGTAAGAGTTACAAAATAAAAAAAATACTCAATTGCCCTCGAAGTTGGGCACCAAAACCCTAAGTAAATAAGGACTGAAATGAAAACAAACAAATTAAAAAAAAACCTCTAATGAATTGAACACTTCCAGCAGTCTAAATTCTTACTTTCGGTGTGAAGGAAAGTGAGGAATAAACTAAACTGTAAGAATTATGCTAAACTTCCATCTAATCAGTGACCATAAAAGAGAAACAACTTAAACATTTTGTATTATAATACCTTACAGGTCAGAATGAAGGTCATTTTATTTCCTAATTGCAAACAACAGCTGTATGATGACAGTTACATCTGTAGTCATCAATCATAATGACCAAGCACAGTACTGATAAGGTTCTCCAGAGGGTGCCAGTGCAGTACTTGTGTACCTCCAGATATAAGGATCCCTCGAGTGACTCAAGGCTGGACATCTAGCAATAGGAAATGAAAAATGACTTGTCAACATGAAGTAGGAAAAAGGAAAACAAAGATGCAAGAGCTGACACAGTGACAAAATGACCCTGTAAACTCGTAGTGGCAACGCTAGCAGAACTTGTTCCTTCCTGTATTGAGACATGACAATAAATTAAAAAAATAAATAAATAAAATAAAATAAATTTAAAAAAATCCTCTGGCGATCAGGTTGGGGAAGAGTTTGGGCAGCAGTTTTGCAAATAAGACAGAACTAAGGTTTAGTTTATTGTTTAAAATCATATTTTCAACAGCAGCAGATACAGACATATGTGAGTATTGCCATCTTTATGACTAGAATTCCTTTCCCTGTTAAGTGACTGCACTTACTGGGGAACAAAGGCTCAGAATGATTTAATCAGAATAATTTAATTAGGGAAAATTTACCTCCTGAACATACACAGTTTAAAGAAGCCTTTTCTTTAATCCAATCTTCAATCACAAAGGAAAAAAATATACATTCAAGGCCTCAAATATGAAAAGCATGAATTAAAGGACACACAGAAATCCAGCTGGGGAAATCAGTCTAGCAGTGTTAACACCACAATCAGTAATGTAGTGTCATATAGGACACCTACCTATGGGGCATAAGTTATGCAATGTTCACTTTCTAAGGGCAACTATTCTTGCTGAAAATTGCATTTAATATTTATTTTTAGAAGTTATAAAAATAACATGAATCACACAATGGTTTACTTTTGAAGTAAGGATGGTTTTCTTTGTTGGCAGATTGTCAGTGGCTGACAGTGCTGACTTCAGCATGTGCTGATACGAAATCTTTTGTAGTTTAAACATTTGAAATATCACCAATCAGTTCTCATTCATGAACAACATGTCCAGCACATGCTCTCCCATAGTTGCATGAGTAAAGAAACTGTCCTATGTTTTTTTTCAGAAATCCCTTAGAGTGTTTACAGCTGTCACACTGCCTTTCTAGAAGATATTGGAGTGGTTGGTGTACCCTGTGTGAATGATGTCACGTGAGCAAGAAGTTTTCTCCAGCGGTTTAAAATGGCTTCATCTACTTCCTCACCTTTAAGAGGTAGTGTACTGCAAACACCATGGTGTCACCATTTGTTGGAGAAGAGCATGAGCAGCAGAGACAATACAGCATGAACTGACCACAACTCCCATTCCCCATCCCTCTGCAATCCTCAGTGGGAGAAGGTAGAAGAGTTAGGAGTAAAACTGAGCCTGAGAAGAAGCAAGGGGTGGGGACCAGCTGTTTTTAGTTTGGGGATTTTTTTTTTTTTTGCTATCCTACTCTCTTTTTAATTGCCAATAGTCAGTTTTGCACATGACAGTAATTGACCTCCCTGTCCTCATCTTGGCCCATAAGCTTTTCATCTTATTTTCTGCCTCTATTCTACTGAGGAGGAAGACTGACAGAATAACTTGGTGGACACCTGTCAGCCAGCCAAGTTCAACCCATCACAGCTGGTAAATCAACACAGAAAAAGCTATTTGCCTTTTTAGCTTGGTGTTTAAATCTAGATTAATTAAATTCAGAACCAATTAGTAAATCTTAATTAGGACAGTTTATATATGGCCAATTATGTCATTTGTATCATATGCGTTCTTAAGGAGCGTTGAGCCAATTCTACAAACAGCGCTTTAATACAGGTTTTGAGAAGAGGATTTTTCTCTTTTATTTAGTGTCAGTTTTTGAACTAGAGCCGCTCTTGTTGAGTGTTATCAGTCATGTCACCCCGTTTCATGACCTGTGAATAGTTCAATAGCTTATGTCAGGATATGAAAACACCTTGGCTTGAAAGGTTTGGAATGGAAGGGTTTTATCCACTCATCACCCCAAAATCAGGAGATAAAGTGACAGTATACAAACTAAAAAATAATAGCTTTGAAGTATTTTTTTAGAATCTATTCCCTCCAGTAATAGGATGGTTTTTTTCATTCTCAGTTTCTTTGTGTTTTATTACAACATCTGTCACCTGAGAAAAGCACATTTATTCCATACCCCTAAAGAGAGACTACTATAGACACTTGAAAACTGATGCACCACTACCTTCCCGACCAATAACATTTTCAGAATGCTTTTATATTTTTTTCCTAATTAGGTGAAGTATCTTGAATGGATAACGTTTTTCTTAGCTGACTGAAGCCATTTTTGCCCCGTTCCTTTGAATCATAGGGTACAGCTGCCTAAACAGGAAAGACTTCTTTTCCAGCAGTACTGGTTGGAAAACTCCTTCAGCAGTTTTGTTAGCAGCTCTGGAGCAGTTTGGTCATTAATCATTCATTCTTGTTTCCTAGAAGGTACATTCATTCCACGTGCCATTGATTGAATAGGTGATTATAAAATTCCTCTAAAACCCTCAAATATTTTTTTGGTTACCAGTAGGTGCTTCATTTTTCCTTAATTCAGGCTACAGAATAGGTTTTAATTGATTGAGTGAGAGGTAAATGGATGAGTCATCAGTTGTAAGTACTGATATATCTCCTTTATTTATATTTATTTATGTCTCCTTTTTTTGCTGGTTTGGGGACTAAGGAGCTGTATTACGAAAAAGATTAAGAAGGTCTGATAAATCCTGATCTTTTATTTTAGAGAAAGGATTGAGAGACAGTCTCTTTAATTATATGAATATATCACTCAAGACTCAGTTTTCATCATTATGTCAGAGTACATAACACAATACTTGAGCACCTCAGACACATGCTATCTGCCATTTATTTTCAAAAGATATGTTGGAACACCTCTGCTCTGTATTTTACTGATTTTTTCCCACTTTAGCGGATGACGCAATTATGTAAAATTACAATTACTTAAACACTGTTATCAACAACTGCCACAAAGCATTAGTTTATAAATACAAGCATTGATATTTAAATAATTTAATTCAGAGACAGGTTGTGAATATTAATTTTCAGATTCTCTGAAAAAGTAATAGAATTTAACTAGATAATGCAAATTCTTAGAAATTAAGTGCATTTCTTGTAAGGATCCCCCAGATTTGGACCAACACCATCTAGTTTCTCATTGCTCTCAGATTATGAACATTTTCTGAAATCAAAAATTTTAATGACATAAAAAAAAAAACACCAAAAGTTTATTATTAGGTCAGGTACACTGATACTACCACAGAGCAAATAATTTGCTAACAAATAATTTGCTCACTAACAAGGTTACATTTAAAAGTTCTTATACAATAAAACCTGTTTCTTTGTTGGTTCTCCTTTTTTCTCTGATGCTGTGATCCTTTTCCACTGCTCCTTCAAGTCCTAAGGCTGAATGAGGAGTGGCAGGCAGGGATAACAGTGAGTTTTCACCAGCCTGAAGCCTTCACAAGGAGCAGTATGGTGTTTAATGGTGGGTGTTTCTTCTTCATTTTGCAAAGACTAGTAAGATGTTCTTGCTTCCTTCTTATCAACCTCATGTCCACTTGAGGTCCTGTTTTTTAATGACATGTTTCATATACTGTCTGCACAGGACAGTAACTCACTTTACTTTTGACTTTGTTATGTATCACATGTTGAACATGAGTTAGGTGCTAGTTATTTATCTTTTATGTTACCCCCAAAACTGTGAGGTTTTTTATGAACTCACATTTGTATCCATAATTCACCATTGGTGAACTGCTGACAGACTTGACATGTCAGGTATCATTTAATGATTGTCGTCTTATATGTTGAACTAGCTTTTTAGGGCCAAAGTTCATTCTACGTATAGTAAGTAACTGTTACTGCTATCTATATAGAAATTATTTGTAGTAGACATTACAGCATAAAGTAATGCCATTTTAAGAAAAAAAAATAGATAAAATTCACATGGCCATTAGCTGTTAAACTAAAATAAGCTTGGGCCAAGAAGTTCAGACAAGTTATAAGATCCTGCACTCTCAAGTCAAAACACAACTGGAGGCCTTTACTGACAGTAGTAAAAACTTTACTTAAGGTGCTACATTATCAAAGGTTTCTGTTCTGGGAAAGAACACTTACTTTCTTAAAAGCAGCCTTGGATGAGTAAGTGGGTGTCTACTGCTTAATTGCCTGCTGAGGTTAAACCATGGAAGATGCATAACTATGCTTTCTTATTCCTAATATCCTGTGAAATGACTAAACTCTGAAGGACTCAGAAGTTCCTGGATAGAAATGTTATACGTGTAAAGCATGTTGTGAATAAGAACAGGTGAAATTACTTTTTTATTTCAAAAAGTCACAAACACTTCCATCTCCTAGAAATTCAATGGATAGACTGTAAAAAACTGAATACTACATTTTCTTCCTCTGTTTTAATGGATGGTCTACAGAAACAGAATGACAATTTCAGACACATTTCTCTGATAGCTAGGAAATGACAAAAATTCTAACAGTAAAACTATAGAATTTCCAGTACAAAATAAATATTTAATGTATACACTAGCAGTAAGCTGTCACTGTGAATACAGAGGTGGTTATATTTTATCAAAACTAACCCATTGAAAATACTAGTACTGGTCATTAAATTATTATACTTTTTAAAAGTTCCAGATATCATATTTGACATTGTCATCTTCTGATGTAGCTAATTTTAAAAGTTGATTTCCAAACTATCGAATACTCTGTTTTCTTGTACAGTGTATAAAAGCAAATGATAGGCTACTTCATTTTTAGTTATACATATATCTTTAACTAGTTTAATTTACTGTTATTTGTATTTGTCCTTTCCTTCTAAAGTAAAAAAGTTTGAATTTAGAATTTTCTCCTAACACAGTATGTTTTACAGTATGCTTTAGACCATGCATATATTCTTTGCAAAATCATGAGCATCTGTGCTGTTTAACGTGTTTACTTCAGAGTGTAATTAGAAAAGATAACCATCCAACTCCAAAATGTATAGCCTGTCTTCAAATCATCAACCTGGGAAACTACCAAAACTTGATTTTCCCTGAGATGTGAATGACATTTAAAAATACACATAATGCTAGGTCTCTGCATATCCTTATTTAGAAACATAGTGCTAATGTATGAAAACCAAAAGCCAAACTTAAAGAGTAGTGGAGAAAGAAATATATGCAGTAATATAAAGTAATATCATTTAGGCAAGAACTTCTTATTAGTGCTTAGCAAGCAGTTCATCAAAATTCATGGTTAAATTCATGTAATAGAAGAAAGAAAACATTAGGCATTCTTCTAATGGCAGTAAAATTACAGAAGTGTCTGGAGAAGATTATTTCAATTAGTGGTAGAGGCAAAATTATAATACCCAAATTTCTATGAATTTGCAACTCTTCTAATTAAAATATATTTTATGATTCTAAAATTTTCCAGGCCTTTTATTTCGTATACTCATCTATGTTTCAATTACCCATTCAGCATTTCTGAAGCTATCATACTACTCTAAACCTCTCAGACAACACGTAACACATGCAGCGCTTAAAAACTGCCAGGGTAAGGTCTCTTTTCCAGGTTTTATTAACAGATACATGGGAAGACCTCTAAGGCTGACTAAAAGGTTTGTCACTTGTGACTGATGTAGCCGTCCTGTGCTTATGCTGATAAAACCTTTATTCAACTTTATACTCTCATGTATTTTCTCTTACCATGTATAAAACAAATGTACGTGTTTGACCAGCTGTCACTTCATTTAGGATAAGACAAAATTTTTTTGCCTCAGCTTTCCATGAAATGGTAGAAAAAAACAGGTAAAATGAATTATTTATTCCCTAATAATTCCAGTTACCAAGACTGAATGGCACACAGTTGCAAGATTTACTTATTGTTGGAACTTGTCAAAGTTTGATATATGGAATTCCTAAGCTGTTGCATATGAAGTGTCCCATTAAGAAAAACTAGGTTTATAGCTTAAAAACTATGCTGAACACCTAAAGACATCATATACACAGTACTGTATTATTCACATACATGCATTTGAAACTGCCAGATATTCTTGTAACAATAATCTTCCCGGTAAACTAAAGCTGCTTGTCTGGGATAATAATGAAAGATATAAATAAATTTGACAAGCCAATGGAGATTTTTGGCTCTGAACGCTTGTGATATGAATAATCCAGAAATCTATTTTGCCTCTTTTTCTAGCATCCATCAATGCTACATATTCTCACAATAGGATTTATTTTGAAAACCAATAATATATTGTCTGAGAGAATCAAAGACTTAAGAACCCGTGTATTCCAATCTTTGAACATCTCTAATCCTTACATATTTTACATTGCTTTTAAAAAATTACTTTCAAAAATAAGAATAGATATACTTCAAATATGAATTCTAGTATGAATAGATTAAAGCAATTTTAGTAAATTGCAATAGCTATTTAAGGTTTTGTTATGCTAATGTGCCCATTTAAAAATGGCCATTTAACTGCAAATAATTCACAAATCTCCATAAATAAAAACCAATTCTGATGCATGAACCTAACTTTAAAAACATTGGAAGCTACAAATAAATTAAAAAGCTATGTCCATGAAATCATCTTTTGGACAAAAAACCTTCAGCTTAGAGGAGTTAAATACTCCCTTAAAATTGTTGCTTATTCTTCTAAAAATCAGTATCTGCTATAAATCAGTTTCACAGATTAGTAATCTGATTCACCAGAGGTGGATTTTTTCATTGGGTATGACCTATACAAAGGCAAACAAAGCTTTTCCTACCATTTTTTTTACTCATGTTTGCCATAAAAAGGAAATTACTATCTTTCAGCTACAAAACCTCTTCCAAGCTGTATATAAATTGTTATGTCACCATGAATGAAAAAGAAACACTGATGAGAAAACACTGAATGTAAGTCCTACACATTTCCCTCACATCAAATAGAAACAATTTTAGTGCTCACTGAAAATTAGAGCATGACTAGGAAGCATTTTATTAAAGTTAGACTAAAGCAAGTCTAGACTAACATCTGAAAATGTTTTGTAGAGTGAATGAGTTAAAAATTAATTAAAAATTGTGACTGTTAATTGACAATTATACACAAAGATTTCCCTAAAATGAGATCACTTTTGTGATGGTTTTTTATATATTGACTGTTGTTAGAGTTAAAAAAAAGCCAGTACTGTCATATACTTCAAAGTAAATGAACTTCAGCAATACTTACTACTACTTACTTACTACTTTCATCAGCCTCGTGGTCTCCCAGCCTTCCGAAAAGACTGTCATGTGCATATCAGTTCCAAATATCTTGAGGTGTTCTGCTACACTGTATAAAATTACTTATTTCTATCATGGGAGGGAGTAGAAGTCTTAGACAAAGTTATTAAAACATGAAGCCTTACTGGTGAGTCTCAAGGTACAGAAAGGACTACCTTGCTTTCCAAACTCCTTCTCAGAGAAGGATATAGGTGCAACTGAATCCTATCAATCTCAGACTGTTAATCAGAACTATTTACTACACAATATAAATGCTAAAAATCTACTAGTAGAAAATAATATAGCATAAAGTAGTATAGTGCATTGCAACAAAGTAATTGTTAAAGCAGTTATATTAAAGCTAGCAAAAAGAAATAAGAATTAAGTAGAGATTTGATGTAACTCACCCAGACCAATTCTCATGGGGAGATCTCTTTCTCTCAGCTTCAAGGACTATCCTTGGAGGGTGTCCCCAGCCAAGGGATGAATCTCCACACACACACCCAAAGAAGGGTTATGTCAGAAGAATCTGATTGTGTGCAAGGAGACTGAACTTCTATAGTATAAAGTGATTGACTGCTAGTCACAGATCTACAAGCCAGCAGACTAGCTTATCTGTCAAATCCAGTTTCAATAGCAAGATGCATATTCAAAGTCTGGTGAACCAGGATGGTCTTAGCATGCTATGACACCAAGAGAGCATCCTGGTGCCACCAGCTGACAGCTTGCATTGTGTTGGACTTTAGGTCTTATCAAGGATAGGCTTTCCTTCCACAATTCAAGACATATTTTGAGACAGATATCAGCATATGAACGTAATATTAAAATATAATTTTCACTACTCCTTAAAAGAATATCTTCCATAACTTTGCTAGAGTCTCATTATTACTCTTCAGAAAACTGAGAGTTGCTGAGTTCCTTTGTATCTTAGCAACTATACATTAGGAATCATGGACTTCTTCCTTATACTGTGAACTGTATTAGCTTTATGTATGAGATATTAGACTTTTGAATGGATCACAGCAAGAGTAGATGAAAAATCGTATTTCATAGCTCGGTTCTCTTTCATACCATTTCAAATATGACAGAATCTGCATCAGTACTGTAGTAGAATACAAAAAATACAACTACAAAAAGTATCATGCTGGGATAACCAGGTTCCAATCAAGTTGTTCTGTATGCACACCCTCACACTTTTTTTTCACTCTTAACTATTCTGTCCATGCTTCATCTCATGCATCTGTAAATTTTATTTTCCTAGCACTAGTCTGACATCTGAAAGTTAGAGATTTTTGTAATTATAAGAACATACTTTCTCAACTGCCTGAACAGACTGCCATTTTCAAACTATTGGATGGTGTGATTGTGACTGTTTTATTTTTTTAGAGTGCATGTTAAATCATCAAACCATGCATTTTACCAGCCTACGATGTTCTTGCTCATAGGAGTGCTGAATTATGAAGCCAATAAAGACACTGAGTTACCTGGCAAAACGCTGAGAAAATATCACAACAATATTCTCCTGGAACAGATTGTTTGGATGTTCAACATAACTGGGGAACGAAAAAAAAATCAGGTAAACATGAAAACCAGCTCATTAAAATGTATTTTGGCATTTCCATCACTTGTGAATTGGAAGGCAGGAGGGGAAACAAACCAATCCTTTTCACTTTAGTGCACAATTGCAATCTATCTTATTTCCCCAGAAAACTCCATCAAGGTCAAACATCCATAGCTAAGCAAACTCATATCCAGTAAGTCTTCTGTTTTGTTTTCCAGGGGTTAAGAGTCAGAATACGTAAGTCAGTATGAAGTAAAAAAAAAAAGGAAAAAAAAAATCCCATCACCTTCCCGGCCCTTATTTTTTGTGAAAACAAAGCCTGAGAGATTCATTTGTTGAATTTAGAAAACTAACAGGATGGCACAGTCAAAATATCTTTGGGAGAAATTAGAATTTTAAAACATTATATCAACACAACAAAAATTTCTAGAGCTGTCTCAAAGTAATTATGTGTTTTTACCTGGTAGCAGTGTAGTGCACAAATGTCACCTTCTACAGCTCTGTTGCTTCAGTACTGTTGCACGGCTCCCTTTCAGGCCAAGCACAGTATCATGTTTGTTTGGACAGATAGATTTGAGTTTTAAAATGAAATGAAAAATTGTTTCATGTAGATTAAGCATACCCTTATGGCTTCTCTTATGGCTCCTCTGTTGGAGAGAGAGGAATCCAGACAGTCAACTGAAAAGAAAACAAAACATGACAGGATATACTATCTGGTGTGGATCAGTGCAATGTCTGAGTCTGAGTTAAAGGAATATAAACTGATTTTTTTCTGGCAAGTCAAGAAAAATCTTGCATCACAGAGCTTGCAGTAGAGCAAAACTAAGACATTAAACATACATAGAGGATTATGTCTATTTAGAATTGCATATTCTTATGTGCTTTTTAAATTTTTAATTAAAAAAAAAAATTCAAGAATGGTATTAGCCACTTTCACTAGTTACTACCTTTGAGGTGAGAAAATGACTCCCAAACCCTAGAAGCATAACATGGTGATACAATCTGTATATTAAAATGTCGTAGCTTCCTTGAGGTTTAATTTGTGCTGAGATAAAACCTCATGAGTATTTCAAGATCAGATGTGGATTAAGAGTGAAGAATCTGCAAAAGGAGGTAGGTTTATTCAGGGAGATAAGAAACCTCTCAAAGAACCCAGATGACTCACTTTTGGATGATGACCATAGGCCTTCAGATCATAAATTTTCTAAATTAATAACTTGAAGAAGAGAATGTTTAACTTGCCAATCTTCAGATAAATTATTTATCATGTAACTGAAAGGCTTTTTTATCCCATAAACTTCTAAACATTCTTTATATTCACATGGTTTCAGTATTGCTGGCAGAATGCCCTGTAGATATATATAAAATTTTAAACACATTTCTTTTTAATTTTCTTTTGAAAAACTGGTTTAAATTTATTTTCCGACCAGAAGGCTTTATAAAACCTAACTGAAAGTGTAAATTTGTATTTCAGATTTGGCTTGGGGGACCATTTTGTCAGAGGAGGAGACAGTACAGAAGGAAACTTCTGAAGCAGGAGGACTTCATGCTATTAAATGATGGCACTTTGCATCTTATATCTGCTGAATAATTTGTAAGGGCAGAAGATAAACAGCAACGCTCAGACTTAACAAACAATAAGGACTATCCTTTGATTAGCTTAGTTAAAATTTTCTTAAGAAAAAAATGAATAGGATTGTCTGAATTATTCACCTACTCAATACTTGAAGGACACTAGATACTGCAGTTCTACAATGAATTGCCATTATCACAACCAACATAAAATACATATTTTATGCATACAGAAACATCTTATACTTGATCCTGTTAACTTTAGGTCTTGTAACAAGTCAGTAGAAGTTATGGTGCAACTCAATTGCCTGATTTGTGGCATATGTGGCACAGGCACACCTACATTTAGTGAGGTGAATTAGACACTTGACTATACCTGTAATAACTGACAACATAGACAAATACATTCAGTTGTAGACGTGTAGTGTAAGAATTATTGTACCTGTAGTGTAGTAAGTAATTATTGTACCTGTGGGCAGGGACAATTATTTCATTGTAAGGTGCAAATTACGTAGCAAGAAAATTCCACTTTTGCCAAACCAAAATAATCCATGGTCACAACACTGATTTCTGTTATGGAAACTAAAGAAAAGAGCAAAGTAAAGTACTTGTTGGTTTGTTGCTTTGTTTGTTTTTTGGCTGGTTGGGATTTTGTTTGGTTTTTTTGTTTGTTTGGTTTGGGTTTTTTATATATTTTAGGATGTTACTCTCTGTAACTGTTACTCTGAGCATATACATGATACAGATTTTAGAGGTACTTTGAATAGAAATGATGAATCAAAGCTAGTACTGAAATCAGGTCATTTCTGTAACAGTTGCCTAAAAATCACCATTTTTCAAACATCTCAGACAATGTATGCATAGCCTTTTACAAACACCATATGCTATGTTACCATACTTGGCAGTCTCAAAGTCTAGATAACATTTGAAGGCCTCAAAGAAAAGCCTGTGATGGTATTTTTCTGTGCTCATCCGCCAGCTTTTTAAACCACATAAGTTAAAAGTTTATTGAAGATTATATTGGTCACAGTTACCCTGCCAAAGGAATGAATAGGAACATTTATATATATAAATAATGGTTTCTTAAAGAGGCAGCTAAATTCAGGCCTTTTTATAATGTCAAATTTTCATCATGCATTAGCTTCTGGAAATTGCATTGGAAATTGCAAGTCAGGTTTTAGGTAAGACTGTGAAAAAGTTTTTCTCTGTGTTATATGTATGCACTGTTTAAATATATCCATAATATGTCTTACAGTCCAAGATGAAAAATTAGCTAAAAGTTAAAAGGAAAAAGAGAAGAGAGGAAAAAGTAATCCTACAGGATTACAGGATATACATACCTGAACTCATCTTGCGGCTTTTTCAGAAACTGCAGTTGCCCAAGTAAGAATTGAATAGGAATTTAGCTAAGAAATTATGATTAAATCCAGGTAGTAATTACCTCTTTCAACATGTCCGAAGCACTCTCCCTTCCTTCCTTCAAGACCTTAGCAAGCTTTTGAATTTTTAATAGGAAAAATGGGTATTAATTTGAACCACTGAGAATCTGCCACTTATCCATTTTCTCAGTTTAAATATATTTAAAACAAGCCAGGAATATATAGTCACTCTGAATGCGAATTTTAAATATAATTTAATTTCCCCTTAAAGTTGTTTAAAAGTTGAAATGACAAACAAAATACAAAATAATTATATTAATTCATTAATTACATTTAATGTGATCAAGGTTTATCTTAAAAGTAATTGGAAATTTTTCATTTCTTACTTATTCTTTAGTAATTGAAAACCTTTATTTTAAATGTACAGCCTGTCGAGTTCATGGCCAATTTATAACCATTGCACTTGTGCCAACATTGTCCTTCAGTTTAAACAGTTGTTCTCCCCATCTTCTGCTTTCTTCTGTGATATATTTATGGAGAACAGTCTGATCTCCTCTCATTCTTCATTTTGATGGTTACACAAGCCAAATATTTTTTAATCATTTTTTGTAAAGTTCACTCTTCACTCTCTGGTAAGAGTTCTTTACCTTTTTCATGTTTCCCATTATCAAGGTGACCAGAATGGTATACAGTGTTCTAGATGAGGTCTAGATGAGGTATACCCATACAGAAGCCATGTGTCTAAAAACCCTCTAAAATATATTTCTCCTAAATTCATTATTTGTGGTTCTTCAGAAATGATCTGATTAATTGATATAGTCAAATTGCTATGATCCTCCTTTGTTTACTCCTTTTTTTTAGCTGGTCTTTCTTTTCAAAAATTTTTACAATTCATCTCTAGGAGCCCCATAAAGCTTTTATTACTACATTTTTGTCTCTATGTTGCATTTCTAGCCTTTTAGTTCTTCCAGTCTCTTCTACAGTTATCAGTCCGTCCATCTTTTTAAGTATCATCCGTGCAACCTTACTTTCGGAGTTTAACTAATTAATCCACGGTTAGTAAAAATACAAAAATTAAAAAAAAAAATCCACCATAACAACATAATACCACATTCTGCAAACAAGTCATCTACGTACTCCTATCAGAAAATTTGTTCTTAGTGAAAGTGTCTCAGTGAAATCTATAATTGTCTCACTTTATCTAGTTCTTCAATCACCTCTGTGATGATAACTGCACATTTTATTTGTCATTTGTAAATGCTCACCTGAATTCCTACAGATTGAATCTATTTCCCTAATGTATACAATCCTCAAAAATAATTAAGAATTCAGTAGTTCTGAATATTGGCATGATACGTATTGGCAAAGCTGTGCAATACTCAGTTTAGGGTTTATCTGGATTAATCGTATGATCAGTGGGGTTTTTTAATGATTACAAAATCTTTCAAAACTGGAAAAAGTCCAGTAATTTATAGATTATTAAAAAGCATACTTTTGGAAACAACAACAACAAAAAATCTTCAATGCACTGTTAATTGGAAATATTTCACTCAGGTATTAAATTTTCTATCTGGCAGTGGCAGTTGAACACGTTTTCCAGATTTATGATGAGCTGAGGGAGTTAAGGAATCATGGCTTTGTTATTACAGATGTTCCATAAATGGGAATTTATTTTGAAATATGTTCAATTGCTTTCCCATCCTGAAAACTTATATCTGATAACTATTAATACAACTTTATTGTATATTAATATATTTAAATATTAAAATTCAACTGTCTATTGTCCTGCTAGGTAACATTAAAAATCAGAAATTTAAATGAAGTATAATCAGATAGCAGTAACTTTGCCATAACAAAGCCACAATAACAAGAGAAAATAAAAGGAAAAGAAAAATAGTAAAAGTTCTAAACTTCAGATTGTCAACATTCTGTAAAAATTACTGATCATTATCAATACATCACGAGTAAGAATTTATGTTGATACTTTATTTACATAGTTTTACAGATGTAAAATGCTGATATCTATAAATAAATATATAGCTTTTCAGTTATTCTAATAAAATTTAATTCTTCCACACATATGAGAGTGAGAGCTACAACAAATATTAATATATTACTCTATTCCTTTAAGACTTCTTCCTTTCACAAAAATGAAAAAAGAAATATTTCACAGTTGAAAAACATCATAGCCCGTTATTGCAACAGACCTTCCAAATTAGCTGATCAGAAATGCAACATGTTCTTAATAATTTTCTCTTAATAACAGCGAAGTCTAAATCTATTATGTACTACTTCACCTCAAAAGAATCATTTGCATAACCTAACTTTATAAAAGGCTGCACCTTAAAAAAAACACAAAATAATTCAAACAAAATCAACTACAGCTGTTTTTGAACAATCCAAAGTCAAAGAATTCATTTTTGTTTTGACATGGTCTGGGTGGCACTCATTTCCCCTAAATAGCTTCATCCTGATCATAAAGTAGGAACACTCAGAAACTGACATTTGGAGAACTTCAAGCTCAGTTAACTCTGTCAAAATTCATTGCCACATAATAATAAAAAGTCAGTTTCTTTCATCTTAAGGCTTACAAGTCTACAAAGTGTTCAACAACTGTCATCTGAACTGCTGCTGAAAATGCAGAAAAAGCTAACATAGTTGTTCAAAGATAAACATGATCCAGGTGGAATTACTATGTAAAATCTAAATGTTGCTTCCAATCTTTGTGTAAAATGGAAAAGTTTCATTCCAAGAAAGGAAGATACTGGTCCAACCAAGAAGGTCGAAATTAAATGTAAGAATTTCAGTCCATCAAATCTTTCTGAGAAAGAAATGACATTTTCACTGCCACTACAGTCTACAAATAGAAGAGCAATTGACTTGAAATAATTTCGTAATGCCAGAATTATTAAAAAGAAACATAAAGGAGACTTTTTCTCCAAAGTATCAAATAGACTTCCACCAGAAATATAGGCATATGGAAATCCTTTGAATACTGTTTAAACTTGTAATCATGACATTATCACTTGCTCTATGCTGGGCTAAGCAACACAACAAAGAGGCTAGTAAACACCACAGTACTAATCTGATTGAGGAAAGGAACTGCAGCATCAAATATCTGCTGCAGAGAACGTAGACTGTCTCAAGTAGATACCATGGATGTAATCAAGACTTATAGGCCCATTAACATGAACAATAAAGTTAGACAAGTTCATTTAAATTTGCTCACAAATGATCACAGATATATGGCCTTAAGATCTGCAGAATGCTCAGATGTCTCAAGAATAAGTATTACAACTGTATTAATTAAAAAGATTAAATAAAAAGGTTTAGTTTAAAACTACCATAACGTTTCACCCAATAAACATGAGTGTATGCAGAATAGGTTCCCTAGGCACCTTTCTTTACCACTGACCCACAAATGATATGCCGAATAGTAAAGATTTCTTTTTTTTTTTTTTTCAGCATATAATTCCATTAGGTTCTCTCCCTAGATCTGACCCCTGAAGGGTACCTACAAGAATAATTAAAATATTTATTACACCATGAAGTTTATACTCTGTAGAGCTAACTTGAAAATGTTTATTTATGCAAATAGAGAAAGGATTTGCATTAACCTTATCTTTGGTGAGGAAAACATACTACCTATTAGAAAAAAAACCAAAAAACCTCCTTGACATGTTAGAAAGTAAACTTGCTTGAAAGAAGATAATTAAAAGCATTTATGTTGATCATCTTGATTCCAGATCGGTGAGACACTGCAAAAAAACCCCAAAACATAGTTTATTTATGAATGTACTTGTACATCACAGATTCCCAGAATGAGTAAGGATGGAAGGGACCACGGAGGGGGAGTCATTTAGTCCAACTACCTTGCTCAAGCGGAGTCATTCCAGAGCAGATTGCACAGGATTGCATTCAGACAGTTGTTGAATATCTCCAGTGAGGGAGACTCCACAGCTTCTCTAGGCAATCTGTTCCAGTGCACAGTCACCTGCACAATAAAAAAGTTCTTCCTCATTTTCAGGTGAAACTTCTTGTGCATCAGTTTCTGCCCATTGCCTCTTATTACTTAGTGCCACCAAAGCAAGCCTGGCTGCATCCTCTTGGCACCCTCTTTTTATTTACTTACAGATGTTGCTAAGGTCCTCCCTCGGTTGCCTCTTCTTGAGGCTGACTGTGCCCAGCTCCTTCAACCTTTCCTCGCAAGAGAAATGTTCCAGTCACTTAATGATATATGTCACCCTCCACTGGATCTACTTCAGGATCTCCATGTCTCTCTTGTATTGAGGAGCGCAGAACTGAACATGACACTCCAACTGTGGCCTCACTAGACCTCCCTTGACCTCTGGCAATGCTCTTCCTAATGCACTCCAGGGTACATTGTCCTTCTTGGCCACAAGGGTACACTGCTGGCTCATGGACAGCTGATTGTATTTATTATTGATGAAAATGAAAAGACATTAAAAATTATTCTTGCAGAACATGTCTCCAATATTTCAATGGACAATGCTCTGTTAAGGAAGCACACCAGTGCAGAGAAGTGAGACAATCACCTATCTTGAGATGATTTAGGTTGGATAGTAGGAAAAATTTCTTCACTGAAATGGTAGTCAAGCACTCGAATGGGATGCCCAAGAAAGTGGTTGAATCACCATCCATGGAGGTGTTTAAAATAAAAGCATGTGTGGCTTTGGGACATGGATTAGTGTGGATCTGGCAGTGTTAGGTCACTTTCTTCCATTCCACTAAACACAGTACAAAAATGGTATATCCATGGTTAAAGAAATATAGATTGTCACCAAATTTTTTATGTACCATTTCTGCATTTGTTTTCTCTTGAAAAAAAAAAATTGAAAGTCATCTATAAGTTAAAGATACTTTACGTCAGACCTTCAAAGTCAAACAGATGTGCAGTTCTCATCAATGTATTTAAGTAAAAAAAAAAAAGAAAATTAAATACAGACATGAAAATAAGCCTTATCATTCAGATGGATTATTTTTATATCTCCTGTCACCTTATAAAAATGACAAAGCTAAAATTTCAGCAGATCAATCTTAAACAAAATTAATGTGTGCTCAGATTCAAAGAGATGGCAGACTGTATATTTGTTTGCTTTCCTGAAGGGCAGGTGATCATAGAACTTTTAATATTTTGGGATGAGATGTATAAGCACCATTTCTTTTTGAACCAAAGCTTAATTCAGATGCCTTCCAAAATATGCTAAACACTTTTGGGAACTCAGTATTAGCCTCAGCTTTGGGCCACCTTTTAGGCTGTTTTACATTTGAAAGGAAGATAAGTAGAAGGAAATATGCAGCAGTTTGAGGTTTTCACAAGCCCTCTTCTCTTTGTGAACTCAGGATTTCCTTGGAGCACACAGAGAACAGGCTCTGCATAACCATACACAAAGGTGAACTGATGAAAACTCATGACTGATGACTCATGATATGCATAACAAAAGAACCCAAGATTTTTTAATTTACCATTTAACAAACAGTAATTATCAGTTTATTCTTGGAATATTAGTATTTACCAAAACCTGCAATAATAGCATTTAGAATGCAATTTGATCATTATTCGTCAAACTCAGCAAGATATGCTACCTCAGAAGCATATGGTTTCCCTCTGAGTGTTTGGAAAAGTTTTAGCCGTACTTTTTTGGATCTTATTTAAGAACGTACTAAAACAATACTAATGCATTTCTTACTAAACACTTCTGTTATGTTCATGTGAGTTATCAAGAAATGTCACTGGTCACACTCTTCACAGAATCACAGAATCATGGAACCATAGAATGGTTTGTATTGGAAGTGACCTTAGAAATCACCTTCCATAAACCCAAGTTGCTCAAAACCCCATCCAACCTGGCCTTGAATAATTACAGGGATGGGGCATCTATAATGTCTCAGAACAATCTAATCCAGTGCCTCACCACTCTCACAGTAAAGAATTTCCTCCTAATATCTAATCTAAACCTACTCTCCTTCAGTTTAAAGCCATTCGCCTTTGTCCTATCACTTCATTCCCATGTCAAAAGTGCCTCTCCAGCTTTCTTGTAGGCATTCTTTACGTACTATAAGGTTGCTATAAGTATTCCTCAGAGACTTCTCTTTTCCAGGCTGAACAAGCTCTCTCAATCTCTCTTCACAGAAGAGGTACTCTAGCCCACTGATCGTTTTCATAGCCCTCCTCTGGACTCAATAGATCCATGCCTCTTTTTTGTTGGGGGCAGCAGAGCTGGACATGGAACCTCAGCTGGGATCTCACAAGAGCAGAGTAGAGGTAGAGAACCACCTCCCTCAACCTGCTGTCCATGCTGCTTTTGATGCAGCCTATGACACATTTGCTTTCTGCAAAGCTCACCTTGCTGGGTTGTGTTGAACCTCTTGTCAGCTTATACCTCGGAGTCTTTCTCCTCAGGGTTACTCTTTTCTTTGTTTATAGATGCAAAAGTTTCCACAGTGTCATGGCATGCATTACATTTACTCACCAAAAACAGAGCAGAAAAACAAAATAAAACAACCCCCTCCCCCCAAAAAAAACCACTTCACTGTATTTAAATAATTTTCTCTTCTAGATAAATTTTTCATTTAAGTGTAAACACATTTATTACAAAAAGGAATAAAAAGAAAGATAATAACCATGCAGTTGAAGCAGCATCTATTTTAAAAGAGTCTCTTAACAGTATTTCTAGTTCAGCACAGTTTGTATATGGCCAGAATGATAATTACTGATAGTCAAAAAGTAATTCTGTTTCTTTTAATTGCCATTTTTCAGAGGAATGTCTCCTGCTCTTGCATTGCTTCCAACTGTGTAATATTAGCTTGTCACAAATTACAGTGGCTTTAAGTGTGAAGTTAGACAGTGAATTTCAATTCTAGATAGAGTAACAGACCATGGCATTTCTATCTATAAGTATCTTGCCACTTTATTAAGGCAGTTTTGTTAAAAATGTACTCAAAACTCTTCGTTTGGGTTATTCGGTGAAATTGTTTTTAAATCTGAGCTTTTTTATTAATTGACTTTTTAAACCCAGTTTTTAGTACATGAAGGGAATAAAGACCTTTGTCATAAGGAAAAAAAATACCCCCATCTAAGCAGGCTATTCATCCACCTTAGTATGTAAGGCATACACTTGCAAAGAGGCTGAAAATAACAGAAGGGGAAGCCAAAGCTATATCTCCTGAGTGAGCATCTCAGCCAACAAAGCTGAGCCAGCCACAGCAAGGAAAACCTCATGTGAAAGGTCTGATTTTACTAGCACTTATTTTCTTTATTTTGGCAGGTCTCCAAAATCAAGCTCTTATATGATTGGATGCTGTATTCTCCTTTTAGACCTGAGATAGAATTCAGAACAAATTAAGCATCAATCACTTCATCTTGCATGATAGTTTTTAGTGATAGTTTTAAGTGTATGCAATATAACAACTCTGAAGCCTCTGAATTACCTTTAACTTCAAAACAGACACATAAATTACATGACAGATAAGCAGGGATTTTCAAAATTATAATGTTGGGTTTGGATATAATTTATCTAAGTCTTTGGCATTTAAGTATTAAGATATTTTACTGTACAAAAAATATGTGATGAAAAAATAAGGCAAGGAACTGGTCCGTTGTCCCAGAAGATTCAGTGTTCTAGAAGCATGAGATTGAAGAGTAAAAGGAAAAATATGTCTTTTTTACATTAACAATAGCACCATCACTGGGAACCACTGGAATATTTTTACTTAAGCAAAAATGTGTGTTCTTAACTCAGGAATGCAGAATAGTTGTCAGGTTGTTTTACCCTGTCTGTCACCAGTAGGCTTGCTGAAAATCTCTGCAAATAACTTGGTTCACTTTACAAGAAAACAAGTCCTTGCAATGATAAGAACTATTTTCACGCCAGGAAGCAGAATTACTGCCACAGAATTATTAGTCAATATTCAAATATTAAGGAACTTTATAAAGACTATTTTACTTAGTAAAAGTAAACGTGTTTTCATACTAAAAATCTACAAACATTTTCCACAGCTTTCTTCCCAGACTGCTTTCTGACCAAAACCATCATAATTTTTGCTCAGCAGCTGCTGTGTAATAGACTATACCTCAGCTGCAGACTTTTCCCTCCCATGTGATTTACATAATCCTTAATTCACATATTGAATCTTGTTACCAATGACATTGTCATTTATGAAATAGTAGGTCTTATCTTTTGTGACACTGAAATCAAATTGTTCTAAAAAATAGACCATAACATGTTTTACCATTATGAAGCACTTCAAAATGGGGCTAATTATTAGCTCTGAAAAGTGCTATAATTAAATTCCTCCATTTGCTCAATTAGCCTTTAACCTGAATAAAAAAATTAAGAGGGCACTTGCATGAAAAGACTCTGTATATTACTTCTTTTCAACAAATTCAGTTCTTGGGATGGTACACCTGGCCACCTCTTTAAATCACGTTATGATTAATTGTCGTCATGACAATGACAAAATCATTTTCTTACAAATATCAGTGACTTTTAAAAATCTGTTCATTGTCACTGTATTGTAAACTCAAAACCAAGAGCAAAATCTATCTTGATTGCAAGTATGTATTTCTTTGAAATTTATATTAGACTTTCTTAAGGTATTCAAAGTGGCAGTTTTAAAAGAAGTATCAAGGTTTGCAGCTCAGAAAGGTCACTGTGTGTCTGTTTTGATGCTACACTCACAGAATAGCTCTTTAGAATTAATTGGTACCTGTACTAAAATGCAAATTTCTTTTGTAAACACATAATTGACTGGCATCTCTGCTATCCAGCAAGTACTCAATTAATTTAAAAGAAGGCACCATGCCAGTCCAGGAGATGAGAAGCAGCTCTGGCAGAAAAAACAGTATGTAAGAGAAGGTGTAAAGGCGTGATTCCCAGCTTGAAATGCATCTTTACCTGTGATTAAGACGACGTGTAATCACTATTCTTACTCTAAGCCCAATTAGCTTTGAAAAAGAAAAAATCCACTGTGCAGCCACATATGGTGAGCTTATGACCTTGGTGAATTAAATGGATTCCTGTGTGGTTTCCTTCTATGAGCTAAACCTCTGATTTACCATATAGCACTCAGCTGAAAGAAAGGATGCAATTCCAGGATAAATCAATAAAAGGTCATGTGTTAGACTAGAGCTTATTCTTAACAGAAAGCCATGTGAAAAACTTAGCAACACAAAATTTATTCATATATCCCTCCAAATAAGCATAGGAGACTTAGAGAGTTTAATCTGCTGGCTGCATATGCAACACCTCCAAACAAAACTAGTGGTTTAAAATAACTGAACTGTGATGAACATAGTTCATTTTTCCATTCCAAAAAGCTAGGACAGAAGCCTCAATCTTCTCAAAACCTTACATAAGCTGATGGGGCTTTGAAAGAGCTTTCTGATATACCCACAAACACTGCACTTTTTGGAGACTGATTATCTCTTCTTTTTTTTTTTTTTTTCCATTTTGCAGTATTCTGTTTAAGGACTCTGGAACAAAGCTGAATAATCTTAGGCCAGCTGAGCTGCTGTATGCATCCAAGGGTTGGCTCTGAACAAAAATGAGGTGGAATGTACTGACTTGCATATGACTGATTAACAGTAGTAGTATTTTTCCTGCAAATTTGTGGGCTAGCTAACATGCACAAAATTAGCAGGTATAGTTCAGCTAATGTTTATTATTGTCTATGCCAGATATCTAAGGCCTTATGGATTGCATCTTTCTCCTAAGGATTCGAGATTCCATTTGTGAAAGATGACAGTGAATGGTATCTCGGAGAATGAGTCAATTTATTACTGCACATCTTTCATGTTCTAAGGAGCCTTCAACCAGAAATCCCAGGCTGTCTGTGATGTGTTGTACACATTCTGGAAATATTCCTTCTCAGGAGTGATCCAGGAGTCAGTGGGGAAACATAGCACAGCCTACCCATGGATGAGACATTTCATGGGCCTTAGTCCTGTATGGGTACCACTGCACCAGGCAAATGGTACTTAACTGCCTCAACATCCCACCACAGCCACATTCTGGTGGTACAAGAAATTAAAAGGTCTAGCCCATTTCACAAGGAATATGTCATCATGGAAGTATTAAATGTGGAAAAGAATTTGTTCCTCAAAAATTGTCTGTCTTAAGCAAGCTACAGTGAAGATAACCAAGGTATAGACAGAAAAGCTGTCTAATTAATGTTGACAATACAGGGCAAATGACAAAATCACTACCAGTATTCTGTATCATTATAATTTTTGAACTCAAGCAGCAAAGTTAGCCATTATTTTCTTTTTCAGAGGTCAAACTTTACTAGAAGACTTTACCAGCTGCCCTATTCTGTGAGTGATTTAAATTACAAGGTAATTTCGAGCTGAATGGATGAAAGTCACTCTATTTTGGTGGCAGATTGTGTCAAGGATATCATCAGTAGCATCCTTTTTAAAGCAGTAGATAGAAATTGTGCTAAGAGAGGATAGTAAATATATGGGTGAGGATGAAGTTCTAGAGAGCACTGAAAAAATACACAAGAAACAATTTCACTAAAGGGTCTCAGGAGAAAGAATCTCCTAAGTATCTCTTCACTGAGCAAAGATAAAGCTCTTAAATGGACCCAAAATCCAAAGAAGTTTGTGTGCTTCTGGTGACCTCATAGGATATTGCCTCAGTCCTTTCCTGAAAAAAAGGCTACCCAGGGGACAGAGAAAAGATTAAAATAGCCTGAAGAAAGAGTTGTAGACATTAACTTCATGAGATAGTGAAAATGTTATACCATTAAGCTAAATTTGGTATAAGAAAAAAACAACTATTCTGAAGTCATTTTAGCTGCAAATTCAAGAGATACTTGTTGTTTTCTAATGCATATTCTACTAGAAGTCATTTAAAATGTCCGTGAAGGGCTGAATTTCATTTTTTGCTCAGACAGAACTGAGAACACCTCCACTCCTTAGAGTTTTATGATCTACTGGTAACTGCCGGCATGTTTTTCAAACTGCATTAATTATTTTGATGAATTAGTTTTTCTAAGTTTTCTTATGAAGAAAGTGTCATTTCATCATGGGTTTTTCCAGCGGTTTTGAACTTGGTGGTATTCTACTTCTGTAATTTTAATAGTTATAGACACTTCTGGAATTATTAACATCTGGTGCCAATTCTTTCTTCAGAAATTAAATATGACAATTCAAAGTCCCTAGGCATCCCACACAAGCTCAAGTGTAAGAGATTGATTTTGGAGTATGCAAAAAAACCAGTTATTAAAACTGTCAGAAGACAGATGGGAGTATATTTAGATGCAGAAAAGACTTTAGCTTCTTCCCTACTGTACATGTCCCCAGCTCACAGGATATTAACAACTTACTCAGCTACTTCTCAGCTCGCCGTGGCAGGTAGAGCTTATTTAGACTGGGGACACTAGAGAGTGTGACTCTCCACCACGTGAACATTTCTGTCACTGGGTCTGTCTGCAACATTGTTCAGACTCTCAAGTCACTTCAGTTTTGGCATGTACACCTGTTACATTAAGAGTATAGATATTTGGCAGAAAATAAACTCCCTTACATTCCAGCTGGTTCTCAGAGAGCAGCAGGGTTTCGTGTGTCTGGACTTAATTTTTTGATTAGCACCAACTCAGCACTGTAAGTCTGGCCAGGTTCAGTAAGAGCTTTCACTACCACAGATTCCTGAAGAGCAGTTTATTGAAGCAACAGTTTACAGATTTTTGTTAAAGTACTGGCAATAAATGCACTGGACATACAAAATATGTGTATGTGCAATGTTCCTGAGTATGCTCTGACGTAGTCAGAGACAGAAATCTTACCAAAGAGGCATCCCGCTTTGGGGAGGAGACAGGAGCAAGCCCATCAACTTGTCTAGGAGGTGATGGTATTCTCACCATCTGCCATGGAGGATATCAAATG
The DNA here is from genome assembly GCA_035583135.1 of Lophotriccus pileatus. Lineage (NCBI taxonomy): Eukaryota > Metazoa > Chordata > Aves > Passeriformes > Tyrannidae > Lophotriccus > Lophotriccus pileatus. The sequence continues at coordinate 134,331,181 of JAWWES010000081.1, read as the reverse complement.
CCAAATTTATACTTCCAGGAGAAGTAGAGATGAGACTGTAGACAAATACCTGTTGCTGTCATCATAAATGGGGCAAAGGAGGCACAGATAGACAGCTACTTTATGTGTAAGAGAGAGATATCAAGAATTACAAAAGGACAGATTGCAAAGGCTGTGGTTCTTTCACAACGGTGGAACTGAATGGTGACATGCTGGTATTACTCCCTCCTCCACTTGGCTAATTACAGCAACAAGGGTCATCCAGCCTTCAGCCTGATAACCTGTCATCTCCTCAGTGTGCCATCGTGCCCATGGCAATCCCTTCACCACGTATCTCATGGCATATCTCATGGCCTTAGCCCTCATTCCTATGACACCTCTCCAGTTTATTTCAGACCTGTGTGACCATCACAGCATACAAACCCTATTTCTGAAAATATTTTAGAATTTCAGAAACTGGTTTAATTTTGAAGAAAAACATAAATATCTTTCCTTTTTTTTTTTCTATCTGTACATACATAGGTATATTCATATATATTCATGTGTGTATGAACATTTTGTCAAAAAAAGCAGATTTACTCTTTTACTTTTAATGTATTTTAGTATAAAAAAACACAAGTACCAATTATTTCGAAACATTTCTTAAAATATTGTTATTTTCTTTAAGGCAAGGTTTGTTTTGATTTCCAATCAGAACAATTCCTTGACACGTATGGAAGAAACATAATACGCTTACAAAACATTTTTCCTAAAATTTTTACAAATAGCTTTCAAATTTAACAAATTTAGTTGATTAGTCAGCCACTTATGTAACACCCTTGAAGAATAGTATAAAGGATGAAACAATTAAAATACTTCTCAGTCAATGTAAGACTATTGGCAAAATACTTGTTGGAATTGTCCTTTTCAACAGCTATAATTGTTTGACAGAGAACATTTGTCTTACAATGAAATGGATTTTAATCCTCAATTATAGTTTACTCTAATACATTCTATCCAAGGACTTATGCAGAAACTTAACTTTCAGGATTCATGTCATACACCATATTAGTGGGCAACAAGCATATTCAGAGCTTATTAGTGCTCAGATTGAAGGGTTCTTGAGTTTGGATATTGCAGTCCTCATTGAGTCCTTTCCTCGTGTTGTACATGAAGGATGATAAATGGGAATTTCCTTTTTTTTTTTTTTTTGTTTTAATATCAGTGCAATTTTGGCAAGGTTAGAAAAAGGAAAATCATAATGAAAACAAAATCTATAATCTCGTTCTTTTCCTTCATTTATGCACTGTTAATATGTTCTGGCAATACAATTCTATAAAGTATTTAGAAAATAACTTTTCCTGAGATGGGAGAAATAGTTTTACAAAATGGTATCCAAGCACAGATTAATTAATTTTTATTTGGTGTTTTGTGTTGGATTCTTCTAGTTTTTTGTAATTACAAAAATCAGCAAACTGTATATCCTACACTGTAGCATTCTTACTGTGTAGATCATTGCTAGTTAATAACATTGTAAATTCAGCTTTGTCCTGGCATACACTACCTTAAAATTTTGCTCAACATCATGTTAGTTAACTTTACTCTGGAGGTCATGTTCTAGCAGCATAAATTCTTGCAAGGAAGACAAATGTCTTTACAAATGTTGTGAAGATACCAAGAACACAGAACAACTCCAGGTAACAGTTGGGGAATGATGTTGCGATAAATAACTGTCAAAATTTAATGGCTCTTACAAAAGTGATCTTCAAATATGTGCTGGACTTCAAAAGAAAAATTTATTCTGACATTATTTATAACCATTGTTATTAGTTTCCAAAAATACTTCTATCTGAGATATTTTCTTTTTGTGAAAGTGCTGTCTGAGAGAAAGTTTTACAAACACTTTTGAAAATATGTTTGTTCAAAGATCCTTGACAGAAGACATAGTGTAAACAACTTGAAGTTGCTTTGATTTCTTTCTTGTTTATAAATTATATTTTGATTGGAGCAGGGAGTAGAAATAATTCTTTATGATGCAAGTGAATACCTGCTGGTAAACAAATAGCCTGATTATGCCAAGATAATTTGTGCATCCCAAGGCTATAACAATAATGCATACACCTAAAAAAGGTTACCATACTAACCTTTGGCATGAAAATTTAACACCTTTTGAAACAAAGTGTAACAATCTACAGATTAGAATGAACTAGCATAAAGATTTTGTTGTCAGTTATGAATATTGAATATACTTTTGAACTAATCCTTTTGATAAAAAAAATCTAAAAGCATAATAAAATAGTTCTTCACTAAATTCCTTATTCTAAACAGTTTGTGGTGCTAACCACAACAGTACATGTGCCTTAAAGAACAAATGCTTAGAAAAGTAATGGCAAGTCAGACACTGCATAAAAAAATAATGGTTGCACAAATTATTAAGTACGTACAGCTTTTAAAGGCAAACACTTGGAATATAATGGAATAGATACAATATATCTTGGGGTTCAAAATGCTCTTATTGAACTGAAGAAGTGCAAGTACAAGAAAATATTTTTTTTCTCTCTTCACAGGAAAAGTAAGTGTAAGGGCGAAGAAAACATTATAGTGAATCAAATACCTTTGAACTGATATCTGGGATCTTAACTGTAAAAGCATAAATCTTTGAAAGTATACTTGACACTTATCTGTATACAGCTGAAGAAGAATTATGTATTTTACTTCTGGTGCAGCATCTTTTAACGTGAAATCCAGGCAATTTTATTTTATTTATAATTTCTGTGAAGAAACCTCTGAGAAAAAAAAAAATCTACATGTTCAAGTGTTCTATTTTTTAAACACTGCAACCATACAAGCAAACAATAAAATGGAGAAGACATTAGTGATCAGTGAAGAGAAAACAGTATTATCTTGGTACAAAGATAACTGTTTCATTTCAGAAAACAAACATAAAAATTTCTAAAATATTTCTGATCATTACTTTCTGAAATGAAAGTAATGCCCTCTCAAAGACATGACAAGTCTTAGAGAAAACTTTTTTCTAGTTCTGTGTCTGGTGTCCAGCCTGTAGGTAAGGATACAAAACACACTGACATTTATGATAAAAGATTCTTCACTAATACAGAGTTACAAGGCCACTGTTTCTAAATCCTCACACCGCCTCCCTCTGCTACCTAATAATCCAGGAAAATAAAAAAGCAAGCAAGAACAACAAAAGAATATGTCTGATCATAACCCTTTCCCAATGACAGAAGATAAAATGTTACAGAATATTGTTTGATTGCTAAATAAGCAGGTAGAAAGAACTAAAACTATTGTGATAATATTGCAGATATTGTGAAAAATCCATTTTGTTATTGGTTTGCTGTGAAAGAGCATATTCACAGCTACATAAATCCCCCATCCAGGAGAGATTGCCTTCAGCATCCAGTCTCATTCTTTGAACACACTTTTCTTAGAATGACTCCTGAAATAACAAAGAACAGTAACAGATTTTTATTTTAGAGTTTATTATAAATGTTACTACATACAGTTAGTTAATTGTGCTAATTCCACTAAGAACGTGTCTTTTTTCATGACTGCGCTTGGCTATCCACCATAGGCTGTTACACCCTGTCATAACTTTAGCAGAAAGCTCAGCACTATTGTATCTCTTTTCATGTTTAGCTATGGATTTTTAATAAGCAAGTCATGAATCAGTTTACTTCATCGTTCCAAATTATATCAGCTATGTAAGTCATATGTCACATTCTCATTTTACAACTCTGTAATAATAAAATCTTTTTTCTTACAGAGGCAACAGAATATGACAACTTTTAATGCTCCAGTAGGTCTTACTTATGCTGTAATAAAGAAGCCAAGGGATGCATACACTCTAAAACATACTTTAGGTCATTTCAAGATGATATTCTCACAACCACTAGGTTGACCAACCCATCTGATATTAAAAGCTACACGTTTTTTATGTGTCTGGAAGGTGCAAGACATTTACCACACACTGGACACCTGAAGATATGGGCCTGTGCTACCTATGTGGTTTATTCCTTCCTGTATCCAAGGCTGTGAGCTACCTAGAAGCTTTCCCTGCTGTTCAACTGTGCAACATAGGCAAGGTATTAGATCCACACTTGCACTAAGTAAGAGGCAGACCTAAAATAACAATTTGGTGTATGTGGTAAAAAAAGGAATTAGTAATCTCTGTTCTGGATGCATGATCTTACATTTTGACATTTATGACTATTATCTGGGAACTTCATATCCCTGTAAAGAAGAACATGATCTTGATATTAATAATTACCCCAGCTGTCACATGGAAGAGGGATTTCCTTGAACTTTAATGTTTGATGAGTCTGCCCATGCCCAGGAAAGCTGAGTTCCTTGTGACCGATCAGTCTGTCAGCATCCTGTTATGGGGACTCCACTGAAGAATTAAGTCTACCTGAGGACAGTTTGACTGACTTGTTCAGACACACTTGCTGACAGTGTATCAGAGTCTAATCTTTTATTACAATTTAGAAAGAGGAACTCCCTTCCAGATCTCACCACTTTAGCTGAGTATGTTATACACTGGTGGCAACTGCTAGCCCTGTTGCAGGACTTATGTTAAATGGAATAACCCACTTTGTTAATAGACACACTGATAATAGAAAATTGTGAGAGGGTAAGGTTTAAAGACTGCTATTGACAGTAACTGACTGCAAAAAAGGTATTTCAAGCAATATACAGACAAGTTTCTAAGTCACTAATGAAAACTAGTTTAAAATAATAATAGAACACACATAAAGGTGACATTCAATAGGTGTCCCAGTGTTGGGGAAAAAGACAGATTCAGTCTGTTGACTGACCCCAGAAGCTGTAATGGAATCTTCTCTAACTTCTCCCCTTCCTTACCTCACTTTGATTCATTGTGTTTAGGTGGAGGTTGAGTGTCTCTAGTCATACAAACCTTGTTACCGATTGGTGTAAAATTTGTTCACTTCGCTCTTAAAGGTATAGTCAATAAAATATAGAACACATGCTCAGTGATGGGTGGTCGTACCTTGGAGATAGGCAACTTTGGGATAGAGGTGTGCATGAATATTACAATTAGATCATAATGAAGCAATTCATCCATAGAAAACAATTTCACCAGATTTGTGGGTTCAGCAGCACAACATCTTCTCCTATCTCCCTAGGTTCACATCTGTTGTGCAGTTTATCAGCCACATGGTCCCATCGAGTTCCCACCCCTGTCAGGATTACAACAGAGCATGGCCATGGTGTCTTCACTGCATTCCACCTTCTGTTTCCTCCGTCTTAGGTTGTGTTGCATGGGGAATCATCATGGAATAGATTTCATGCATGCCAAATGAATTCCATCCAGGAAGTAGCAACTGCAGTTCACCCTATCATTTCCTATAATCTGTGAAGTTATATTCACATCTTGTTAGAACGTGAAAATTACTCCCCAACTTTTTCTAATTTTGCCCCCAGTCATCTTCCCACACCAATAGTGTCTGTTTTGCAAATTGTACTTGCAAAAAATTTACGTAGTCTGCACTCCTGATAAAACTAGGTAACAAAATGTATTTAGTATTCCTCGTTGCAAGGAGGCAGTTTAAAAAAAACTTTAAAATGTTATTTTAGTTTATAGGTCATTTATTTTCAACAAGTTTACTACTTCAAAACATTTTTTCTATAAGAATTTAACAGAGACATATTTTACTGTATTATCACAAAATCATTACTCGTTTTTGCATGTCCTTTATTTAAATTCGACATTGTGAAAGAATAGCATGTAAAGAAACCATCTATTTTTGAGAGAAGCAGTGGGACCAATTTAACAAGTGATGGTAGAAATACGGTCAGAAAAAAATGATGATTAAGCTTGGGAAAGTACAAGCTTATTCATCTGAGGAGAGAAAATCCAAAATCAGATTCTGTAGAGCAGAACTATGGAATATAAGAATGCTCTGAAAGGTTTAAGGACACTAGTATACAGCAAATCTTATAAAATTTTTGTATTGAATTAACATAATAAAGCAAATCTATTTCACAAATCTGCAAAGATCAGGAAATGATTATTGAATCTCAACATAGAAAAAACATAATAGTGAGACTAATTCCTTAAATAGTCCTCATGGCAGCATTTCTGTGATGCAGAGAGCACAGGTTACTTACATAAACAAACAAAAATCCCAACAAATAAACAAACAAACAATGACTGGCATCACAATTCTACCAAAGTGGCAAGTGTTCAGAAGGTATTTTTAAAATATCCATCACTGGCTGCCTGGATAAGAAGAAAGATCACAATTTGGAGGTGGCTTTCAAGTAGAGCTGAAAGTGGAATAAACCAACACTTTGATTAAATGAAATAGGTCATCCCAAGGTTTTACCCTCGAGACAGCTGTCTGGAATCTGGCAAACTTAGAAGAAGAAAAGTTGGGCACCTATATTTTCCTTATGATGGGTCAGTGTTTTTCGACATAGTTTTCATCTGTCTGCAGTAAGCTAGTATAAAAACACATTCTTGGCTGTTCCTCAGAATCTTGCTTTCAGTAAATCAATATTTTCCCAAAAAAAAATATTTTTATGTAAATTCCTGAACAGCTTAATTTTTAAGCTTTTTATATACACTGTGGTATTATGTAGGTAATACCTATATCCTGAGAAAATTCTGAGATAGGAATAAAACTTTTCCTCCTATATTTGGCATGGACATGTATCTTATTATTGAGTACTCACCAGAGGACCATCTTAGCCACTTTCTACAATTTGTTTGGTAAATGTCCTGTGACATGTGCATCCCTTTCTTCAGTGAATATGACAATTTAGCTTATACAATTTTAGGATTGAATTAGATGTTAAGTATGATTTTAGACCTGGAAAATATATGGTAATTATTTTTCTGGCTTTATTTTTTAATTAAATTAGTATTAGAGGTCTTATACAATGTCAATATACCTTTGCACTGGACACCATGCAAGGATACTTGGCTAAAATTGGCAAAAGTAGATGTTAGTAAATATTAAGTTTTCACTTGTCTGTCTCAGTATTAGGAGGATTCAAAACACTTCAATCTGAATGAACATTGAATTTTAGCCCAAATCAAAATCATATACATGCAATCATGTTTTTATGTGAAAGAAAAAGAATCAGTCTTTGATTTCATTTAATTTATTATTATGTTTTATGTTATGTGATGAAAAAGATTAAATTTTGAAAGTTAAAAAAGCTCAGTTACTTACAAGAAGAAACTAATGAATGTTTGGACATGTTAAGCCTGCATAAAAAATGTCTATATCTGTGCAAGCACATCATGTTCGTCATTTTCATGCAACGTTTTTTAGATAATTTGTCATTATTGCAGTAGGATATACATACTAATTATTTGGACATGCCTTTAAAGAAGGCAGTAGTGACACACAGGAAAATAGAGAAAACTTCAAAATGAATGTCACAGTGTCATGACAACATAAGGCCATGACACAGCTAAAATACAGCAGATGCCAAATCTCATATCTCAGCTCATGTCTTTCTGTGACAAATGCAAATAGACATTAATTTGGATAACATTAGACTGTACTAAATATGGTAATTAAATACAGATCTTCTTCATATGGCAATATCTTTTTCATTGAATTCTTATGCATGAGTATAGTTTCTGAACTGACCTAAGCAATTATAATAATTTCAATTGCTTAAAGACAATAGGCCTGAAAATATAGAAAGAAAAATAGCCTCTTACCAAATCAAATGAACTGTAATGTAAATACAGATTGTATCAAAAAGAAGATGAAGACACAAAACTTCTAAAGGAGAAATCAGTAGTATTGATACCACAACAGATGGAAGGACACCACAATACAATTAACAGACAAATTTGCAACAACTTATTATTAAATTAGGGAGTTTAATAATACAAATATTATCCATATCTGATTTTTCAATCATCTTCTTGTGATCATAGAGGTAGCTTTCACTGAACCTAAGAAACTTTTACATTTAACAAAAGAGGAAGAAATATGAAAAGAGCAATAATAAAATAATATAGAGGTTAAATCACCTAGAGATGCTGAGATATATGCATCATAACATTACCTTCAATAAAGAGGAAAAATAAGAAGGAAACAGCAAGATTATATAAGGAGTAATTCTTTAAAAGTTATTAACACTGCAGCTATACTTTGAGTGAACAAAAACTAGTTTGAAATAGACCAAATAAAGATTATTTTAACTATTAACAAGATACTAATCTCAAAAATTGAGAGGGAGATGAGAAAAAATTGTTTGTGTTTATTGTGCCCAAATTTTTATTGCCATTCTTCACAGCAAAATTTTCACTGATTTCAGTAGTAGTTTTGATATGAGAATAATAACCATTCCTAGAACCCAAGCCAGTGACATAAAAAATATGGAAAAGTGCAGCTTCAAGTTAATAAAGCACAAGGAGTGAGATATGAAGTATATACGTAAGCCTTTCCACTTTCAGATTATTATCATTGCTACTTTTTTGGGACAGCTTTCTTGCCTTTTTAACCTGCTATCTTCAGATGTAATTAGAATCTACATTTGTTTAATTAAAAACATGTAAAAAGATATACAGATGTGTCATTCAATGTATTGAGGCTATAACTAACTGCTTTAAGTTATTCTCAGTAAACCCAGTTTGATTTGATATCCAATCGTCGTGGGTTTGCAAGGGTCCCCCCTCCCTGGGGGACCATAAGTGGTTTGTCCAGGTGAATTTCCGGGACAAAACCAATCAGAAGTTTTGGTAACGCCTTTGACCAATTACATCTTTAAGAAAAAAGAAAAGAAGGTGAGTTGCGCAAAAGAAATTGAGGAGCCATATAGGGAGGACGCAGCAAGGTCCCAGGGGGAGCCAGGCCTCCCTTCCTCCCCACCGCCCTAGGCAACACTGAAACCCCCCTGACTGAGACATGTAACGATGAAGGAAAGAAACTTTAAAGGACTTTGCAAAGGAATTTCAGCTGGAGAGACAGTGGAATCTTCAAGGTCAGTGCTGGCAGCAGCTGGAGAGAGAAACCGTGAAAAGGGGGAAGAGATGGCTCCTTCTTCCCCCTCCCTCTCTCTCCCTTCAGCAAGGAAAAAGACTGAAATTTAAAATCCCTGCCACCTGTGAAAGATTTTTAGGGGGAGACAACCCCATCTGCAGCATGAGGAGCTGAGCTCACAGCAAAAGGTGTGACTCTGTGGAAGTTTTTGCTGGCCTGTGGCCCACACAGAGGAGTCTTACACCAGCGCAAGGAGGCCCAGGTAAGATCTTGGGATCCCAGAGGAGGATCCGTGCCAGTGCAGCTGAATTTGGACCCACGTCCGAGACCTACACTGGAGCAACTCGGCTCGGGTAGGACTTGGTGTAATCCCAGATGATGGTTCAGCTGCATTTGTGATCCTGACAGACAGCAGAGAACGGAAGAACTGTTGTCTGAGGGGTAGACCCACGTTGGAGAGAACTATTCCAGTGGGATGGGACACCACAGAAGACAGGGGTGGACTCAAAAGCCATTATTCCCTGTGACTATGTGGTGCAGACCATGGAAAAAACAAGTGTCCCCTTGCAGTTCCATGGAAGACCTACAGGACCCTGGGTAACCCCAGCCTTCGGCCTTAGCCCAGGAGGGGGATAGGCCCAGCCCTGAGGTTGACACAGAGGAGAAAAAGAGACAGAAAGAAACTGTTCCAGCTGCAACAAGTCAGAGTTGTTGTCCCAGAGATAACAGAGAAAGAACTCGCAGGTGCTGCAGAGTGACTTAGAAGAATCTGCTTGCTTCTCTTCCTGGACTGATATAAAGGGGGGGAGGGGTACTTTTGTGTATTTCTGTAAATACGTAGTGCTTTTGCTTAATTAGAATTGTTGTAGATATAGTTGTTTAGTTTTTATTGTGTAGTAATAAAT
>JAWWES010000081.1:134301055-134317931 GCA_035583135.1 Lophotriccus pileatus | reverse complement strand
AGTAATAAATCCTAATATTATTTCTCCCCAATCGGATTTGGTTTTGTCTGCATAAACCTTCTCTCAACTTAGAACAGCTTAGAGCAATTGCATTGGGGGGTGTGGTTAAAAATTGTCACCTAGACAAGCCCACAACACCAATTTTAAGTTTTGCCTCTTCAGATATTATGATTTACCCTTATTTCCGTTCTTTGCTGTATTCTTCTCAAATTTAAACATAAAATCTAGTTTACCAGTGTAACTGACCATTTTATCATCAGACATTTCTGTCAAAGCAAAAGTTTTTCAAGGTTTAGTGACCCCAAGTTTACTAATGTTTGTCAGTCATTTAAACCTCAATTGAAACTTTAATTGAAGAAAATGCAATCACAACTGTAAAGTCTACATTTGAAAGATGTTTTGGTATGTTGCCTAAAGAAACAAAAAAAAAACATTTCCAAACAAACAAGCTACATACAATCCCTGTAACAATGATTCTGCTTAATTTTATCCATTATCTCAGCCTTCCTCTCTTGAATATGTGTTTGCATAGAAGCCTGTGACCCTCTGACAATTTTTGCAAAGGTCCCCTTCATAGCAATGGTTCAAAAGGCATCTTTACTGTCAATGTCATCCAGAAGAGAGGTCAAATATCCACCAAGTTGACAGTATCATTACCCAGTTACTGTAGCTCAAAAGTATAACTTGGAGAGGTCCGTTAAGCCCTAACAAACTAATTTATATCCCTATTTTTCCAGCAATTACAAAAGGTCTTTCAAGCATAGATGTCTTTCTTTAGATAGCTTCTTGAGATTGTTTTTTCCAGCAAGTTAACCCTAAACAAAACCATCAGAGAAGTGGTATTCTGGCAGCGTAATATACTTTTATTGTTCTCTGACAACAATAGCTAGCCAGGAGCCATGCTAGAGCACTGCTTTCATCTAAGTCTTCCTTTTTTAAGATCAATATTACAGATTTTCAACACTTACTTGCTTTTAATTATCAGAGAAAAAAACCAACTCGTTCCAGTTCAATAAATAATAGAAGTTCACCCTTAGTCTTCTCTTCTCAAGGATGAACAGGCCCAGCTCCCTCAGCCTTTTCTCCTAAGAGAGATGCTCCTGTCCCGCTAATGATCTTTGTTACCTCTCCAGGAGCTCCACATCTCTCTTGTGCTGAGAAGCCCAGAACTGGAGACAGTACTCCAGATCCAGCCTCACTATTGTTGGTGCTATTGGAAGTGCTGGTGGAAGGTATCAGTTACTGTGGAATATAATCATGATAGATGTAAACTGTACCATTGAATTCAGTAAGATGCTAGGTGCAAAGACTAATTTTTCTCTACTGATTAGCATTGCCCTCTATGGCAAAATTAGAAGTTATATATCAGGCCTGACTTATTTAATCACACAGATACATTCTGATGTAAGATGACTTAGGTACTGTTTTCTGCTAATCAAGTGCGCTGATCTGGTTTTATAGCTTGATTAGTAGTTATCTATCAATTAATTTATTAACAATTTTAAAGACTTTTAAAATTTGTACTGTCTCAGTTGAACAGTAGACAGGTAAAGTGTTTTGAACCCCTCTTCCTTTATATTAAATTAGTCCTCTTTCCTATCAATACAGTTTTGTCAGAGAAGCTCTGAATCAATGATTCCACTCTTTAAAGGTTCATTTAAAGTAATTTTAACATAATGACTTCCTTCTTGAACAGACAAATAATTAAAACATAGATCATACTTGACCTGAAGGTCAGTTGAAGATGACAATGTTAAGCATTAACACATAGTTTTGTATTTTTATTTTATATTAATCTCTTCCATAACATAAAAATAGTTTTAAATTTTACTTTCTTTCTGTAAAAGATTGAAGACTAAATTGGAGATAAAACATGGAAACATATGATTCCACATAGAACTATGGGCATTAATGCATGACAGATCTGGTAATACAAATGTCTAACCTCTGCTAACACAGTTGAAAAAAAAAACTGCTCAGTTTTAACAAGCATTTAAAAATTACTGAAACTTGATAAAAATAGCTTTTACTATTATAGCAAATACGTTAACATTTTGTGCTCAATGCTAGTAAAGTCTTCCTGCCTCACAAGCAAATAAATGAAACATATTCTGTGTTACTACTTAAGGTCAGACACGATAGATATCTCTGATATGCTGTCAACATTAAAACCATAGACAATAAACTGCTGAACTGCAGGAATAAAATATTTGAATTTTTATGTTTCATGTAAGCAAATTTTACAACTTGATGTTCTCGGCATAAGGTTGCTCGTAGTAATAATAAGTACATGGCAGTACCTCAAATTCTAATAATGTTAGTGTCAGAAAATGATTTTGCAGAATATTACAATAAAGAAGGAACTCAAAATGCACGGTAAAATCTTTGTCACAAAGGTACCTGTATCCTGCTTGAGTGCAACTCACAGGGTAGGACTATGCTGAGCCCCTTCAGTGGTGCTCTGACCAAGCTGCTGGGCATTAGACCCCCGTGGAAGTGCAGGCTGTGTACATTGAATGCCATTTTCTACATCACTGGAAAACAGCAGCATGACCCGATTTGGGTTCAGGGAAACAGGAAGTCCGTGGGGAAACCCCTGGTGTTCGGCAGGGAGCAGGCCCTGCCCCGTGTGAGGAGCAGGGGCCACAGTCAGCTAGCAGAATAAAGAGATCACACAGGGTTGTTGGAAAATGGCGAAATCCATTATTACACAAAGGAACACAGTTTTATAGGGGACTGTGTGAAAAGGACCAGAACTAAGGGGGGATTACGTAAAACTAACATATGGGATAGGACAGTTACAGGAATAGGGGGATACTCTACTGATAACTATGGGGAATACCACTGGGTCAGGAGAGTAATAAATCATTCAAGCTGTCCTGTCTTTCAGGCTGCTGTAACTCACAGCAGTTTTCAGGGACACATATGGGGCTTGAATTGTTTCCCTTCTTATATCTTGGCCTCCTGTTATGAGGAACTGTTTTTCCCCTTGTCAAACTCTGCTGTAGGCCCCAGTCTAACCCTAAAAGCAGCAGGCTTTGCCCTGGGCTTGAGTGCACCTTCAGTAAGTTTGCAGAGGAGACTAAGCTGTGTGGTGTGTCAACATTCTGGAGGGAAAAAAAGGCCATGCAGAGGGACCTGGTCAGCCTTGAGAGGTGGGCCCATGGGGTCATCTAATTGCAGCCTTACAGTACCTGAAGACAGCCTACATGATGAAGAGAAACTTTTACAGGGGCATATCATGGTAGGACAAGGTGAAATAGTTTTAACCTGTAAGAGGGAAGATTTAGAATAGATATTAGGAGAAATTCCTAACTGTGAATTTGGTGAGACACTGTACCAGGTTTCCTAGATATGTTGTGCCTGTGCCATTCCTGGAAGAGTTAAAGGCCAGGCTGGATGGGACTTTAAGCAACCTGCTCTAATGGAATGTGTCCCTTTCCATGGAAAGATGTTGAAACCTGATGATCTTTAGGGTCCCTTCCAAGCCAAATCACTCTATGATTCTGTGATAAGCTCTATCCCTACTTGCAGTGTATACCCCTATGTTTCACTCTAGACATAAGGATAACAACTGCTTAATAAATACATATGTGTAATTTTTTTCTGACATGATGCAGCCATCATGTTACATATTGCTTAGTAAGTAAATGGTTCTGTTTGATAGTCAGTTTAATCATCTGCTCTGATGTCTTTGATTAAAATAGTCTATCAGTAACTCCATCATGAAATAAAAATATTTGCAAATTGTTTTGTCCATCCACATATAACTGATTCATGTACTTGTAGAAAGGACAAAAGCACATCTGAATTGATTTACCTTCGGAAGTGGAGCATGTACTCAAGGAATAGTGATTCATACTATTTTCCCCATTTCTATTCCCCTCCTTCAATGTAGTTTCTTTACTCACTAATGAAATGCACCTGTACTCCTTCTTTCAATAACCTTTCTTTCAATTACCCCTTCCCCTTATTTTCTATTTTTCAAATTTTGGAACACTTTCAGACTTTATCATCTCTCTAAGCTTTTTACAAACATAATGAATTCTTATACCTGGGAATATATTTTGACCAAATCAATTATCTTTTTTTTTAATTGTAAATGTAAAAACTAAGGGATTTCAGCTCTAAGAGAGTACCATTGAACAAACAAGCAAAACGAAAAGGAAAGTGACTAACAACTCCAAGACTTATACTAATTGTGTTTTATTCTTTAATTGAAAGACAAACAAATAATTATATTACAATTCTGTTAACAGTCTGTTAACATTTTCTTTCTTATCTAGATCTTTACAATGTCCTCCATATAGTTTTCCAAGTCCCACTAAGTCAGAGTTACTGCCACATAGTTCCTGCTGGTTTTATAATGTTAATTTTGTGGAGTTTAATTTTATTTGTTACATGCATAAATAAGACTTCTTTTTTACAAGACTGGTAAAAAGAAACCTACAAGGAGTAGGAAGGGAATATTAATAAGAATCTTGAAGCATACTATATCATACCTGATGACCTCAGGTATCTCAGTCTGTGATGTGAATGAAAAATTATGAAAACCTGCCTACTCCCTGCATTACACAATATCAGGGCAACCATCAATTTACATACAATGATTAATCAAATAAAGTGAGTCGTATTTTTTAAAGCAGTGTTTTTGTCATAATGTTAAGGCTTTTACGTACTCTGCCAGTCTAAATTCTTCTGGATATTGGCAAGTTTATGAGAATTAACGATAGCTTGTGGGCATCTGTGTTCTTTAATCAGCAGGTTAGGTGTCTAGTGACCAAAGACTCTTTGGCAGCTAATAGAAAGAAATTCTCTGTTTTACTCTGGCTGGTTTTAAATAAGTGAAACACTGCTAGCATGCTCCAAACAGGTCACAAAAGTACAAATGTTTCCTTGCCAGGTTTACAATTACAACTTCAACTGACAGCAGTACAGTGTGGCAGACAATATGCACCTGCTCGTACTAATCAGGGCTCTCTTGTGTACCCACACACATGCAATAAATCTGTGCCCACTCATTCACACTGTGTCTGTGAATGAAAAAAATAAAATAAAAATAAAAATAAATCTTTAGCTGATTACCTCTTACTTGCATCAAAATCAAATACAGTTTTAAGCTTAAAAAGTAAAATAAAACACAAAAGCAAACCAACCAACCAAAAAAAAAAAAAAAAAAACCACACCAAAAAAACCCCCCCAAAAAACCCAACCAACCAACCAAAAAAAACTTTTGAAAAAAGATGAAATAAAATTTAACTATCACTGAAATTATTTAATTATTTTTCTAAATTGCAATTTCAAATTAATTGTCTTGGACCAGCCAAACAATTACATTATTATCATATTATAACACTATTCACATGGTATTTTGGTGAATTCAGTTTCCATACTTGCATATCACTTGCTAAATAAGATGTAGCATCTTAATGTTTTCTGGATGATCAATTTACACTAAATATTTAGTTCAAATGTGAGAACCTTGCAAACTAAACACTGAAAACGTTTTATATTTTGAATGGAAACTGTGGAGACACCTAACTGTTGATGTTCCTCACCTTCATACTCTCAAAGAAGACCAAAATAAATCCAAGTAATCTTCATATTTCTGAATTATTTGATTAAAGATCTTTCTATTGCTTTTCCATATCAACTCTTTATCTCCCCTCTTCTCCACAGTTAGTATATTCCTCTAGCTCATCTGAACCTATGAAGGTTTCTCCGTTCCCACATATCTGTATCTTCATACTTTATACGTAGCCTGCCTTTTTACAGTACATTAATCTGTCTTGTCTTTCCTTTTCTTTTTTTTTTTTTTTTCTATTTTTTCCTTTCTAGGTTACATCTAAGCCAAGTAATTTTGTGATTTTCTCATCTGGATCTGTATCACAGAGTCACAGAATCAGTAAGGTTGGGAGGGACTACTGGAGATCATCTGGTTCAACCTCTTTGCTCAAGCAGGGTCCCCTGGAGTGTGTTACTCAGAATTGTGTCCAGGCAGCTTTTGAATATCTCCAGAGAAAAAGATTCTACAGCCTCCCTGGGTAACCTGTTTCAGTACTTTGGCACCTATATATCATGATGAATTTCAAATCCTGAATGCTTCAGTACAGCCAGTGATTTTTTTTTTTTAGATGTGGCAGCTGGAAAACAATGGAAAATTGCTCATAATTAACATAAATGCACATATATTTCACGTTAAGATATTTTTCAGTTTTATTCTTTGGCTTTTCTTTTGTTCAGGTAATTACTTCAGCTGAGATATATTACAGCAAATTTGTAGCCTGTTCTATGACCTTTAATTTAGCAAAAGACTTCTGAATTTTGATGTTATCTTTGATGGTACCCAGTTGTGCCTAAATTAATATCAAATAATCATGGAATGGTTTATTAGAGAAACGTTTGCAGTCAGACACAGACCCAGAAGTTTATTTCAAAGCATGCTGTGATTTATTAAAGACATTGTCTAACTTAAGGACAGAGACATGCCCTTCTAACTTGTTTGTATCTTTTCCTTCTGGCAGTCAGTGCTGATTGATCAGTGGGACATGACAGTAAAAGGCAGTTGTCTCAGCTGCCTACAGTTTTGCTCTTTCTTTAGAACAGTGATGGCATGTGCTGCTATAGGCCTCTTCTCCAGTTCTCCAAAAACATGATCAATTCAAACCAAGGCAAACTGCATAATATTCCCCTTAAATCAATTGTCAGTAAACATAATTTCCTGAACAGTATTAGCAATATTTTCAGTGTTACATACACTTTAAGTGGTAACATGCAGGTTTCCAAACAGTAGTTTTCACTTAGATTTTTCAATTACAACTTGAACAAATATGAATTGAGTTGTCAGTTACACTGACATTCATTTCACATAAAGTGATGTTTGGCTAGTTAGAGTCCTCTATTACTAAATAATTAATGCACAAACTGAGATTATGGTAGGACTGGATTAACTGTATCATCTCCTGTTAAATTCATAATATCCAAACTAATTGTCTCAGTATATTGTACAGTATTCAGATGGCATTTCATTCTTTTCTTCTCTTGGAGTTGTTTTAATTTCAATACTTATTTAAAATATTCACTGAGCTAGTAAAAGAGAATGTAAATGATTCAAATATCATAGAACTCTTTTTTTTTTCTAAAACTTGTTTTTTGGGTTTCAGAAGATTGTACAGGAGGTTTTAGATGACTTTTCTATGTCTGTCATCTGAGAGATAGTTATCAGAAGCTACTTTTTTATGTGCATACAAAATTGTTAACTGGAATACCAAACCTCCAGATAAGGCCACAGGGAGGTGAGCTATGTCAGCACACACCATCCAGACCATTCACTGCATATGGTAACAGTGGGCTTATTATGAATTCATGACACAGTCATTCTGCCATTAGTAGGTCTGACGCTTCTCAAAAGTGCCAGATGTCCAACACATCCCCAAAGGATTGCACACATGCACAACCCACTTGCAAAAAGTTTGCTTTTCTAGTTCAGTATTTTCTTTGACGTTTCCTTCAGTACACTGGCCTTAAAATCTTTCTTGTCTTTTAAACAGAAAAAGTATTTAGCAGTATCTGCTGCAATACAGATTTAAGTACTTAACACAGAACAGTGTGAGCAAGACATTCTGTGAAAAAAACTATCAAAAATTAAAGGGGACCTGTGACAAGTTTGATGTTCATGTAAGCATAGTAAAGAACTGAATCTGGGACTCCGACAGCCTAAGATACTTCTTTACATATTTAACTTAGGTAAGAGGCTTTTTAACTGTTCCATTCTATTCTGTTAACCATGAAAAGGTATTGAAAATTAAATTAAATGATGCATTGACACAGAATCTGTGAACAATTTATGATTTACTAAACATACTTTTTTTCCAAGTTTATATTCCAAAAATTGTCTCTAGATCTATGTAAGAGTGAGATTGTGGCAAGAAATTATACTGATTGGGAGTTTTTGAGAGATTTATACCAAATTTCTTCTGACTAATACAGTAATCTTCCACAATCTTGGCAAAATACTCTAGTTGTTCTGCAATAAAAAGCCTGGATTCTGGAGTTGCCGTCTCTATCTGCTGTTGCTTCACAGGTAGCCTGTAGATAGCAAGTACAGATTTTCCTCAGTGAAGTAATATTTTGTTGCACTCACTCATGCGATAGTTCATGTGTCCTAGAAAGTGGGTTCCATTTGTATCTGAGACTGTCCATCGGCTTGAATGCAGGTGGCAAACCAGTCCATCCAGGGCTTGTTGTGCTGTGTAGACACTGGGCACTTGGCACAGTGCTACTCTGAAGGTCATGATTAATGTATGTTTTAACTCACAGCTGTTTGCAGGAATAAATATTTTGAAGATTGAAAAATACTACTAAACCTCAGTATTGAAAGCACTACTTATATTTCTACATCTCTACAGATTTCTGCATCTTTACAGAAACCTACGTTTCTATGTGGTTTTTTTTCCTCAGGTGATAAAGCTGTGAAATTGCATATCACTTTCCCACATCACAGATCAGAATGCAAATACAGCAGAGCAGAACTATATATGTGGAAAAAACACAACGCTAAAGGGAGTTACAGTAAATTAAACTAAGTTAAATAATAAACAATAATTGTTCATTTCTTGTTTCCTGAAAAAAACCTCCAATATTTCAAATGGCAGTAATTTTTTTATGCAGCTCTACTCACTACAGTTTATATGAAGTGCTAATTGATAGCTAATTGTATTGATGGACCTTGGATGAATATAATTATCTCAACTAAGAAAGATTCTGATTAAATTAATCACGGTATAATAACATTTCTATTTTAGAACACTCTAGTATCAGAAAAAGAGAAGTCATCACATATTTAATTAATAAATTTTACTGCTTCTGTTTACAGATGTTGAATTATGCCACCTAAATTAATTGAATTTTAGCTCTTCAGTTACTATTACACAGAATATTGATTATGCAGCAAATGCAGATAACTCAGTACATACTTTTAAAATACAATTATTTACTGATTTCTTTGTGCAGATTGCACACCCTCTCCCAAGACAATAAATTCTCCTACTCAAGCTACATAAAACAGAGAAAGTAGAAATGAAACACTGAGTTTTACATAGCTTTAGGACAAAAGATCCTGAGGTACTTGTAAGTTGAAAGCAGAAACTCTCACAACCACATCATGGCACATCATTTTGACAGTTCAAACACATAGATACATTCAAGTGTCTTTAGGCCTTTGAACCAAAAATGGAGTGAAAATCAGTATTCTGTAGGCATTCATTTGCTAATCATGCATGTGAAGTGGCCAAAAATAAAGATGGACCACAAAACTGAGACTGAACTTCTGTCCCTAGGCTGAGTTTTGGGCTGCAGATGAAGAGTGTTATCCTTTGAAAGTCCTAGGACTCCTTCTTTTTACTAACCATAGGCTTCACCTGTTGTGCCTGAGGGTGTCTCTTTCTGCCTCCAGCTTCTGTGGGAGGCAAGTCTGTATGTCCCACAGGACTGAGCCATAGCTACCAGCATTGAGCAGTTGACTTAAATACTCTTGGGCATTAAAAATGTCTTTGGAGGTTTGTTTGTGGGCAACTGAGATGGGTTTTCTTTGTTAATAAAACTTTGGCAAAATGTATAGTTAATTTTGCAGGCACCAGTTTATGGGTTGCTGGTCTTTTTTCTTTGACTTAATTATGTTCTATTTAGTGCTTGGTTTAGATCATTGTTTGACTTGTGTTGCTGATCTTCACTATGGATTCAGATATCAAATGTAGTCATCTTGCCAAGGACCAGAGCAGGAATTTCAATACAACCCTGGAAAAAAAATAAAAGAGAAAATTTCACTGGTTTTCATTTTACAAGAGAACTATAAACTCATCACCACCATCTGGACCTCTACTGAAGGATTAAAGAGCACATAGAAGTTTTTGTCCCAGTTACTAGTTCCTTATGCTCTGAGAGCTGCCTGGAAGAGGGAGGAGGTCTCTTGGGCATCTGTGATGCTGTTTTCAGGTCAGTCAGACGTGTCCAATTTTCATGTGTTATCAGAATCATATCTCCGTTCCTGACACTGAAGTTCTACAAACATTATTTTTTCATTGCAGACAATGAAAAGTCTGAATTGCATAGTTTTAAAAGAAGAAAACATTGCCTTCTCTGTATTCCTTAGCAAGGAGGTAACAAGGAAGAAAAGAGGTTGGCCTTGCTGTCAAAAAACATTCATTTCATACACAGAGCAAATTCTGAGCACAGCTGAGGTCTGGCACATTTGTCTTCTTTTGTTTTTCAGGGTTTTTTTCTGTTTTGGTTTGTTTATTGGTTTTTTGGGTGGGTTTTTTTTTGCCTTGTTTCAGCTCCAGGGAAAGACTGTCAAGTTTACAAGAGTTAAATGACCACCAAACCATAATGTGTCTTATCAATCTCAGTGACAGTACTGCAAGGAATCAAGAATGTTTCATGCTTAGTGCTGCAACATCTTCAAAATCAATGTGCATGTCTGAAGAGACAGATTTAGAGTCAAGTCAGGAGAGAACTGAAATTCGTTTATGGATGTGCATGAAACATACACATTATAGGGTTTCTTGCTCTACATTTCATTATAATCACATAAGTCCAATTAAATATTTTAGAAGGATAGGTTTAGAATTATTTTCTTACCCTCTCACAGATACTTTAGGGTAAGTTCACATTCTTTTTGCTTGTCTTTTGAATTAATTTAATATGTAACTTTCAGAAACAAAGCTACATCAGATAAAAAATTACCAAGTTACCCACAAATTGCTTTAACAGGCACAGGTCTGTTAAAAGCAAAATACAATTAAAAATATTTTCTTTAATACTTCCTTTATTTTTTCTTTCATTATGACTTTTATTATTTCTTCTCTGTATTCATAAATATATTGTAAATATGTCTACATGTATATATCTACATATATATGTATGTAAGTGTTCTAATGTCACAGAATCACAGAATGGGTGAGGTTGGAATGGACCACAGGGGATCATATCATCCAACCTCCCTGCTCAAGCAGGGTCATCCTAGAGCACATTGCACATGATTCCATCCAGACAGTTCTTGAATATCTCTGGTGAGGGAGACTCCATAACCTCTCTGGGTCATCTGGTCCAGTGCACGGTCACCCACACTGTAAAGTTCTTCCTCATGTTTAAGCGGAACTTCCTGTGCATCCGTTTCTGCCCATTGCCTCTTGTCCTATTGTTTGGTACCATCAAGAAGAGCCTCGATCCATCCTCTTGACACTCTCCATTCAGGCACTTATAGATGTTGATAAGGTCATCTTTCAGCCACCTCTTCTTGAGGCTGAACAGGCCCAGCTCCCCGTGCCTTTCCTTGTAAGGGAGATTTTCCATACCCCGGTCCATCTTAGGAGCTCTTGACTGGACTTGCTCCAGGAGCTCCATGTCTCACTTTTACTGTGAAGGATGGAGATCAGAACTGTACATAGTACTCCAAATGTGGCCTCACTAGGAGTGAGAAGGAGGGTTAGATCACCTCCCTAATGCTGACAATGCTCCTCCTAACGCATCCCAGGATACGGTTGGCCACAAGAGAATGCTGCTGCCTCTGTCAACCTGGACTCCCATGTTCTTCTCTGTAGAGCTGCTTTCCATCAGGTCAGCCCCCAGCCTGTACTGGTGCATGGGGTTATTCCTACCCAGGTTTAGGACCTTGCGATTGCCTTTGTTGAATTTCAGAAGGTTCTTCTCTGCCCTTCTTTCCAACCTGCTGAGGTCCCTCTGATGGGCCGCACAACCCTCTGAGGTACTGGCCATTCCTCCCAGTTTCATGTTGTCAGTGAATTTGCTGAGCAGGCACTCTACCCCCTCATTCAAGTCACTGATGAGTCATTTCCATGGTAAATTAGGAACTCGCTTGCTAACTTGAAATTAAATTCAGGCTAGCTTCAGTTGATAGAAAGGAAATCTTCAGTGTAAGCTCCTCTTCTTGTAATTCAGGAACAAATAAAATATTTGGGACAGCTAATGAATGACTGCAAACATATATATTTAAAATTAAAGGTTTATGCTAGGTCACTATAACAGATTTTTTTTTATATGAAGACTTTGTATATAGGCTGTACTTTTTAAACCTATGATAATTTGAAAACTAGGTTCTATTGTTTCTATAGAAATATAGTATTTTTTAGTTTTAGTCTCATGTCTCAGTGTATAATATTGAAAGTAAATGCCTATTATCGCACAAGCAGTCTTTTGTTCTTCAGCTAAGCGTTCTGTTATGATTCATTAGAAAAAAAATATTTGGTTTTCACACAGTTCAAGAGAAAGTTGTGGGAAAACAATACATTCCATAGACTGTGATATGGAATGGCAAATCTTAGAATCATAGAATCATAGAATATCCTGGAAGGGATGCGTAAGAATGATCAAGTCCAAGTCCTTGCTCCACACAGGACTAACTAAAACTAAACCACATGACTAAGAGCATCATCAATGCTCTTTGAACATTGAATTTCTTGCTTGGCATCTATTTCTTTAAATACTTTAAGCTTTATCAAACATCCAGAATTATCTGCTGCTTCCACCATGTTGCTCTGCTTAAAACTTTCCCAAGATTTAAAGATGAGTCTTCAGAGTGTACTTCCTATATGAACTTTAAATAAAGCATGGAGTCATTAGGAATCCAATTATATCTAAATTCAACTGATATGAGGTATATCATAGTTTAAGAATTCTTCTTTGTAGAAGTAGGTAGCTGTAAGAAGCAAGGTCTCCAAGAGAATATGTGCTGCTCTAAGCATGCAAATTCACTTATTCATCTGACCATGTGGGCAGAGAAGTGCTGTGTGGCTACAGGTGTCCAAGGGTATAGTTCTGCTTTTAAACCTAATCTACTGTATTTGAATGTAGAAAGGGGCATTTCTGCTCTGCCTTTATTTTTACACGTCTTGGTTGCAAGCTCTTGAAACTTCTATTTTCACAAATGCTTTTCCAATGATCTGAACGCAGAGAGGCAAACAAGAAAGCCCAGGAGGTGGGGAAAGGAGCCAGCTAGTATCTGTCAGAGACCCACATTTAGTTTACATAAGGCATAATGAGAAACCACATAAATGAATGAAGCAGAAAGAAATTTCAACACAGCCATCACAGGGGAAACAAAGAAACACAACTGATGTAGCCAGAATATGTCCCAAGAACATGAACCTCAGAAAAAGTCTGGAGAAATGGCTTTCAGAAGTGACAGCTTATTACAAGCAGTTTTATTATATGCAGACAAATTGTTTCATGGTTCATTTCTCCAGAGAATAGAGAAACAGGATTTTGCATTTTCCTTTACAACTAATCAGCTATATCAAAGAAAAATCCAAACCATTATCATTTTCTTCACTTAGCTGAAACAAATATTTACCCAACATTTTTGAGAATCTGAAATACTTTAACATATTTTAAGTTGTTAATATGGAAATGAATGAATTTAGAATGTATATATTAGATGTTTTATATAATTTGATTCAACATATCCCATTAAATCCTTTAAAGACCACTCTGATGCTATTTTTTCCTTTTTTTCTTTTTATTCTTTTTTTTTTTGTCAGATTTGGATACTTTATTATGCCATGTAACTAATTTTTATTTAAGAAATATTTCCATTTACGAAATTTTAAACATCTTCTACTAACATGTCTGTATCAGATACTTACCTGTGAGTTATTTCAGTCTGAATTTTTGTTTATAGATAATGTTATTTATTGTTTATAGCTAATGTAACCAATTTGATGCTAAAAAATGTTTGTTACATCTTGTAAATTATTTAAAAATGCACAGTGATCTTGTTAAAATGAAGAACACATCCCCAAGGTTGTCCAAACTTAAAGAATGAAGTGTAAGTTGTCATGCAATTACTGTGTGCTTGCATATGTGTTTGCTGTCAAGGTTAAAGTTTCAGCTTATGCTCTCTTCGTGATTGGATTATTCTATTTTATTAACTGAATATCATGATTACTTCAAAAAAATCCTTAAAGCCTGAATGGCACTCAATGCTGCATACAAACCACAGAAATATAACAAATCCATGTCCTAAAACCTACCCTTTCTTGATAAGTACCATAGTCAAGGTTGATTAGTATTGGACACTATAAGATGTATTTGTTTGGTCAAGCTTTTGACTGATCTCTAACTACATTAAAGTCTACAGTGAAGGTACAGTCCAAAGTCAGTGGAAATGTTTCCTATTTCTTAAATAAATATAAGTAGTTTGGATTTTTAAACTTTTAATATAATAGGTCAAATGTAAATAACTTTATTATATGAGGGGATTTAATAACTGAATATGAGGACACTAGGTGTTGATCTTAATTCAGTCATACTAAAACAAATGTAGAGATACCACTGACATAAACCATGTCCCTTAAAAAGAATTTTCTGGTATCAAGCATTACAGCAATCAAAATAAATATAAAATTCTAATTAAATCATAGAAGTATAAAACAAGGCTTCAGTTAGAAGACCAACTTAAATTAACATAATTTGCCACTTTAAGAAAAAGCACACATCTATTTACACTTCAAAAATCAAAATATTATTTGAAAACTTATTTTCTTGCAAGAGGAAAGCAACATTTCTGGAGCAGATATATACTACATTAAACATCACATACAAATTGAAAGAATACCAGAAACTCTAAAACAACTAAAACTGTAGATTCACAGTAGAAACCAGAATAGTGGGATAATTCCATAGAAGTTAAGTTCTGTAAATTAAAACAGAAGATCATATTTTCTTCATGAGATCTATATTTTACATACTGAAGAAAATTGTCATGGCTTTTTATAATATAAAATTGTAAAAGTAGATCTGAAGCAGCTATTGAAACAACCCAAACCAAACCAAGAGCAGATAAAATTTATGATAGGAAGTCTGATGACAGTCATGACAAAGTGAGGGCAATAACTGATTTTAATAGAAAGCTTTATTTATATGACATTAAATTAGAAATGACACATCAACTAATGAGAATGTAAACTAATTAGTAAACATGAAAGGACTTGTAAAAGTTAAAGATTTTAAGAATTTAAAAAAACCCTTCTGTTTTACTTGTAAATTCTGTTTGTATTTTGTTGGAGAATTAGAAAAACTGAGTCTGAATTAAACCAGAAACAGGGGCTTCATTCTTCTTTACAGTATTATAAAGTACATTATTATTTATATCTCACTTCTGTGTTATCCAGTGACCTGCAAGGGAAATGGAAATTTAAAATTTTTTTCTAAAACCCTGGGGAATAAAGACCCATTTGTTTCCTGTAGTTTTGTTTCTTTCTTCCATGTACTTGAACGCCAGTAATATTGAAAGATTAAGTGTTTTGTACTGCACAAATTTTCTTTCTTTTCTCAATAAGCTTGGTTTCAGACATGAACAATGTTGATGCAAATGAAACATGAATCATCATGTATTTCAGTATCCTTCCACTAATATGGCTTAGAAGAAAAGACAGTCTCATTTGCAAGCACCTCCTTTTTTTGGATATTTATGAACACAAATTAGATTCTTTTTTCCTAAAAGAAAAAGTGAGCTTTCGATTTCATCTTTTAAACACTAGAATGAGACTGTCAAAAAACTCACTGCATCCATAAGGCCTGAACTGAACTGATTTAGTGCTTTGTGTGGTTTTACGTAATAAGTTTTAGTATTTCATGTCTTCATTCTATATGAAGACTGAGATCTTACAAGATTTCTTCTCTAAATTACATGTGTGCCTTCATGTACGAGTATTTCTGTCATTGTATTCAGGCCAAAAAAACCTAAACTTATCTTTCCATTACATCAAGAGAGTGCTTGAATTACTTTTTTCTAGCTATTTTCTAATAGGTTTTTCTCTATAGTTTGAGCTGTTCTAATACATTTCAATAGCTAGCTATGGAGAGGGGAAACAGAAACATACTTGAATGTCCTGTATTCAACAGGATATTCCTCACTGGGTAACAAGACAATTGTATTTCAGAAATTCTGAGAAGAATAAAATGCTCAAATCTGTCCTAGGAATTCAAGATACCCCGAGTAAATAAAACCTCTCATTTCACTGACTCCCCACAAATGCTAAAATTAATTTGTTGTCTTTACCTTTTAACCTCATTGTAAAATACCTAAACAGTGACTTGAAACGAAAGAGATGTCTGTGATTAAAACAGGTACCCCATTCTCATCAGGTGCCTTGTTCTTACCAAGACTCTACAATTACAATAAAGCTGAAAAAGAATTTCTGAAACTTCTGTTCTTAAGAAAATATTTCATAAAACTTAAGGCCTGCTGAAACCTCACTGTCTTTATTACAAAAGGTACATAACTTCTTTGGACCACATTTCTACAGTAAGACATATATTTCATAGAACACTTAATGAAACAAGACCAAAATGTGATATAAACTAATTTTACATTCTAAAATTTAACTGGAAAACTGTGATGACTTAAAAAAATAAAACATCAAAAATAAAATTTTGAAACATTAAATACAGTTTTTCCCAATGTTATTACTGTACCTAGTATATATTAACTCCAAATTGACAATGTTATAATTCACCAAACCAACAACTCAGGTACAGAACAAGAAACCAAAGCTAAAATTCAAAGACTATGAATTATATAAATGATGGCTTTAGATGGACCCAATTCTTTTAAAATGAAAGAGTATTCAGCATGTGTTCTTACATATGCAGTTCTAGAGAAAGGTCCACGCAGGGGAACATTGAAAATGAAGTCCTACTGAACACTCAGTATAATAAACCAGGTTTTCAACAATATCTTACACTTATTCTTGTACCCAAATTGAGATATTATAGTCTTGTCTTTCCCTTCCCTTCCCTTCCCTTCCCTTCCCTTCCCTTCCCTTCCCTTCCCTTCCCTTCCCTTCCCTTCCCTTCC
>JAWWES010000081.1:134277835-134300955 GCA_035583135.1 Lophotriccus pileatus | reverse complement strand
TCCCTTCCCTTCCCTTCCCTTCCCTTCCCTTCCCTTCCCTTCCCTTCCCTTCCCTTCCCTTCCCTTCCCTTCCCTTTATATAGGAGACAATAAAGGAGTGAACAGCATATTGGGCTGTACCAACAGGAGCATGGGCAGGAGACCAAGAGAACTCACCAGTCACTTTTGACTCAACACTCTCCAGACCACACCTGCAGTACTTCATCCAGGCTCATGCCTCCCAGTTGTGGATAGAAAATTGTGGATAAACGGGCCACCAGGATGGTCAGGATTGGAGCAATTGGCATTAGAGGAGAAGTTGAGGGAGTTGAACTCACAGGATCCTGCAAGTACTCATGGGCAGGTTACCACAAACACGGAGCCAGTCCGTGTACAGCAGTGAATCATAGAATCAGCAGTGAATCATGGGATCGTTTAGGTTCAAAAAGACCTTTAAGATCATCAAGTCCAGCCATTAATGGCAGGAGAAAGAGAAGTAGTGACCATAAATTGGAACAAGAGAGACTCTGACTATATATTAGGAGACAGTTTTTCCCCATAATGACAGCCAAGTGTTGGACCAAATTTTTCAGAGACTGCACAGGGTCCATCCTTTGACATTATTAAAATTCTTGGTAAAGTTGGGCAACCATATATGATATCAGATCTGATGCTGAGTTCCCTTCCAAGCTGATTCTATACAGAAGAAATTTTCATTCTCTTCTAGTTTACATATGGTGAAAAATTCTGATTGTGATTGTTTTTAGCAGATTTTCTTTTTTATAAAGAATGTTATTGATAAGATCTGAGGTGATAGGAAACTTGATTTGACTACATAATGCATCAAATTATGCAGAGAATTATTATCAGCAGAAAAATTACCTCCCCACCCCCGAAACAGGATCATTTGTTTATGTCCATATTTTCTCAGTTAACAGTGTTATCTCTCAAGCCCACCAGCTAATGCTGTACTGTAACTCTTCATCTCTCTTTCCTGAATCCATACACTGTTGACAAGAAAAATTACCTTCTCTGCATGATTGATTGATTTTTTTCTTGTTTTATTTAAAAACTTTGTGAACTCTGCTGATGTTGTACTAAAGAGAAAGCATAGATGTGTTTTGTCAACAGCTCACTGTGAAATTAGCCTCCCACAGAAAATAGGCACCACAAAAAAGTTTACCTAGAACTCTTTAGTTATGCTTCTTTCAGAATTTGGTGGAAGATAATTTTGTTGAATAAGGAGATGTAATACCGAATGCTACTTTCCTTCTTAATTTCATATTATTCTTCCAGGTCTACTTCCAAAAGTATAAAAAACAGCTTGTTTTAAAATCAGGAATCAGTCAAAGTATTGATGACTCAAAGGTAAAATTTGGTTCAGAAAATTTAAACTCTGAATAAGTAGGGAAATCAGATTCATGCATGTGGGGTAGGCATCATTAGTTTAAGGAAATGGGTGAGTATTTCACACATATGTCTTTTACAATCACTCCTCTATGTTATGTCATTATGTCACAGCTAAAAGGCAAGTGCAGAACACAGCTTATTACCGATAATTTTCCAATTTATATAGACAAACAATTCGAAGTTTTGCAACCTTTTGCTGTTTTCCACATTTTTTTATATTTTTTCCACTTAGTGCATGTAAAGACCTTTTTTTTTATTTAATTCTTCCATTTCATAGTTAAAGATTAAATCTAAATCTGTAAAACTTCTTTGTGAAACACCTTAATTTGATGATAAAAGGTGGGTAAATGCAAAAATTATTCCTTTCCACCTAAGCATAGAGTAACATATATTTCCAACTGCCCAGACTAGCTGAATAGACTTAAATTTCCAGAAGGCTTTCAAGCTACCTGTTTTCTTTTAGACTAATAGCTTGAGGCAGGTACATAGCTACTTCTAAAAATTTATCTGGATATTTTGATCTTCACCTTTTATTTTTGCAATGTTTTGTTCTATTTAAAGTGTCCTTTTAATGTGAAATATATTTAAGGCTAAGAGAGGACCCTTTACTATTTTTCTTAGTAAAGATCTGGATTTAAAAATCCTACCGCGTTTTAGTGATTCCAACTACTTTGCTGGCACTGGAGCAATGCAACACATTCCTACCTTTAAAACTTGCTTTGACACCTGCAGTAAGTTTTAAATGAAAGACAGGATAGATGATGATGCATTTAAAGTTCTCAGGACAAAAAAGGTGCTTTTATCTCCAGAATTTTCACAAAAGAAGAGATGTCGTTGATATTAATGCCATTAATGTGTTTAATTTCACATTATCTTGGTATTCTTTTTTACTAGGTGTAATGTTCTCCCCCTCCTCTGGCTTCTTACTTATTTTTGTAGGCACAGGTTTTCCCCTCACAAATTATCTGATCACGTCAACAAAAAAAAGGCCCCAAATTTCCGTGCAGCTAGAAAATAACTTTCTGAGTGAATAAATATTGACTAAACCATGAAATTTTTATTAAATTCATGCCTTCTATGAGACCTTCATAAGTTACTTTTCTTCATGCATCTGTATTTCTGCTGTGTTAAGTGTCTCACCTTGAAAGATCTTTGAGGCGTGCCTTGACTTTCATGATATAGCTTTTCATTGTCTGAAATTGCTCCAAAGCTCTCCACTGTATAAATAAAAACTAATGGTAAAACCTACTCTCAGAAAAAAATAGCAAACTCTTAGAGAAATTCATATTAAAAGCCAAACACAATGCTTCCCCAGTGAGCCCAACTCCATCCAAAGTCCTAGTTTAACATATTCTAAATCTGTACCACTGTCTCAGAGTTCGATATAATAAAGCAAGGAAAACACATGTAAAATTCAGCTCCTGAATTTAAAATTTAAAAAATACTCTGTGACAGAGGTTCCCAGCTGCTTTCTCACTGCAAACTGCCTGCTCCTGGTCACTGCCAGGAAAAGTTAAGACACCTCTCTAGGCTTCAGCTGATCTACACATAATCAGTCCTGTGATGCATAAACAAAAGCTGTGCTTTGCAGAGATATGAATTGTCATTTGACAGGGAATTTATTCTGAGTGAAATGCTTTGCATTTTGCAACTGCAGATATGCCAGATCTTTTAAGTGTAAAGCTCTAAGGCAGAAAATGACCTTATGAAGCTTCCTATTCAGAGCTGTTTGACATCCTGAATGAGTTCAGGAACATGCAGATGGCAGCTGAAAAAAGACAGCTGATTGCAAAGCTCTTCAAGATTACCATGAAGAACAAATATACAGTCCATTTATTTCTAAAAAGTGTAAGTGTATTTTCAATTCATTGGAATGCCTTTTTATTGTGCCTCAAATAGCAGTTCTATTCCAAGTGAAATATCCTGTCAGGATGCAGAGTAAAATGCTGAAATAATATGTACTGACATTCTAACTTTAATGTGTAAAGAAAATATGTCAGAATCATAGCTGTCGACATCATTATTTTACAGCTACCACTGCTTTGCCATGATGAAAGTAATGTCTTTCCCTAGAAGTTGCTAATTGTGTTTTACTGTTGTCCCCTTGCACAAGTGAGGAGTCATCCAGGAGAACAGAGGAATATGCACTTTGCAAACCCAAAATATTTACCAACATAAGACTCTTGGGGCATATTTTTAATATGAATTTTTAATATCAGTTTCTTCTTATATTGCAATTCAAGGTACTTTTTCAATTCAATTCAGGATTTTAAATAAAAATTTCATGCATTTCCTAGCATGTAGTTAAAGTGGAAGGAGTGTTCATCTCCTGGTTATTTTAAAATGAATATGAAAGAATTTTTATAGAAAATGGATTTAAGAAATGTTACCACAGTTTTTTATTCTGAAAACCTCATTTTAAAGGTACTTTACTGCATGCATGAGCTGATCAACCTCAGGATCAGATTCTGAGTGAAAACTCAACAGCTTTTCTTGATAGTAAGTTTTAAAATTAAAGAAATGAAGAATGGGATGGCTATAAGAATATTTTCCTATTTCATAATGTAGACTATGAATGACAACTTTATTCTAAATTTCTTTTTCTTAACAAGTTTTTGTTTTGGATTTTTTGGACAGTTTTCAATGCTATAAAGCCTTATGTGGAGAAGAAAGAAAGTTCTTTCTTGTCTTGAAATGTTTTTGAAAAAACAGTATCAACATGGCTTAAACTGAGGATACCAAAGGAAATTGCCCTTTTCCTCTATGTACATATACAAAGATTACACATGGAAAACCAACAAAAAACGCTGTGGTGGAAAATTAGAAAGGAACTTCAGTGAAGTCATTGACTTATTGCCATTATGTACAAACTTCAAATCTGAAGCAGAAATTAAGACAATTAATTTATAAGATTCTGCATCACAAAATCACTATTTTTCATAAAGTTTAGTCAAATTGTTAAAGCAGCAGCTTTTTAAGAGATTCAGGGAACCAGGTCAAGACTCCATAGTAGTCTGAGTAAAAATGCATACATCATCATATCATACCATCCTATATCATATCAACTTCTGAATAGTTTGTATTTGTATTGGAGAAGATATGGATTCTTGTATTCTTACTGTACTTGTATTTAAGTTGTGAAATGACAGATCCAAAATACATAACAGGTTTTGCTCATATAATAACTCAATTAAAAAAAGAGAGGGAGGGTGTATTATGAGACCCCTCACTGCAGATTTGATTTGAGAATTTTTAATTGGGCATTTTTACTTCCCTGGCCTTTTAATAAGATAACATTGCCAGTTTCATAATGGTAAAATACTTTCAGACTTTTCATCACACTTGAGGCTTGAAGAATAACTCGTATTTATTTTGTTATTCCTTGTGGCATTCAGCATAAGGAACAAGGGTCTCTGAAGGAAAACTGTTCCATTTTTTTAAATTATTCCTTTTTTGCAATTGTTGTTTCCCGCATTTCTTGAATTAGCTTGGCATTGATTCATGAAAGAGCTTTTAAAATCTTGGAACCATGGATTTAGATGATTTCCAAACTGCAGTTTTAGCAAATGAAGCAATGGGCCATATCTAAATAAAACACTTGTGGCCTTTTCTCTGAAATCAATCATCTAGGATCTATTTTAGCTCATGCAGAGTCAGACCTGCCAGAAGGATATTGAAATCTAACAGCTCACTGATCAGCAACAGGAAAACAAGGAAAACAGATTTAGCTTTTCAGCCCCACTCCCAGAGGGACATCCATGCCTACAAAGATACCATCTCTTTGGCACCTGTGCAGCTGAACACCCGTGGTGCAGAATGGGGCTTCTGGTTCTTCTTCATTCCCTCTCCTGGGTTAATTCTGTCCCTGTCAAACTGTTGGGTACTTAGCTCTAAAGAACCTACCGTGGCATAGTGAAGCAGAACTTGTGATAAGTATGTGACTTATACAGCTAAGATGATATCTAGTTACACTGAGCTTCATTTGAGCTTTACTTACATTAGCAAAAAATATATGATAAGAGTGAACATACAAAGACAAAAAGTTGACACTGGAGATATGACATTTAGATTATGCACATTTTAAGATGATTATTTTGGACCAGCTCTGGTTTGACCCTGTAGACTGGATGCTCACCAGTAATTTGGTGAAATAGATGTAATCTAAAGTTTTTTAATTTTTTTTTCCATAAACTTGTTCTTCCTGCCCCTCTGATCTAGTCCATCACAGTAGTATTTTGCTGATCACCAGTACAATGGATTTTTTCCCTTGATAAAAATGTCGGTTCTATGACATCAAATATCAACCTACTTTTGAATTTACATTGTGTTTACCTTGATTATATCTGAGGGGGTTGTTTTTTTTCCCTGGATATAAACAATGTATAGTAACAGAATATTTGAAACCCTTAACTTTTTAGTCTGAATAATTTTTAAAGACTTTTAAAAGTATAACACATATAAATAGTGAATTTTTCTTTTTTTTTTTTTTTCTACCTCAACATCAAAATAAAGGCTTTTACTTCCATATGTGTAAAATATTTCACTTAAATAAAATCAGGTTTGGGGGCTTGATTTGCTAAAAGCATTCTTTTCTACTTTATCGTTAGAAATAAATAAAATTCCCATTTGTCACAGTTCTGATATTCTCATGATTGGAGGACTATAAATGGTTCTATCTTGAACTTGAGTAAATCAGACATCTGTGCTAGGGGCAACTGAATTCAGTAGTCCAGCACTGACAAGGTGGTGGCAGCTCCATGGGCCCTTGCCCAGCCAGTAGCAAGATTGGGAATGTGTTCCAGGTAGGCACACACATAAATGTTGTGTAGGCACATGTACATAAAATACAACTAATCACAAGGCCAGACACATGAATGGACACAAGCAGAAACATGTAAACTTTTGAAACAGAGGCAGAGATTTGAACTAGCTCTGTCTGGAAAACGAAGGGTAGACAGCCCACAACCTTTCGTGACAATCTATTCTTCATAGTGAAGGAGTTTATTAAGAGGCAATGGCATACTCTTATTGTTCCTTACTTTATCGTGTACCACTGTCAAAAGAGTTTATATCCTAGACAGGATGTAGCTCTTTACCTGCCATTCAAATAGTTACATCCTGCTCTTAGACCACCCCTTAGCATCCCTTATTCAAAGAAGAAGGGTGGCTCCCTCAGCCTCTCCTTGTAGGTCATCTGCTCAAGGCTCTTGAACAGCCTAGTAGCAATCCGTTGCATCCACTGTTCCGGTTTTTTAACACTGCTCTCAAAATTCAACATTATTAGAACAGGGTAGAGAGTTATAACAAGTTTGCTGAGTCACCTTACCATGCTCCTCCAAAAGCAGGTCCAGTGTGTAATTTGCTTTACTTGTGAAGAGAGTGAAAAGTGGACCCAAATCCAGTACAGCATCTGGACCTTTAATCGTGAAAAGCTTCTCAGTCTTATCCTTGCTTAGTCAAGTTTATCAGGGCCCCTCAGAACTGCAGACTGTTCTTTCATTGCGTCAATTAACCATTTTGCTTTATTGTTTTTGCAGATTAACTATGGTGTTCATATCACCAATGAAAATAATGCACAATATGGGTCCCAGTGCGTCCCTGATACTATTATCAGTCACCAACAGGACACAAGCTTATTGATATCCGCCATCTGAGCTTAGCAATCTCTCCATTTTGCAGCACCCAAAACAGTGCTGTGTTCCAGACCTCAGCTTCCAAATGAGAATGCAGTAAGAGATAATGTGACAAGACCTACCAGTATCCAACAGTGCCACAGTCACCCCTTTCCTCTCATCCATACAGACAGCAATTCCTTTGCAAAAGACGAGAAGACTGAATAAACATCACATATGAAAAAAATCATATGGACTGCTCCTGATTTCTGTCCTTTACATTCTGTTCTTTACATCTCAGGAAACAGACTGATTCCATCATTTGAAGATCTGTCTGGGGACAGATGTGAGGCTTACTGATCACAATTCCCCATGTCCTTCTTCTTGCTCTTTTTAAAGAAATATGTATTGCATTAACCATGTTCTGGTTTTCATTGACCTCTCCCGGTCATTATATTGTTTTCATAAAAAATAGAAAAAAGCCTTGTAACCAACCAGCACTTTCACAATTTCTGAGTGAATCCCAACTAGCAGATGAAGTTGAAGATGTACTGCTGTTCTGAGTAGTCCCCAGTTTGAAGCTCCCTCACTGTGTCTGGCACCACTCCTGAAGTGACACTTGCAGAAATATTTGTCTCTCTACAGATACTGGAGTCACATTTTCTGAATCCATTTACTACTGGCATATCTGTTACCCTTAAGTCCCTAGCCAGTTTTAGTTCCAAATAATCTTAGTCCTTTCTTATTAGCATTACTGTCCCTAGTAATGCTATTATACTGTTCTCATCTTTCCTGGCCTTGTCTAGTTTTTCTATGCTTTCTTTTTGCATTGCAGTTAAGCCAGAAGATCCTTGGGTATGTTGCTGGAAGTTCAAGGTTTTCCACAGAAAAGAATGTTTTGCTCCATTTTTCTCTGTTTTCATTAAAACTCAAACAGCTTTTTCTCTCCATAGCAACTTCCCGGGGATTCTGATTAGATGAAATTAGCTGATGTCTACTTTTCTAAAACCTTTTTCTAGCCTTTAAAAACTCATATAAAAATCTACAGATTTCTCTTTTTACTAGCAGACAGCTGGAATTTGGAAGGCTGCCAAGCTGAAGGGTAGTGGAAACCATATTTTCTGTAATGCAGTCAGCAGTCCTTAATCAGGCCCAGGACCCTGAGGGCTCTAAGGTAATTCATTCCACTCAGTGAAATGGAAAATTATTAAAACAACATCACATGTTTCTATAATGTCTTCTCTCCAGGGTTCTCAAAGTGCTTTGTAATAATTAATTAATTAACTAAGCCTTGAGACATGACTTTGGCCTAAAATACTACTGTACTCCAATCTACAAATGAATCTGCTCATAATAAATATGTATGCCAGTTAAAGAAAGGTGGTGCGCCCGTAAGCCTATTCTTTCAGTTAAAGTAAAGGTATAAGAAAAATTATATTAATTGCCTTTTTGTGATGATAGCCTTACTTCATTGGCCAGAGATTAGAGGCAGAACTTAAATGGGTCCCTTATATAAAAAAAAAATCACGTGTTAAATATCCATTAATTCAAAATGTTGTAGCGGAGGGACACCTCAATAAAATGAATGGTGAAGGATAAAAAACAAAGGAGGGGGTTGTGGTTTGGGGTTTTTTGTTGTTTTGTTTTTTTTTTTAAAGTATCATTTTTAATTTTGATGTAATCTCCCAATGGGAAATAAATTTCAAATTCATTTTTAAAAATTGAAAGCAGCAAGTGGAATAAGGAGACAATTCTGGTACTCAGCTAGGACTCGAAACATGCAGATTCTAGGAACTATTCTTCCAAGCTGGAGCAGAATCCTGAGACACATCTGCCATTACAAAATATGCTGGCTTTTTTCAATAACTCTTTCAGTTCTGATTGCTGTATTAAAAAAATATTATTTGATTAAAAGTTCTTGTGATATATCTACAAAATTCATAGCTGTGAAAAATCAGGAAAACTAAATGTTGGCTATGAAACTAGGCCTTTCCCCATGATCAAAGTGAAATTTTATTTATAAAATGTAAAATTAGCTTTTCTAGGAAAAACAGTATTTTATATATATCTGTACATTTGACATTTAGCATTAAGTTCCAAGATTTCATAAGCCGACTGATTTCTTCAGCAGATATATCTGCTGTAGTGACATGAGATACTGTAATATCTAGATATAGTTATCATTCAAATGGACTGAAAACCCAAACTATTCCATAAGAAAGAGAGATTCCATGTTATTTCAAAGTTAAAGTCAAAGAATCAAATAAGACGTCTTTATAAGTTTCCAGTATAATGACATCTAAAATTTCCATACAAAATGCTTGCTTGCTTGTACTGATCTCAGAAAACTTTGATTGATAAAGGAACAGTGTAAAGAACCCAGTGCAACAGACTTGCATGGTTTAATACATAAGGGGAACCTATTGGTGAAAACTTCTTGCTCCAGCTACAGGAGGCAATATGCTAACAGGCTCTTGTCATGCTGGGGGACTTCACCCACCCTAACATCTGCTGGAAAATTAGCACAACAAGAGATTCCTGGAATGCACGGAGGATAACTTCATGAGCCAAGTAGTAGAGAGCCCTACAAGAGCGAATGTGTTACTGGATCTGATGGTCACCAAGGTAAGCAAGCAAATTGGGGACATCAAAACTGAAGGCAGCCTGGGCTAGAGGGATTATGTGCTGCTGGAGTTTGGAGTTCTGAGGGAAGTTTGCTGATGACACCAAGCTGATTGCTGTGGTTGACACACCTAGAGGACAGGATACCATCCAGAGGGACCTGCTCCAGAAGCAGATCCATGGGAAACTCAAAGGTTTAACAAGACCCAGTGGAAAGTTCTATACCTAAGCTGGGGGCAACCCCCTGTATCAATCCAGGCTAAAGGGATGAACAGATCAAAAACAGTCCTTCTGAGAATGACTTGGGGGTGCTGGTGGATGAGAGGCTGGGGATGAGCCAGCAATGTGCACTTGCAGCCCAGAAAGCCAGTCTTTTGGGCTGCATCAAAAGAAGTGTGATCAGCAGGTTGAGGGATGTGATTCTGCCCCTCTACTCCACTCTGGTGAGAACCTGCCTGGAGGACGGAATCCAGCTCTGGAGTGCCCAGCACAGGAAAGATGTGGACCTCTTGGAGTGAGTCCAGAGGAGGCCACCAAGATGATTAGACATTAGAAAAATATTCATTGACGTGAGAGTGGTGAGACACTGGAACAGGTTGCCGAGATTGCTTATGGATGCCCCATCCCTGAAAGTGTTCAAGGCCAGGTTGGATGGGGCTCTGAGCAACCTGATCCAGTGAAAAGTATCCCTGCCCATGGAAGGGAGATTGGAATGAGATGATCTTTAAAGTCCCTTCCAGCCCAGGACATTCTACGATTCTGTGTTCTTCCACTTTTCCATTCTATGTACAGCAAATACATAGGTACTTCTCTGGATGCTAGAATAAATTTGACTGACTTTGAAAACTATAAGCTAAGACTTCTTAAAATAGATTGAGTTACACGCTGTAATTCATAATGGACATAGATGGACAGACCTTCTTTTTAAAGCTAACTCCTTAACATGTCTTAAAAGTATACATTCTTTATCTGACATCGAATGATTTATGGAAGTAGCTTATGATTATTCCAATTGTTATATTTTTGTATGCTCAGTCTGTCATCTGGACACTCAGCTCGTTCTACTTAGCTTGCATGAAAACATTTTAAAAAATATAGTGCATAATACTTTATATAACTATGCAGTTTTAAATGCTTTAATGAACAATAACTGCACACAGTATTTTCTTGATTCCAAAGTATCAGGAATGATCCATAGACTACTACTTAATCTGGCAATTGACCAGCTAACCCATACACAGAATAGTTCTATGAATGACAATTAAAATAAATTTGCCAATATTGAAAGGCAAATGAAAGCAATGGGCATTTCTACTGAAGTGAAAGAAAGTAAAAGTAGCTACAAAATGGAAAAAAGCAGTGAATCAAACTGAGTATCCTTGTACAAAAATCTAGTGTGAGTTTTTCCATTTTAATCTCCAGTTTGTGTCTTTTTTGTATTTCAAATGTGTGTATATCTGTATTTTTCTAGCCTGAATGAGTTCTCATGGCTGGTATTTTTCTACAGAGTTGCACATATTGCTTTTTTCTTAAGAGAGTTGCAATGTCATATATTATGTGTGTGGCTGGTGTTATCGCTATCCATAAGCAAATTCAGAGAAGTGTCATTTAATGGAAAAGGTTAAAACAATAGAATTTTTAAAAATGTATGCAAAATGTAACTTTTATGCATTTTATAGTTATTTTTAAGTAAAAATAGCTGCATATATAATTATTAAGAAAATAATTGATTTATTAATATAACATAGGGAACATTTAAATTTTCATAGTTTACTTTCTGAGGGAAATATGTGACACATGAGTATCACTTGTTTACACCGCTTACCCTTCCAACAAAAATTGTAATCTGTGCTTTTTTTTTGCCTTTTTTTTTTTCAGTGTATGAAGTACAAAAGACATTCTCTAGATGCAATTCCAGCACCTTGGAAACTGCTGAAAACCACTTCCAAACAACAATTATGAGCAATGATGAAGGGGAGTATGAAATATCTTAATAAAAGTTGTGCTCAAAGTATAATCCAGTAAAATCAGGCAGTTAGTTTTAAGTGACTAGCAGGAGGTAAATAAGAGGACAGGAGAGCTGGTCATGCAAGAGAGAGGACATAATTAAATCATAAGTAAGGGTATGGTGGACTGATTTTCAAAGCTCTGATTTTAGCTTGAATAAATTAGTTCATGCACCTCACCACCTGCCATAGGTTCTAGCAATTCACATAATTCATCCCCACAGTTTCTGCAAAGGAATACGTGGGGAAACTTGAGAAGATAAAAACTCATCATGATCTGGGAACAAAGTTTTTGAAAAAGGTTGTCAACGTGTTGCAAGAAAATGCAGGGGACTGCATTCAAAGTCTAGAAGACTTCTTATGTTATTCTGATCATAACAATATGAGAGGTAAGACTGACTACAGTGAGACCAGTTGTCTCT
Organism: Lophotriccus pileatus; assembly: GCA_035583135.1. Lineage (NCBI taxonomy): Eukaryota > Metazoa > Chordata > Aves > Passeriformes > Tyrannidae > Lophotriccus > Lophotriccus pileatus. Next base: position 134,288,904 of record JAWWES010000081.1, on the reverse strand, counting down.
AGAGTAGCATCATATCTGCAAGAGTGTACAAAAACATGTACCTAAAGGAAAACCTAAATACAAGGCAGTTATGGAGTGATATTTTCTGGATACTCTCCCACCTTGGATTTGTGCCTCAGGGACTTAATGAATCACATATCATTTTTTTATAGTAAGTCATAGGGTGTTACCGTTATGTTGTCGTGACGGTCGAGAAAGAAAAGATCAGAAGGCTTCATCAGGGTAACATAACAGCTTCTTCTTTATTGTACTCAGTTCTTTCTTACATCCTTTCTAAGCAAGCAGTGAAGTAGTAGCAAGGAAGCAAGCAGCAAGCAGCAAGCAAGTAAGCAGCAGCGTTCTTAATTGGCTAACTATTAATACTAATACATTTGGCAGTTGACGTGAGACATCTGGAGTGCTCCAAGGTCAAGCAGTAGTTCTCATACTCCCTAAACTCTCGGATTCACAAACTGTTTTTCTTCCCCAATTAAGCTGTGCATATTTCTCATCCAACATCAGGTAAACACACAAAAACCCATCAGGTCCACCCCTTCTTCTTCTGAGGGCCTAACAGGCCTCTGTTAACCCCTACAATAGGGAATTTCTTTTTTTTTTCCCATGAGCTTACTATACTGCCTAGAGATTCTGTAAGCTTTTAGCATCCATCACGGCCTGCATGAGGAACTTCCATTTTTTATGAAGTGAGTAAATACATTGCATGATATGTGTTCCACAGATATGAGTGGCTGTAAAATTCCTCATGCACAACTGGGTAAACATCATACAGTGGGAATCAAAGTGATGGAAACCAAGCCTGTCATACCATTTCTGTGGTCACAATTCACAGACACAGAAATATATTTGGAGAACTTTCAGTACACAAAATGACAGGACATGCCAATAAAAGACATAGAGTCTGACAAAGTGTGCAACAGAATATACAACCTGCATCCCAGCATCATACAAACAAGACCATAAAACTGCATTTGAAGTTGCGTTACAGATGGATAACTTGATGCCAAGGAACAAAATCGTGTTCTTACATTAGTATATCACAGCATGAAACACGAAAAAAAACCAAAAAGCAAACAAACAAAAACCCAATGAATCCACTTTCAGATTGACAAGAAAACTAAGATTCAAAGTTAAGCTGAGTTCCTTATCCCAAACACAAAATCTTTCAAAGGGAACCCAAACTCATTTTATTTTTGACAAGGTGAATGAGTCATCAATGGATTTCAGATTGACATAACTTCTGCATGAATACTGACATCTTCAGCAGCAAAACTGGGGAGTAGGATTAAAATGTGTCTAAATATTTGGCAGGAAACTTCTAGCAAGGTTTAGAGCAGAAGCTAGAAGAATTACGTAATACACTACCATGTATGGCAAATCAAGAGCACAGAATATACAAGGAGACTATCAACTGTATTGCTCTGTGAAAAAGGAGGGTAGGATGGAATACATTTATCTAAAATGGTGTGAGTGCCTTATCAGAGCAGAATCATTATACCAAAATATTGCAATTTCAGCAGTGTTTTCAATGCAAAAGTTTTCTTTAGTCTGAGGTGGAGACTCCAGTAAATTACAGAAAGAAGTGAGAGGAAAAGGAGGAAAAAGGCTCAAAATTTACCATTTTCAGTGGAAGCTTCTGACAAAGTATTTTGAAAATTATTTGAGAAGTTTTTATTTAATTTCAAGGGATTAAGGAAATACATTTTGAAACCTCAATAGTTAGTATAACATTCAGTTGCTTTCTGGATAAGTCTAATGAAAAAGATGCTTAAAACCTGAAGTATATGTGAACTACAAATAAAAACAGAAAATGCATCCATACCTAATAATTCCATATGAACAGTTCTAGTTTCCCTTCAGAGTGGTAAGAGACTGAATGTATGTGGTTAACAGAAGCTAATCAAGTGAAAGCAAGACCTTGCAAAAGGCTCTTCATACATTTCCTTAGTTAATGTGGTGTTTTCTCAATGAAAGTGTTAGAGAGAAGCAGCAGCATTAAGTGCATCAAATGGAAAAAAAAAAAAAAGATACCATGCTCCAGAAGAGAACCCGAGGAGACCAGTACTCCCAAGATTAATTTACTTACTATCCCTGACTCTTTTTCAGCAGATTCTAATTTTGGGGATTAGATGTTCTTTTGCTACTTTCTGGGGTTTTTTTTTTTTTTCTTTTTTTTTTTTTGTCATATATTGTTTTGCTTTTAATCTTGCATACTTCTGAAGCCTGTTTTTTAAAGCCTGTCAGACTTTACTTCATTTGTCATCTTCTATTGTCTCTCCTCACACTTTACTTCACCAACTTTTCTTTTTCCAGAAGGAGATAGTTGCAGTATTGTATGTATTGTGTCATTATGCATGTGGTATTAGTTGGGTTTTTCCCCCTGCACTCAGTCTACTGCCAAAATTCACATATTCAGCAGGCTTCACCTGCCACACAGTCAGAAAATAGTAAGTAGGTGGCACTTCATAGGAATACTGTCCCAGCAGAAATGTAGCTTTTGAAAAAGTTCTTTAAAGGGAAAAGAGTCATAGAAAATATGATAGCAATGAAGTAACACACTCATGTGTTTTTAAAAAGAACAACTTAATATATTTGGAAGCAATTAAGTTTTAAAATGGTATGATCTACTTTTGATCATGTTACAATTCAATGTCAATAATGTTCAAAACACAAATGCCCTGAATTTGTATATATACAGAATAGGTCTCCCAAATAACTTTTGACAACCAACACATACCTTTTTATTAGGAAATGCTGATAGATTTCTATTTTTATACAAGGAAAGTATAAAGAACAAATGAAATGCTTTTGCCTACCAAAGGTGAAAATGAAAGATGTCAAAGATGTGCTCACATTTTCCCTTATGCTAATAATTTCTTCAGCTCCATATAAACAGTTTCCATATAGTGCACATGATGTTTATTAGAGTCTTCTGCAAGACCAATTTCCTTTCTGATATATTCTGTCACAGATAGTATTATTAAAAAGAAACAGGGAATAAAGAAGGAATCAAGATCAGATCTTTAAGTGATAGAAAAGGGCAATATGTCAAAAATATTTAGGAATATATACAATATTTTCACAGTTATTCTAAGAAGTAATAGCTATATGAAGATGTTATGGATTCTGTTCACAGTAATATAGCAGATTTGAAAACATAAAGATCTAAACAACTACCTCTGGATAAGACGAGGCCAGGGAAATAATATTTGGCCAAAATAAGCCAACTCTGTATGTATGGCACCAGATCCAGGTCCACAGTAGGCTAAAGATTCATTATTTAAGCTTTCATAATTGTTTTCACACTAAACACTAGTCCTTGTTCTGAGATAGGCTGTCACAAAAAGGTCAAAATATGGATCTGAAGAAATGTCCTCAATTGCATGATTCCAAAAGTCATATAATGTTGTAAGACAAAGAATCAAACGCTTTAAATTAAAAAATAAATACAGTATGCTTCTTAGTGTTTCATAGATCAATGATTATCAACAACACTCCCTAAGAGTATTTTTAACAGGCATCAAACCAACAGTTACCCTCATGGTCTCTGTATTATTCACATTTCAGTGCCAATAAAAAGACTACCTCAGATAAAATTTTCAGAGTTCACAGAGTATGCATACTATGTTTAATATCCTTGACAAGGACAGACAATTGATATAGGCACAGTATTGCATTTTTTACCATCCACAGTGAACCAGCTAAGTGTCACGCAAACCAGAATCAAATAATCTATTTTAATGCTCTCATGTGTAGGATATCCCAAATTGCATTTATGTTTCATCAACTACATATATTAAGAATAATGAAATTATCCAAATATCAAAATTCCTGAAGGACAGTATTTTCCTTCTTTAATTTCCCTCTCTGCCCCCAACTAGGGTGCAAGGAACATTTCAGGGTGCACTTACAAAGAGTGTGAAGTGCAAACAAGTGTCATCTCACAACACTAGTTGGTAAAATTAATACATTATGTTACAGACCACTACTGAAAACAATGGTCTCAAAGGAACTAAAGATTGTTTGACATCTACAACAAAATATTTCTCAGAGAAAATTTTTCTTAATTAGAATTAACGAAGGCTGCTTCCTACAGGCTTCTTCTACACTACTCTTGTTATAAGCCCATTAAGACATTTCCATGCAATCTTCATTTTACTTCCCTCTCACAGTCTTTAATTGGCATCTATTCTCTTTCTCATTCCTTGAGTAATAGCAGTTACTTCTCTTGCTCCCTAATTACTGAGAGCATAATGACTTTATGCTTGTTTCCAAACCATACATGTACTAAGTGGCCTGTTGTGAGGTGGAAGGGGTAGAGGGAAGAAGGCACAGTTTTGCATAAAAAAAACAAACCAGTACAAAACAGTAATTTTCAAGAAACTCGCAAGACCTTCATATTTCATGATATATTTTCTTCTTCTGATGATCTCTCCATAAAATGGACAGTGATAGTCCACAACTGCATGAGCTTGTTTCCTGATGAACCAAGGCACAGAAAGGCATCAGCCAAGACCTTGTCTCATAAGTCCTACTTTTATTCTGTCTTTTAGTCTTAATTTACAACAAAATTTTAATGCATTACACTTTAAAAAAAAACAAACACAAAACACTTCACCATTTTATTATGCAGTCTAATTATGTCTGAAACAGCCAACTCCACAATATTCCACCACAATTTACAGATCTGCATTCTTACAATAGCTGCCACAGTAATTGACAACTGGTATGGTTACAGTGTTGGATAGTGGCTTTACATAGTCATTCAAGGAGAGTCTACTCCAAAGCAGCTGAAAGAACCCGAACAACAGTACATCTGACTTTAAGATTTGACTGTGTGGTGGGATATGAGGTTTAGCTGAATGCAAAATGTTGGAAGATAGTTACTGATCGTAGTTGGTCAGAGCTTTGGTAATGGCCAGAAGTTTTTGGCACATGGCCTCATGGTTTGCACTGCGGCATCTGGTTGGACTCAATGATTTTGAAGATCTTTTCCAACACAAAAAATTCTGTGATTCTGTGGTTTCTGTGTTCTGTGCATATTTATCTCTTTTTTAGACAGGTAATTTTATAATTCTAAAATGAAATATGTGCATATGTTTACATATTCTACTGTCTTTTAGCAGAGAAGTAAGTTTGCCTTAAGGTAAAAAATAAAATCTATAATTTCTACATATATTTTGCTACAGTGTCTGTAGATATGTTACAGATTTCCAGTCTTGATTCTGCAACAAAACAAGAAATTATGGCCTGATCTGTCCTAGATTCATCAGGTTTCACTTCTAGCAATTATTTCACTCTAATCATTACTTGAAGCTAATTCATCACAACATACCTTGTGCAGAACAGTATATCCAGACTGGGTCATAGATATTAGTGTTTACTACAGAAGTATGGCTGGCAGATCTTAGGGTTTTTACCTCTCTCTTGGATAAGCAATCAGTTCTGTATCTTCTCTAATGGGCACACAGCGTTCAGCTCCCCATCTGCAGTCAGGAATAGGGGATTGAGCTCTTCTGCTGCACAGCTCCAAGACAACCAGGTGGGAAGTGATTAGCATGAGTCGGATAAGGCTGTGAGCAAGAAATTGGCTTGTATGGTTTACTGGTGCATTCTGATTCCTGTCTCTGCAGGATACTTGGTTTCATTTTTCTCCAGCCTTAATTCTAACAGAACACAGCTTGATGCTATGTCCTCGAGCCCTCTTGTCTCAGGAAAAAGGTCTCATTTTTACCAGAGGCTTATGGTGCTGAAATCTGCTATCTCATTTTCTTTTCAGTGCTTCCGAGAGGTCTCGTTACCAGAGTGCTCAGTCCAAGTCAGAGCAAGCAGTATATTCTCTTATTCTATTAATTATCATCTTAAGAGTAGTTTCCTAAGTTCCATCTGTCAGCTGATAAGAGACAAGCTTGTAGCACCAACACCTTGCATAGAGCTAGAAGCATTTCTGATTGAAATTAAGGAGGGGGAAATTACCACATGAGAGACACTTTTGAAAGAGAGAAAAGAAAAAGTTATCAGCATGGTATAACAGTATGTAAGGGAACTAACCTGCCCTGGATGAATGGGAATATAAAAGGATTAATTTTTTCCCTGTATTTTTGTTAATGCCTAGGGTTTTGATATCCTTCTTAAAGATTGCCTTTTTCTGCTTTTGAGCAGTAACTGGTATTTTTTTTGCAGAGAGAAAACATAATTTTCCATTTCTTAGTGGGGGCTTTTTTGATAGTTCAAAAGAGACAGTTTCCAAAGAGAAAATGCATAAAATGATGGCCTTACAGCATAAAGTGATTTTATTTGCAACAAAGCTACACTAAGGCCATTGTTTCATAAATTTTGCATTAAAAACAACCAATGAACTAAGGAGTTCAAGTTAGTCAAAAGACTAAAACTATTCTAAATATCAGTGGACATCTAGATGGAGATAGAAAGGTTTGCATTGATCCAACATTCAAAAACATTTCTAAGTTCAATCCATGACTTAGAAAAGCCAAAATCTGATTTTGGACAACAGCAAGCAAACAAAATGACAGCACAAATCAAAAAGGTTTCATGACGTCAGTTTTTAAATAAGATATTCATCATTTTATTCCAAACAAATTCATGGATCCCTTTAGACACAAATTTAAGATGTTCCTTTAAAAAATACAACAATTATAGTTGATTAAGTCAACAAATGCAATGCTATAAGAGACATGTATTGGAGGGTAGTATTATAATTTCTCAGCAGGCTATTAAGATTTTTTCATTTAAGGTATTATTTCACTTAAGGTATTATGTGTAACAGAATCAGATTACAGCAGTTATGTTACTTTTCATGTGGAGAGAATAGCAGCAAATATTTTCTTTTTTTCTTTTCTTCTCAAGTTTTCCTTTGTAGATAGCAATTTCTTTTAAGTTTAGATTAGTTTAGATTTAGTATATTTATTTTTAAATTACTTTAATAGATAATTTTTACAGTGGAAAATCATGCAAGACATATAAATATGAATATGATTTAGAGTAGAAGTTTTTTTATGCTTTTCATCTTTTGTAAATAATTTTAGCTTAGTGGAAACCTTAAATCAATGAATGGTGATGTCTTTTTCAAGGTATCCTTAAGAATAAGAGCCATGCAACCCAATACCATTTATTACATCTCACTTTTAAACAAAGAATTTCCTCATATCTACTCAAATTTTCCCTTTCCTTTTTTTTTATTATCTTTTTTAATTAGATAATGCAGTGAATTACATGTAAAGACAATGTTTTAAAACTTCAGACTATTAATCAGCTTTGAGACCAAATCTGTTAAGGAGAATCTCAATTTTATCTCACCATAATTTTTCTTTCCCCTCTTCAATAACAAATATATGCAGCAAGGAATTAAATTCCTGTAAATTAAAAGTTTTATAAAATCCATTTGAGAATATAATTGCAGATGTGAGCATTCTTTCTTACTTAAAGGTGGAGGACAGCCTAACTTTTTTGGGGGGGATGGGTGGGTGGGAACGGGACATGGAGAGCCAAAGCAGCCATTTCCGTGGAGACTGTACCCCACAAGTAAAATTTGTCATGATAAATACATTTTATTACAATTCTCTGTTGGAGTATAGTCTGGGGTCCTGAATTAAAACTATTAACAGATAGGACTAAGCAAAGATATTTTTGTGCTTATCTGGTGAGTAGAAAGGTTGATGTCCTGAGCAGGACACCAAAAATCAAAGTGCAAAAAATACAAGCCCTGTGTACATTCTTTGCAAGTTCTCTGGACATTGCAGAAAATATTGTTTTATAAAATAGCACTCAACTAGCTTCCTTTTAGTAAACATACTTAATAACACTTATCTAGTTAAAATTGGTCCGTTCTTCTTAAGGCATAATGACCAATAGCTTAATAGCAGTACAGATTACAGCCATCCATCTACTCACTAATTAACATATTTATATGTGTCACAGGCTGAAATCTACTCAGGTACACCACTGAGAGAAAATGAGTCCTTACCTACATACTCCCAAATGTCCATTAACAATTGGCGCCAACCATGAGAGTTAGAAAGTGATAGATAATGAAAATGTTACCACCTTAGTGGGAACATATCCACATATCTCCAGCACTGTGAGGAAGGTTGAGTCACAGGTGGAACTGACAGGCCACAAGCCAGGGTTAGGACACACTGAATCAAAGGGATATTATGGCACCCAGTGCTGGTCACAGACAGACTGGAGAAACAGGGCTTGAGTTAGTGGTCATTAGTATTTTCAGGGCAAATTCTGTTCAACACCATTCTATTTAAATATTTGTAGTATTCTCTCTATTAAAGTGTTTCTACTATAACCCCTGGAGTAAACTGTAAGGTTTATGAGAAAATACTGGTCTTTCCATTCGCTGCTCCTTGAGCTGAGAAGATTCATGTATTAAAAGTAGATTTATTTTTTTTAATGACAAATGAATTTAAATCAAATGCATAACAGGAACAAGGAAAAGATAGTCTAAACTTTCACTGCTTTCAGAATAAGTTCTTGGTACATCAGGGACCTGTGTTTTTGGGCTTAGTAAAGTGTTAAGACTGCTGAATAGGAGTCATAAAAATAACCCTGATGGATGGAGCTTTCTTAAATTTTATGTACTTGATGTTTTAAGAACAACCAGGGAATCAGGCCCAGCCAACATGTGATTAGGAAAAGCAGGTCCTGTCTAACCAGCCTGATCTCCTTTTATGGCCAGGTGACCCTCCCAGTGGATGAGGGAAAGGTTATGGGTGTAGTGTACCTGGACTTCAGTAATGTCTTTGATACTGCCTTCCACAGCATTCTCCTGGAGAAGCTGGCAGCCCATGGCTTGGACAGGTACACTCTTTGCTGTGTTAAAAACCGTCTGAATGGTCGGGCCCAGAGAGTGGTGATGAAGTGTGCCACATCCAGTTGGTGGCCAGTCACTAGTGTAGTTCCCCAAGGCTGAGTACTGCGGCAAGTGCTGTTTAATAACTTTATCGGTTATTTGGAAGAGGGAATGGAGTGCATCCTCAATTGGTTTGCAGAAGACATGAGGTTGGGCAGAGGGTAGGAATGCTCTGCAGAGGCATCTGGACAGGCTGGATCTATGGAACAAAGACAACAGTATGAGATTCAACAAGACCACGTACTAGGTCCTGCACCTGGGTCCCAACAACCCCATGCAGCTCTACAGGCAGAGGGAGGAGTGGCTGCAAATCTGCCCAGCGGAAAAGGACCTGGGGGTGTTGGTCAATAGGCAACTGAATATGGGCCAGCAGTGTGCCCAGGTGGCCAAGAAGGCCAATGGCATGCTGGCTTGTATCAAAAATAGCATGGCCAGCAGGACTAGGGCAGTGATTGTCCATCTGTACTGGGCACTAGTGAGGCTGCACCTCAAGTAATGTGTCAAGTTTTTGGCCGCTCATTTCAAGAAAGACACTGAGGTGCTGGAGCATGTCCAGAGAAGGGCAACAAAGCTGGTAAAATTTCTAGAAACTAAGTCTGATGAGGAAGGGCTGAAAGAGCTGGTGTTGTTTATCCTGGAGAAAAGGAGATGAGACTTTATCACTCTTTGCAACTGCATGAAAGGAGGTTGTAGCAAGGAGTGGGTTGGTCTCCTCTCCCATACAACTAGGAGCAAGACAAGAGGACATATCTCAAGCTGTGTGAGGTGAGATTCAGGTTGGACATCAGAAATAATTCCTTCACCAAAAAGGTGGTTAAGCATTGGAACAGGCTTCCCAGGGAGGTGGTTGGGTCACCGTCCTGGAAGTGTTCAAGAAATGACTGGACATAGCGCTTAGTAATAAGGTCTAGTTGGCATGGTGGTGTTCAGTCAAAGGTTTGACCCTATGATCTTGTAGGTCTTTTTCAACCTCAATGATTCTATGATTCTATGTTCTTGTAAGCACTATTTCTGTGCTTATACGAATAACCAGAATGGTAGTAGGGTGCATATGTGCCCATGTGTATGTGTGCTGAACTGCTGTTAGGGTTTAGTATTTGCAGCTCATCAATATATATACACTTTTCTTTATGCACTTTGGACTTTCTTCTTTTAGGTATATTTAACAATTTTAAGCTCTGATACTTGAAAGAGATCTACTGGTCTTCTTCTTTCTGTGTTCTGAAAACTTCTTTGCATTTGATGTGTGTTTGATGTGTATTTGATAGCTGTTATTGCTAGATTGTCTCCTTGAATGAAACAAGGGACTTAGAGAAGTCCTCTAAGTTAATATTTCCAAATATTTCTAAACTAATAACTGCAAAGAAAATTCTCTCTCTCTTCTTTTATCCTCATTAAAAATGTAAATATTTTAATATGCTTTTGTTTTGAAATTAAAGCAAAATATTCAGACAGACTTCAAAAATAAGTTATAAATGTTCAATTTAAGTTACTGTATCCTGTAGTGTATAAAAGCTGATATGTGGACTATTTCATATTTTCTTGCATCTGATGGCAAAAAACACACTGATTTCATGGGAGTATGATGAGGTTCTCATGTAAAGTCTGCAATGCAAATACTTCATAAGATGGACAACTTCATTAGCTGTCAAAATACAAAGAGCCCAGAATGATCACCTCCTTTTAGATCTGAGTTTTGAGAGAGCTTGCACTAGCTGGTTTGTTTTAAACTAACTCTTCACACGCTCCTTTACTGTAATAATTTTAAGGTATATTTATCTGATGATTCTGACAGCGGTACCTTTCTATGTAAATTTTCAATCAATCTTAAATACAAACACAGTATATACCAGTATTTAAAATGTCATTAATCATTTCAACATGTAATAATAATAATGGTTAGCTTCTATTGTTTTGAGACATCACTGAATAGATTTAATATATTGTTTGCAAGTAATTCAGTAGTTTCTGGAAAGAAGAAAGAAAAAAAGTTTATTTTAAATAAATGCAATAGTCCATACAGATTTAATTGTACTGTGTGAAGGAAGGGCATATGCATGAAGAAGCATGTTGTGAATACTTCACATTTTCTTTTTATCTACAAAAATATAATTTAAAAGCAAAGTTATATATATAAAATATATATATATATTATATATATATATATAATATATATATATATAATATAAAT
>JAWWES010000081.1:134263815-134276288 GCA_035583135.1 Lophotriccus pileatus | reverse complement strand
ACCAGCTCCAGAGGCCAGTTGTTGGGAGGGCCACCTGTCCTACTGGTGAAAACTGAGGCAAAGTAGGTGTTAAGTACTTCATAGGCTACTTAACATTCAGCTCAACATCTTGCACTGTTTTCTATGAAGCTTGTGTATTTATAGGTACTATACTGTTCTCTGATCAAGAAAGGTGTCAATGAAGCCAGATGGAAATTTCCGTCTTTCTTTATTCACTGCCTTTATTTTATTAAATGACTCAGAACATCAGAATTCATATCTGCTCAATAAATAAATTAAATGTATCGATTATCCATAATAATTGAAAATATGTTTTAGACAATAGTATCATCACATTGAAAGGTGAAAATAACAAAAATATAACTTTGAAATAAGAATTCTAGAATTCTCATTGTCATATTGTAAATTCTCAAATACATAGGAAAAATTATGACACAAAGAATTAATTATTCAGGCTGCATACAATGTCCCTAAAGATGTTTAAAGGCCAACATTTTGCCTGAAAGTAGTCCTTAAGTATAAAAGAATTTTACATTGCCTGATTGAAGCTGAAATACTTGCTGAATACAATGCCAGCTTTGTAGTAATGAACTGAAGAAGAAATATTGTCACAAAGTAAATAGCATGTGATGATGTTTTCATGTTCCTCAGATTCCAAGATCCTTAAGAATTTTTATTTAAGATTTTATGCTAACAAAAGTCTATCTAAACATACATTTCAATTAAATTCTATGTAAATTGATTTTAAAGACTAATGAAAATTAGGAGAAAAACCCCTGTGATGTCTATAATGTAATGAAGAAGCTACGCCTTTTCATATGGATTATTTTGTCATTGACTAGAGAAGAGAGCCAGCATCAATCTTACATCAATCTTACTTTATTTCAATGGAAAAAATAAACTATGAAGGTCACCTGCATATGATATTCCAGAAGATGTTTCATCACACTGCAAAGAAAATACAGCTGGCAAAGTAGCTGTTTAATGTTCTGCCTCTGAAAAAATGTTAGCACTAAGAGGTGCTGAAATTATTTAGTTTTGAGTCCTTTAGCTGTGGCAGGAATTTTTGTTTCCTTTGGTGTTGTTTTTTGTTTGTTTGTTGTTTTGTTGTTGTTGTTGTTGTTTAAGGAAGAACAATCAAGGAGTATTGAGAACAGCTGGATTTGGGATGGGTTGTACTTATTTTGTTCACTGCCTTGTTTGCTTTGTCACTTTTGCACAACACAATTTTGTCTTGAGCAGGTGATCATGTGGAACAACACTACTTTTTATTCACCCACTACCAGGAGTGGACAGAGACTTCACACTCCTGTGAGTTAAGAACTACTTGAAAGACCTGGAAGCTTTTTCAAAGCTCTGGTTTGATCATGCTACACAACTTCTGAGAGTAGATGTATAATAGACTCAGATGTTGTATCAGACTGAAGTAAGTTAGTACTGAGAAATTTGGGAAAAGGATTATTGCAAAGAGGTACCAGAAATTAAAGACAGTACTTGAGGACAGGATAACCTCCTATGAAAGGACATCATGTTATACTAGAAATTATGTTTTTCAGAACTGATCAATGGGAAGATATAAATCCACTAAAAGTCCACTAAGAGCTATGCTGAATATATCTCAAATACAGACAGAAGAAGAATCAGAAAGTGAGGAATGTCTGTGAGGCTAAAGATGTCAAAAGAGAAAGTGTGATTGATCAAACCATGAATCAGTGTGTGAACATGAAATTGAATCAATAGACCTAGCTAGGAAAGAATCATTATACCTACACTCTACTAAGACACCTGGGTTGAATAAAGGACACAAAAAATAGAAACTTAAACAAATACAAAAATACGTATATTTAGTGGCTATCTTTGAGATTGCAGAAACTGAGGCCTTTGGTGGGTTGGTTGGTTTGGTTTTGTTTTGTTTTTAATCAGTAATAAAATGTAGGCTTTTACATTTTATACTGGAGGAATAGACTAAGAGCTCTAGCTCTTAGGATAAAGCCACCATCACCAAGAATCTGATTTATATTGCACAAAATGAGAAAAGAGGAGAGACTAAATTGAATGTATTTTTAAAAAAGTTTTTCATTAAATAAAGTATTTTCCCTGACTATAATAACTTTTATGTAGTCTCTCTTCTACTTTATTTCTGAGCAGTTTTAATAAAAGCAAATGAATATATTAATAATGTGAGTATATACAAGAAGAAGTTTTTAAAAAGAGAGACATTAACTTTTCAGCTTGGTGACCAGAGCACTGAAATAATGTCTTTTATAATACTGTTTTATACCAAATGGAGAATATTAAACAATGGAAACAGAATACTCCAGAGCCCATATTTCAGAGGCTGCAGTTAAGATCTTGATTTTTATAACTGTTCTGATGTCACTGTTCGTATGCAAAAAGATCTGCATATGACTCTTCCATATATATGATATAATACCTCTCACGGGCTATAGAACAAGTTATGAAGGTGGATGTTTCTCAATGATTTTGCAAGCAATTACTAAATCTTCTTGCGAAACCTCAAAAAAAATCCACAAGAGTTTATGTATTTATCATTTATCACCTGCCTCACGAGGTGTTGGCTACAAAGTATCAGACATGAAGTGTTTCTACACCTGTGCAGCACGAGGAGCAAATAAGAGGAGCTTGAAGCTTTGGCCCAGTCCCAGAGATTTGACATCACTGGCATAAGTGAAACCTGGTGGGATGAGTCCTGTGACTGGAGTGCCCTGTGGGATGGTTACAGGCTCTTTAGGAGGCATAGGCAGAGCAGAAGAAGCAGAGGAGTGGCACTGCATATAATACAAGGGTTAGCATGTATGGAGCTCACAGTTGGCAATGACACAGTTGAGAATCTCTGGGTAAGAATCAAGGGACAAACAAATAATGCAGATGTCATCATGGGAGTCTGCTATAGACCTCCTAGCCAGGACAATTATACCAATAAATTTTTCTTTGAGGAAATAAGGGACACTTCCAAGTCAACTGCACTTGTCCTTATGGGGGGCTTTAACTTGCCAGGAAATAACTGGGAGCATCACACAGCTGATACAACCTGATGAAGAAGATTCTTAAAAAGACTAGATGACAACATTGTGAAACAGGTCCCAAGGGAGCTGACTCAGAAAGATGCCATCCTTGATCTGCTACTTGTCAACAGAGTGGATCTTGTGAGTGAAGTGGAGATTGGTGGCCATCTTGGCCATGGTGAAGACAAAGCTATCAAGTTTCAAATCTCTGTTAACAAGCGGAAAAGTGACAGCAAAATCTCAGCTCTGGATATGAGGAGAGCAGACTTCAGGCTGCTCAGGGAATTAGTCAGCAAGGTCCCCTGAAAAACGTTTTCTAAGGTGCTGGTATCCATCGGTGCTGGTCTTTTTAAACATCACCTTTAAACATCTCTTCTCAGGAAGAGGCAATTCCTAAATGTCACAAGTCAAGCAGATGAGGCAGAAGGCTGGCTTAGCTGAATAGGGATCTTTTCTTGAAAATACTACAGCAAATGAAGGTATATGTTCGTTGGAAGCAAGGTCAGGCAACATGCAAAAAGCACAGAGATGCTGCTTGCCTGTGTATGGAGAAAATTTGCGCAGCCAGAGCTCAACTGGAGTTGAAGCTGGCCAGAAATGTGGGAGACAATAAAAAGAGTTTTTTTCAGATATATTAGTGACAAAAGGAAATGTAAAAATGACATCAACCCTTTACAGGATGGTCATCTCACAAACGGGAACACAGACAAGACAGAGGTATTTAACTTTCTTTGCCTCTGGGGGTCTTCAGCGCCTGGAGCTGGAGAACGATGACTGCGAGGTTGATCAATATCAAGCTGATCCTGAAATTGTGAGGGATCTGCTGCTCTAGCTGGATGCCTATGAATCTTTGGGGCCTGATGTGATTCATCCAAGAATCCTCAAAGAGCTGGCTGATGTCATTGCAAAGCTTCTCTTGATAATTTTTGAGTAGACTTGGGAATCCAGAGAGGTCCCAGCTGACTGGAAGTTGGTGAATGTTGTCCCAATTTTCAAGAAAGGCAAGAAGGAGTACCCCAGAAACTACAGGCCTGTTAGTCACACTTCAGTGCTATGTAAAATAATGGAAAATCTTATTATGGGAAGTACTGAAAAACACCTGTAGGACAAGACAATGATTGGTCACATCCAGCATGTCTTCATGACCGGGGAGCCCTGCTTGTTGAACCTCATTCCTTTCTATGACAGGGTAACCCACCTAATTGATCTAGCAACGACAGTAGATGTTACTTTTTTGGACTTCAGCAAAACTTTTGATACTGTCTCTCACAGTATCCTTCTGGACAAAATGTCCAGCATACAGCTGGATAACCATGTTATGTGGTGGGTCAGGAAACAAGAGCTATAGTGAATGGGGTATTGTCAGGCTGCTGTCCAGTCATTACTGGGATTCTGCAGATCTGTGTACTCAGCCCAGTTCTCTTCAACATATTCATTAATGACTTGGACACAGGACTTGAAGGAACACTAAGTTTGCCAATGACACTAAACAGGGAGGCCCTGCAAAGAGACCTCAACACATTAGAGAAATCGGCAAACACAATCACCAACCATATGAATTTTAACAAGGGCAAATGCTGGATTCTGCACCTGGGACAGGGCTACCTTGGTTGTGAGCATAGACTAAGGAACAAGAGGCTCGAGAGACAGCGTGACAGAAAGGGACCTGGGGGTTCTGGTTGATGGGAAGTTGAATATGAGTCAGCAGTGCCCTGGCAGCCAGGAGGGCCAACCCTGTCCTGGGGGACATCAGGTAAATCATCACCAGCTGGTCAAGGGTGGTGATTGCTCTGCTTTGCACTGGTACAGTCTCATCTTGAATATTGTGTGCAGTTTTGGACACCACAGCATAAAAAAAAGACATTAATCTACTAGAGAGCATCCAAATGAGGGCCACAAGGATAGTGAAGGGTCTGGAGGGAAAGCATTAGTGGAGGAGGTGGCTGAGGTGACTTGGTTTGTTCAGCCTGGAGAAGAGGAGACGGAGAGGGGAGACCTTATTGCAGTCTACAAACACCCTCAAGAGGGGAAGCAGAGCAGCAGGTACAGATCTCTTTGCTCTCATGACCAGTGACAGGACTTGAGGAAACGGCAAGAAGCAGAGTCAGGGAGGTTTAGGTTGGATATCAGGAAAAAGTTTTTCACTCAAAGGGTGGTTGAGCACTGCAACAGGGTCCCCAGGGAAGTGGTCACAGAACCAAGACATGGTGTGATTCTTGTGGTGTCTTGTGCAGAGCTAGGAGTTGGAACTGATGATCCTAGTGGGTTCCTTCCAATTCAGCATATTCTATAATTCTATGTTTTTTGTAAATAACATGTTTATAATTTTATATAATATGTAAAGTTGTTAATGATAAAAAATAAATTATATTGCCCATTAAATCATCAGTTTATCATAAATCCAGAGTTTTTAGTTTCAATACTGCTTTTTTTTTTTTTTTCAAGACCCCTTTGACCTGTCACTGGGTCATATCACAGCACTCTCTGTGGTGCTTGCACCTGAAACTGCTTACTTGATTCACATCTATTTCTTTATAGGAAAGACAAGAATTCCATGTTATTTTGTGTTAGCAAATCTCTTTTAATATCTTGGTCTCTTACCTCCCATTCTGTACTCTAGCACAAATTCAAATTCATCTTTTATTAGACAGCTATAATACAGTGCTTAAAATGAGGAGAATTGAGAAAACTGCTATTTTCTTGATACTACCTGCTTGATATTTTTGCTTGAATGTGATACATGCACACGGTAAGACATAATGAACTCTTTTCCCCCAATAAACATTAAAACAGTAAAGATTAAAAAAGTGAAGGCATTAGCTAATAAATAAATTAAATATGATTTTATTCTAAGAATGACTAATGAAGCAGTCAGTATCAAATCTAGATGAAAGATAAATTTGAAAGATACTGTAAACCACACTGTTTCTCCACTGTAATACATTTGCTTTTTAAAAGCCTCTAAAATTGTCAGTTCCATGCAGAGAGAATAATTTCTCATTTCAGGTACACAGCTGTTGTAGGCAAAAAAGCAACACTGCCCATTCATACTTCTTCTTTTGTTGTCAGGAGTACAAGGAATGACTGAGAAAATCTGAAATGTCTTTACATGAAAATGAAATCTACAAAATATATAATTTTTAAATAGCAGAAAGTTGCAGGCTGTTAAAAAGTATTTTAAAGCCTGATCTCAGATTTAAAATGATTCCCTGGAGAATACTCTGAAATTCGAACTTCCCCATTAGCTGATAGATCATTCATTCATATAATCATTTATGCTAGAAGGAATTTCAAATCTCTAGTCCAAAATCCTGCCCAAAGCAGTGTCTTGTCTGAGGTCAGACCAGGTTGCTCAAAGCTTTATCCAGCTGGGACCCGAAAACCTCCTTGGTGCCTAAGGGTACTTAGTGTGCAGCACACTTTAAATTCAGGGTAGTACTCCTTCCATTTAGTTACAGACATCTTTAAGCTAAGCTTATAGCCAAATCTAGCTAGACCAGCTCTCAACAACAAATGAAGAAACACAGAAATGTTCAGGGAATTCTTTATTCAAATATACCTGAAGAATTTATCTAAAATAATATGGACTATCCTTTAGAGATACTTCATTATCTTCTATATAATTGGAGAAACTTATGCTAATTAAAAAGGGAGAGTAGAAAATAAACTTCAACTGAGAACCTAATTTTTAGCTGGCTCTAGTTAGGTGAGATGAATAATAGCAGTTTATTAATTATGAATTATTTGTTATGAAGATTGTGGCCTATATAGACCATCTAAAAACATCACTGTTTTCAACTCTATCATTTTAATATGATGCAAGCTGTGGGCATGAATCATCAAATCATTCAGCTGGGAAGTGGCCTAAGTGATCTCTAGCCAACCACCTGCTGAAAGTAGGTATGACATCCAATTCAGACCAAGGTTGAAGCTACTTCCCAGCTGGTTCCTGAAACATCTGAGACAGAGGATGTGCACCTCCCCCTGTTTATTTCCCATGCTGCAAGTATTAGAAGCATTTCAGAGGGGCACCCCGCTGTGTTGATTTTCCAGAAAAAGCTTGAGAGCTTACTCCATGAAGCTATTCTGCATGCACTTCTTTCTTTATATGTTCAAGCTTGAAGAAATTCCATTTCAATCCTCTTTTATTGATCACTGTGTCCCTCTTGTAACCATCATCCTAAGCTTTTTGTTTGCCTACCCCATCTAAAACTTACACACTTGGTTTTTGAGGAGTCTCTCTTTACCAGGTTGTCCAATCTGTTGGGAAAGATGCACTGCTTAGTAAAGGTGGATTCAGTCCCTTCCAAAGAGCTGTTGACCCTTTAAGAGAGTCCTGTGGTTGCAGAACCTGAAACCATACTCAAACACCAGCTGTGCAAACTATTGTTGGCCCATTAGATGTGTTGAGTCCATCCAATGCCCTTCCTCCTCAGTGGCAGGGGTCAAACACCACGTGCTGTTGAATACTGTTCCCAGAGCCCTGCAGAGACATTTGCTCCTGCCTATAACATTGGTGCCTACGTGGAAGAACACAGAGACCGGAATAGGCTGGATTAGGCATTGGTCTCCTCTCTGGAAAGTCAAGATTGCAACCCCCAGCAAGTGGCAAACCTCTCCACATGGCAAGTATGGTCAGCAGGTCAGGCATAGTGACTCTCCTATCACCAGGCACCACGCATCACTTCTGCTGTTTGGAAGCACAACCAGCTCCCCATCAGCTACAAGGGTGATGCAACTACAAGTCATCAAGCAAGGCAGGAGGAAACCATAGAACAATCCTGCCAAACTTCAGCTGTTAATCAAACACACATGTGGTTGTTGTGCAGAGAATAAAAGGGGTCTTTTTGTAACTGAGAGGAGGAAAGGAGAATGAGAGAGAAATTAGCAGCAAATTTGGCTTGCATTTTGAGCGTGTTTTCTAGGACAGATGTTACAATTAAAACTAAAGTATACAGACAGATCTGACAGTGCATCAAATAACGGAGGAAAAAACTACTGGCAATTACCTGCCAGCTATCCAAAAAACAGTAGTCTGCCAGATACACAGAACTGTATTTCATATTAATGATCTATTTGCAGATCATGCCAGTGCTTGATATATGGTAAATTTAATTAAAAAAATTTCTACAATGCATGCTACCATGTTGGTTACAGCCAGAATGAAGCAGAGGTGTTCTGTTCCCTGTGGTACTGTAGACACTATATTCCCATGGTGGTTATACAACACAATTATGTTTGGTTTATATATCTTACAGGCGGAGGTCATGGAAAATTCTTAAATTCACATGAAAAAACAGAAACTTCAACTATATAAATAAGTACACTTCAGAGAATTAAAAGCAGGAAAAAAATCTGTGAAAAGAGGAGGATGTCATTGCCTTGATCACAATGAAAATAAAAATTTAATTTTTCTTATATTTTGTCAGGTTTGTTTTATTCATGGTGGCAGCCTTAAAGCAACTTTAAGTACTTCCAAACTAGGCAATGAAAGTCATGCAGCATTACATAGCTGGTGTATTCTGGTTTATAACCTTCTTAGATGATAACAATCCTAACATTAATGAATAAACGTAGGAGTATTTTTATTTAGTAGGGTATTGCAAATCTATATTTGTCCTATACCTTTTCCATCTAGTGTCAAAAATAAAGTGCAAAGGATCTCATATTTCTTTCTGCAACATGGTAGTAACTACTACTGAGTTTGCTGAGATCCTTCCAATTCTGCAAGGGCTAAGAATGAGCAAAATCATAAAATGCCATGTCTTGGCCTTAGATGGGAATAAATATTGTAGCCTTTCATAAGTGAAGGTTTCAAAAGTCACAGAAATTGTGACCTCAACACTACAGGCTTGTGTGTCAGTTACCAGTAATTTAATATAGACCTGTAACTTAACAGTGGTATCAAACGCATTAATTTGCATATTTGATATATAATTTCAAATTTTGATCTGATATTAATTTGCAATAACTAGAAAGTGGGGGGGTATTTAATATCCTTGAGAGCTTTGCACATTTTTGTTCATAATAAAAATATCATTCCTACTTTTCTATTTAATTGTTGGGTTTTAAGCTGAACTTCTGTTTGATCTTTTTCTGTAATTGTTTTTGCTTTGAATTATACAGCCTCAAGTACATTGCTAATATCATTGCATGCCATTGAAACACAATTTTTTGGAATATAGTACGTTCATAGCTGTTTAGCCCAGTGGTTAGGATCTCAATTTACCAGTGGGAAGAGGTCAGGATAAATTATAGTCTATCCTGAATTTTGGACCTAAAAAAGTATTTGAAAGATTTTATGTGACATCTTTTCCTCACAGGGAGATAAATAGAATGATCTAGTTAGAGTTGTGCATTCTGGTTTTCTGTATTTATTTTCTAATATGGAACAAGATTTTCTCATTTACTAATGCCTTAAGACATTTATTCATTCATTCCTCTAATTGTTTATGGTTTAAATTTGTGTATAAAAATAGAAGGAAACAAAAATCTTCCCCTTTCTCAAGATATTTTAAAAATTTATAAAAAGTTTCCTGTCAAGTTTAATGACAAATGCATGGGTTTTTCCGGGGTAACACTCAGGAAGAATCCTTAAAAATTTGTAAGAATTTTTATGTAAAATTTATTGCTACATTTCTTTACTTGGGAGATGCTGACCAGTAGAAGTCAAGCATCTGAAGCATTGAAAGACCCCATGAAAATGCCCTTCTTTATAAAAATAAAAATAAATTATTAATCCTTTTCTGCTGGCAACAATAATATTATTTTTGTACCAAGACAAACCCTACAGTTAATTATCACTTGAACATTAATATGGTTCTTCTTTGTACTGCATCTCCAATTGGATTACACAGTTACTGAGCTGTTATAGTGGAGACTGGTAGTGATATTCTGTATGTCTTGAAACAGGCACCTGACTGCAGAAGTGTTTATTCATAAATGGTCTAGACCATAGCTAGCAAAACAAGAAAAAAGGCAGGATGTCTGGGAAAAAGCCACAACTGAGACTGTGTAACTGAGCAGCTGTATAAAAGGTGCTGCAGCTGTAGTCTTTAGTATTATTTCTCTTTTCTTTCTCATATATCCTACAGTTCACCGGAGATACGTGTAGCAATGCAGACACATACGAAACAACATAAGTGGCTTACGGAAACAGCTTTTGTGAAATGCCAAAAAGAATTGTGTTTTTAAGCTTCCTAGGCACTACAAATCAATACAGAAAGAATCAAAGTAAATTAAATAAAATCAAAAAATCACTCCAAACCCAGCCACGTTTTATGTCAATTAGCTCATGCTGACTCCAAAGCTGAGTTCTGCAAGTCGCCACAAAACTGGTAAAATTCATTCTTATTTACCTAGTTCTGAAGAAGTGGCATCAGCAATATTATCAGCCACTTCCACTATGGTCTTTCATTCCTTTCTGTGTCTCTCATGCATGGTGCATTTCTGTGTCTTAACCCTTTGATATCTACTTGCTCTGTCAGCTGTCTGCTGTCACACTATTTACTCAGATCAGGAACATTTCCTCTGATGAAACAGCACTATAAATTCTTCATTTCTTAAAATTATGTTCTTTAGAAGCCTGCATTCATGATTTTTTGTTTGTTTGTTTTCTTCAATGTGATTAAACAAAAGTGGACTATACAATTCAATACAAAGTAACTAGTTTGAACTGGTGAAATACAATTAAGACAAATATTAACTCATACCTGACAAAAAAATATGTAGAGAATTTTGTCCAGCAGATAAAAAAAAAAAAACACCAACCCACAACATGTATGTCCAACACCTTATGAATATCAAAAATCTAATTCTGCTAACATGGACTTTTACATTATAGCATGTAAAGGGAACACTACCATGTAAGGTTCAACTAAGGGCTACGCTATTTATTTTATTAAGGACTGGATTATTTTTATAGTAGTGATTTACACACAATCACTTCTACAGGAGTAAAACCTTAAACACTGCTTTGAAATCAGTAAACTTTGGAGAACCCCTGATGTTTCTAATGGAACATTTCAGATTACATAAAAAATACATTTTGTCTTTAAATTTAAGGTCAGATTTGCTCATAGTGACACCCCTTCCCATGGAAGGAGCATTCTGTTATACTGGATGTGGGTTTAAGGCCACATTAATGCTCTACAGGTAGAAACAGATGAGATAAGGGAATTCAGATAAAGCAGTTAACTGAAATGTAACAATTTGATGGGATTAAATATGTCATAAATAGATCATTTTAGTAATAGTTATCATTTTCACTTTTGCTAGGTACTTATACTCAAGAAGAAATCAAAGTATTAAAGAGCAAATAATTGTAGAATACTTTGCATTTAAAATTCCTTTCACCAAGTGGTCATTATTTTAAAGCTTTTACATCAGCAGTAACACCTGTATTAAGAATATTACTTTTTTAAGGATCACAATAAAAAGGCTGTTAGAGAATAACAAAAAGCTTGCTGAAAATTGAGGGAACTTATGTCTATCAGACATTTTTGCTGTTAAATCCTGGTTTTCTTTTCAATTTTTAATAACAGAATTGAAATGGTGATTCATCATGTGTAGAAAATGATGTTGAATGAAAAAAAAAAAGATTCTAAAAAAGTCCATAGAAAATCTAGAATTATCTGATAGATGTCCCATGAGTGCCCAGTGCTTGGCAATCACAGACTTTCTGAGCCAAAGAATATATTTAGAC
This sequence comes from Lophotriccus pileatus, assembly GCA_035583135.1. NCBI lineage: Eukaryota > Metazoa > Chordata > Aves > Passeriformes > Tyrannidae > Lophotriccus > Lophotriccus pileatus. The sequence goes on along the minus strand of JAWWES010000081.1, from coordinate 134,264,558 downwards.
TATTGTGTTTAGCAGATAATTAATTGTTCTTCAAACCTATTCATATTTTTAGTTTCTAGACCATGCAGCAATGAGCTTCTCTGTTCCATTTCTACTTTGTTTCACCCTGGTGCCTATATTAAACCTATCAAATGAAACTTGAATTCTCATTTTATGTAAGATATTAAAAGACATTGAAAACTTTGTCATGCAGTTCAGGAGGAGCAGAATCAGGAAAAAAAAAAAAAGAACTAAGATAGACACTTTTTGATCCACTAGAAAAAAACCCACATTCTAAACAATAAAGTAAAACAATTGAGCTACATTTCTCTCATTTTCCCCTCCCCTAAACAAAAGAATTTAACATTATTACAGACAAAAGTGTTGTTAAAGATATAATATGGTAGATTTTATTCTTGATGAACTTTCAACTGAAACAAACCACAGAAAAGAGGACAAAGTTGTGGATTTAGGCTTTTTAAGCTCAAAAAATAATTAGAATGTAAAGACAATACAATGTAACAGCAGCCTGGTGTCTGACAAGGAAAATTTAGGACTAACAATTAAATTTCATATAGGCTTTCATTATACATTTTAATCTTTTGAAGAAATATAACTGAGAATTTTAAATTTTAGGATTATTCACATCTGTATTATTTTAATTTTAACTTGTTTTTGTGATAGTTTGGACCTGGCTCCCTGCCAAATGCCCGAACCCACAGTGGCAATCCCCCCTTCCCCCTCCCTTTTCCCTCAGGGCAAAG
>JAWWES010000081.1:134221564-134253459 GCA_035583135.1 Lophotriccus pileatus | reverse complement strand
TTATTAGTATATGAAAAGCCATCTATTTATTTTTATATATTTATTTTGAAGATAATAAAGTCTTTGATTTTTCCAGCTCTTGTTCATCTACTTTGGTTTTTTACACTTTAGCTCTTCTGCGGACCACAGGTTGTACTCCACAGAGCACCAGTTACCTTCAGTACACTTTGTTTGCAAATTTAAACCAGACTTGAAATCAAGGAAGTGAGAGTGTTAAAAAGACATAGTAGGAGGCATTTCTGCCTGACATGCTTAACCATCTTTTTCAAAAATGCATCCTACTTCCACTGCAGTCAGTGGGCTTTTACCACTACTTCCAAGGGGATTTGGGGTTCACAGACACAAAGCTGATTTTTGCTTCTTAAGGTCCATTCTACAAAGAGATAATTAAAAAAGAAGTCTGTCAGGTGTGGGAAAAGGTGAGGGGAAGAACAAGAGTGATTGCTGTCACACTGGATGGAGCTAATTAAAGTTCTGCTACATTACTGATTTTCTCTGCTGATTTTTCATGCACAGATCAAAAATGTTAGGTTTTATTTAACAGAACCAATGATCATTATTGCCTTTTTACTAAATAGAAATGTAAATATACCTCATAGAAAACAGGAAAAAAGCAGCTGAACAAATATATGTGCTGTATTCAATTTGCAGCCTCATTTAGAAGAGTAAGCAAGGGTAAATTGTGGCAGTGAGATGTACACAAAGATCAGACTGGGGAAACAGATCCAAGAGATCCATTTTCGTAAATACATTTTTCATGTCTTATTCTGTCCTTTTAATATTTTTTCTAAATATTCTTAAATATGTTTGATTTACATTTTATGGCAATCCCCATAGAGGACCCAAATATGTATCAAATTTCATTATTGTATATTGTACTGTTATAATGTTTATACCAGTATTACAGGTTCATTTTGTACTTTCTAACAAAAGCTTCTCACTTGAGTCATTCAAGCAATTCTAACAAAAACATGATGAGGTTTTTGGGAAGTAATATCAGGCACCATAAAATTTCCTAAATTACAGTTGAACATCTCTTAAACTAATCTTTCCAGATTCTTGTTTTTCATGCTTTTTCTCTTATGAAACAAAAAATCTGTTTATGAAAAAATTACTAGGTGCATAATCTAGCTCTGTGAAAAACCATAATGTGTGGATTCTTCTATTTGTCTGCCCATATACAATAGCCAAGTAGTTCCAACTTGGACTATTCTGGGATTCTGTGAATCCAGCAGTCTCTAATGGCTACTGCACCATTCTAGCTAAATAGTTCACATTATTTTCTCAGTATCTATGAAGCAAAATAACTTTAGCCCAGTACTTTTTTTTATCTTTAGTTGAATTGTAATGGCTAGATAACAGACCACAGGACTATAATTCTAAAAAACTTCCACTTAAATACTTCGCATTAGCGCTTCTCTGCTACTGTAAAGAACACACTTCCTTTTTGACATTAGTAGCTAGTATGAAAGTGTTTTGTGACCTCAGAAAACAGTGCTTCCTTTAAAAGATTTGCAAATTTCTTTTTCCAAATCAAAAATGTTGTGCTCTTTATAATATTTTTAATGAAATCCCATCTATCATTCTGGAATTCACTTGAAAACTGATTTCAATAAGCCAGAAAATTAATATGGTGATCTAAATGTTCAGTTACTTTACCCATAATTCTTTCCTGAATATATTTTTACCACCTGCCATATAAATACATCATTAGAAAAACAAGTAAAGAAATTACAGCTACAATTCTTGGGACCTGAAAGGCTTTCAAAATCAGCCACTTTCAGTTGATAGAAATGTTTTATGGATTATTAGAAACAGTCTATTTATTCTCAAATGCCCAATCATGTACTAAATAATAATAATGGGTGGATAATTTGAAATATTCGAAGTAATCAGTACAGAATATATACTGTAATTATAGCAGTGAAGTATTTGCTTAAGTGAATCATACTGATAAATTAACATTGCCACAAAGTGGTCACCTTTAATATAGAAAAAGCCAAAACTATGAAAAAGCTCTGATATACTAATGAAAATCTTAGTAAAAGCTCAACACTGTACACAAAGGTCTGTACACAGACTTAACTGTTATTATCCTGAGTATTTTCAAAGATAAGTTGTATTCTACACAGAGCTGACATCTGTAGTAAGAAGTAAACTACAGAGGTTATTTTGTCATGATTTAAAACTTCTGATATTTCTGCAGACAAAAGAATATAAACTAAAAAAAGCATTAAGCTCAGTGTTATTCTTGGAACAAAGGGAAAAATGCCAAACTGAAATATAAACTATCTGTAAATCCAAAAAGTGCCATAATTCTGCAAGAAAATGCATGGAAAATCTGCCCTTTAACTCAACAAAAAATGTCATGATATTTGCAGGTTGGAGAAAATAACCCCTTTGACAAGAGCTTTTTGACACATTGCTAATACATACAGTTTTAATGTTGCCTGCTGTGTCATTTAGGTCTCAAGTAATTACTTAGCTATGGACTGTGCAAGCTAAAGCACTGAGTTTCTGGGAACAATGATTCCATGATGACAATGATGGCACAAACAACACAATCACACTTTCAGACCAGAAGACCTGGTACCAGCCTTTAAAGGGTTTGTTTGTCTTCCAAAGTCTTCAGTGCAAATCTTTTATCCTTATGAGGCATAAAATAAATCCTTAGGAAAAAAAATTATTTGGCCTAAAATAAGAAGTTTTTATGAGAAAACTGTCAATGTTTGGAGAAGACTTATACTTCTGCTGTGATAAAAACAGATAGTCTATTACTCCTCTTACAGTTAAAAACACAGATGGAATACACCTATTGATAGCTCTTCTATGCCTATGTCAAATTATTATCCTCTCCCCTACTTCAGTCTAAAGTTGTTTACACCTGGGCAGATGTAATTCTCTTACAATTACACTGCTCTTATATGATGCAACATTCATCAGATTTGACCTGTCTGAAAAGGAGCAGTTCTCAAGAATTCCATATACTTGTAAGAAGTACAGAAGTATCAGAATTTATGAAACAACAAGAAGAAAAAAATCTAATGTCTTGTTCTCAGGAGAGAATTATATTTGTACCCCTCCTGACAGATATTTAACCAATTTGTTTTCAAAGAATGTCACATCTGAAGGCTCCACAACCTCTCTCTGCTTGTGTTCACTGCTCTCACTATCAGAAAAAGTTATCCCATCTCTACAATATTTTTTCATTACATCCTATTGTAGTCACCAAGAACATGCAGAATCCTCCCCATTTTAAGAACCTTTTTATATACTTGAGACCATATTATCTTCTTTTCTCTCTCTCACACACATGCACATATATATATATGCAAATCATTCTATCTCTCCTCACAGACTTAATTTCTGCTACCTTTGGGCACTGTTGTTAGTGTCCATTAGGATTTTTTTAACTGGTTCACATCTTTCTTTAACAGGAGTGTCCAGAGTTACACAGATTTCTCTTACCGGAATCTTACAGCTCCCAAGTATTACTGAAGCATTACCCACATAATTCTTTGGCATTTATTTCTGCTTACATAGTTTGTGCAAAAGTGGAGACACAGCATTGATTTCTGCTTCATTTCATGATCCTTTTCAAAACTTTTCTGCAGACCTAGTTACATGGTAAATTATTTCTCTGCATCGTGTGACTAATTATCTTAAATATGCTACCTATGCAAATATATTTACTGAGTAACATCTTTCTCACCTTTGGGGCACTTATTCAGGATCATATAAAATGTTGGGCTTCTTTTTATTGTCTTCTTATATCTGTAGGTGTTCCTGTTTTTTTGTTTGAAGTTAATTTTAATTGGCATATTTATGTGGTGTCCTGTAGTGTATCTGAATGCTGAACAGGACTAGATCCAAGAGAGTCCCTTACAACTCTGTTCAACATATCCTTCTCTTCTGAAGTTGTGAAATTGTAATTCCTCGGTCCCATGCATGAGAACAGGAAGATTTTAAAAAGAGAATACATACTTATCATCTGCGTAATCTGCCTCACAGCATCTAGAATCTGACATATTGAAAGAGTGAGGGCAATTTGAATTAGGACATGCTTTATTCCCAAAGAAACATTGCAAATTGCAGGATTTAGCAAGGCTATATCATATCTACCTACAGGCTTCACTGAAATGCCAGATATGGTTAAAACAGTGTGTCATAAACATACTGAATGCTATTCCCCTTCAAACAAAAAAGTCATAAATCATTCCTCTGTCATTGCACATTCTTACTGCCTACAAGCTCCAAAATCAAAACTCTGTACATGTCAAATCTTTTTTTTTGGTTGGCAGTCAGGGAGCAAGAACTGCAGTGCATGAGTCTAGCTGAAGTCACATTAGATCATGGTGTCATACCCACAGGAGTAGTAGAGACATGGTCTGACCACTTGAAAAGGAAAGAGTGTGACTCAGGTTTAGTGGCCTGGAATAAGGTGGCAGAGAGACATCCATTCCAGACAAAGTATTACTTGAGCGTGCAGCAGGTGTAAAATTATTTTAAATCAAAATGACAGTGCTCTGCTTTTACTGAGTCCTATGTATGGCACTTCTGCTCTGGTAACATGTCAAGAATAATACAATAAAATAAAGAGAAGTAGGAACAACAGCGGGGTAGAAAAGAAAAAAACTCATTCATTTAGCAATCAGCAGTGGAAAAGATGGAGATGAAGGTAGAAGAGGGTGGCTCTAAACAGGAGCATGCTAATGCAAGAAGTGCAGCTGATGGTCAAATATTTCTGTGCAGGATAGAAAGACGAGAGCAACAAGGGTGAATAATGTAAATACCTTGGTCCTATCAGGGCATAATAATTTAGAAATGCTGAATATTGCAGAGAATCAGTCATATTATTACAATTTTTCTGTAATAAACACCACTATACTGGCATAGTAAAAGCCAAAACATTTTAATTTTGAGATTAGATGTAATCTTAACTGCAGCAATTTATCAAAAACAAGAAACACAAACTCAGGAGCACCTTGACAGTTCCAGATACAAAGCAAGACACTAAAACATAGTAGCAACTCCTGAATGTATACAAAGGAATCCTAAGGTGTTTTGTTGTCTGAATATTACTTTCTCCTTATTAATACATGTGTCCTGACTGGAGCAAAGCAATATGTGAAGCAATTTTCATGGGAGTGGAGTTGCAGTTGCAAACCATCAATTTCGTCATCTGGAGATTATCAGTACATTAAATGCATCTACAAATATTGCTACTGACTAGAAATTCTAGGATTCAGTTTAATAACGGCTTCTAACTGAGAATTTAGTAGGAACCAATATTAGTCTAATGAAAAAACATCATGCTACCTTTAATAATCAGAAGCGTTCAAAAACAGACCTCATTTGAAGTCTCAGCATGAGCCTGAGACAGGTCTTATAGGGCTTCACTGAAAGCAGTGCTGCAGTTCTGCTTGAGCAATACCAACATTTTATGAATCCTATTTTATTACTCTGGAGGTGATACGGTACCTTCATATATTCTGTTAAGAATATTCAACCTTATGAGCTTAGTATCTACTTAATATCTACTACCCTGATTTAAAAAATAGCAATTTCTTGATGTTTTCTGCTGTTCTCCCCACCAACTGCTCAAAATGGGTGTTGTGTTTTATGAGTGGTACTCCTGGGTTTCGTGCTCCCACTAAGACTCTCCAAATCACGCTGCCACTGCTTTCCTCCCCTCCCTCCCCTTCCCTGCTGTAGCTGGAGAGGAGAATTGGAGGCTTCTCAAAATAAATAAATAAAAAAAATAAAAAATAGTAATATTTCCATTAATAATTAATCCAACTGGGCTTTATGTTATCCAGAGTGATTTTATTTCTCCCTTTATTTTGATCTTAAAAACTTATTGCGGGATAATATAAACACAAATAGCTAGTGACCTGCTTACACACCACTTCCATCACTGCTTCTCTCAAAGCTAATTTTTGATCTGTACTACCCTTTTTGGTGGGAAAAAAAAAAAAAGAAAAAAAAAAAGAGGATAGGAAGGAAGGAAGAAATGATTAATTATATTCCTAAGCAATATGGAACTGATTTAAATGACAGAGAAAAAAAAAAAAAGCACCAAGTGAGAAAAGAGTAATGTAGGCATTTCACTGGAAAGAGGAATTTAGCTGTCTAGAAATGGTAGAAGGGTCAAATCCTGATATACAGATGTGTGCAACTTCTCTATAGAAAATTTCCAATTTTATAACCTTTTTATTTTATTATTTTAATTTTTTATTACAAAGTTTTTATTTTCTGATTTATTGGTAGAGGAGGAAGAGAGAAAAAAATATCAGAGTAGTAAGCAAAATTCTCAGATTTTCATACGGAAACCCTGTGTTTTCTCCTTGGTTTCCAAGAGAGTTCACTTTAAAATACCTCGTAATAAATTTATCATGCTTAACACAAGGTACTGAAAACTGTAAAAAAAGTAGGTAGGGATAAAGGTAACCCCAAACAAACTTCTCAGAAAGAAGGTTAATATATTCCAAATCTCCCAAAACACTAAAATCAGTCTCATTTTCCCTTGCCAGCTAAATGGCAGAACTATTCAACCATTTGTAATTGAACTGTCAGCATCACTGAAGTGATCATCTTTTAAAAAGGTATGCAGTGCACCAAGAAAAGTTTTTTCAAGCTTTGAGATTCATAAAGGATATTTTTTTAGAACATCTCATCTACACCAAAATAAGGAATAGAAGTTCCACCCATGTGAAACATTCTTCAGTATGTAGAATTAGTGACCCAAAAAGTCAATAGACTTGAATTCCTATCTATATCTCTTTGCAATTTTGGTGACAGAAAAATTCAATTAGTTCAAAGGAGTAGCTTTCCACATGTATTTTAATACTTCAGGAGATATACCAGTCTCTACCTGGGTGACAGAGCTTAACTTACACACATACCTAAAAATGGCTTGCTCTGTAGCATGGCAATATATACACCCCCAACCCTCAGTCACATTAAGTAGCAGTTACCTACAATGTAGTGAAATTCATTTCAGTCAAAAGTTCATATGTGCTACTCCTTTGATATTTTTGTTCCTTCTGTCACTCTTTCCCTAAGGGTTTAGAAAGATGCTAGGTTAAAAACCAGGAGAGAGTTTTGCTTCCTTTTATATATCTCTTTCTAAAAAAAAAAAAAAAAAAAAATCCTGGTATGCAAAATAAACATCAACCCTGTCTTCTTTAAATTGTCCAGCTTGAAAGCTCCTTTGTCCCTCTTGGGCAATCTAACTCCATTCCTCTCATCTCTCTCCTGCCTGCAGGCTCCTTCAAAAGAAGAGAGCAGTGAAACCAAGTTACTAATCAGCTGCTATCCTACTGAGCAAACACTGTTTGTTGAACAGGATGAAAAAAACAATCAATCTATCCAACAAGAAATGTATGTCTTTAGATTGTTGTCCTGAAGTGTGCATAATCTGTAGGAATTGCATGGGAAATGTTCAAACTCTGCAACTTCTTTTGGATGACTTTTTGGAAGTTTTTTATACTTTTAGATCTAAATATTGTTCTATACCACAGTACATTTCTGCTGTGTGATGTACTCAAGCTGCTTTTAAACCAGCTCTTCAGAAAGGTAAATGACCATAAACTGGTGAGAGCAGACAGTTGTTGAAGAGCAGCACACAGTACTGACATTTTATGAAACACCTCCTTTTAAAAACTTCTGCTTTTCTAAAAATGCGTGTACATGTTGAGAGTGTTTTCAAACCCAGAGAGAACAGGGGAAACTGGTTACTCTACGTGATCCAAATTTAGAGGAGTTTTAGACACAACTATGTTTCGTAGAAAGATAAAGCCCTACAAAGAACAGCCAACTTCAATACTTCTCTAGTCTCTAGTCTTATTTAGAAACAGCAATTTATATTGTGCACCAAACAATCAGTAACTTTGCTTTTGGAATGTATTGTTTACTATGTTGGCTACTGAGACTTTTGAGAAACTATTGCTTAAGACGTTGTTAAAGGACGACTTTAAATCTCTAGAGTATAAAGTGCCAGTCACATATCAAAGGGAATCAACAAAACCTTAATTTAGCACAGGATCCCAACAGGCACTGTGAGCTTTCTCTGCGAGCCGACACTGTAGATATAGCATTTTTTAAAAGTGGTTGATCTGGTCTGTTCTGTGCATCCATTCCCAATATTTCAGATTTAGACCAACTGCTTGGACCAACTGTACACCATGCCTTCCTATCCATGCCAAAAATAATGTATTTCTCTCCAAAAATCAGACATTTGACCCGAGTAAAGAATTTTGTGCCTGAAAGCTAATATATTCTATTTAATACTTGATATAAAACAGTCATTTAAACTTTAAAAGCTTTGGTGTTAACTCTCTTAGGAAATATTACAGATAATAGAAGATAAAAGCATTAAGGGTTTTAGCTTAATTTCTAACTGACCTACACATGATTCCTATAGACCTGGCAACAAAATTTTCATAGTTTCACTGGATCATTTCATCCTAATTAGCATCCAGGCATTTCTTGGCTTGTCTCCTATGCAATTGCCCTGCTAAATGATGCAAAGAAGAAAGTAAATGCTCTCTACCTGTGTGGATGAAAAATTTCCTCAAATATCAAATAATCTCAAATGGATAAACTCAGAAGAAATACCAGCATCTAAGAAGAAACAAACACCTTTAACAGCCGAATAAAAAACTACCATGTTAGACCCCAAATCCCATCATGGCCAAAAACACACCTTATATTGAGGCACGAGTTTAGTATTTGATCAATTAAGTTCTACACAGACTAAATCAAATGCACAGATTAGTTATAATTTGTCCAGTGCAGTGATGGGAGCACAGCCTAAATAATGTAATTATTAAAAAAAAAAAAAAAAAAAAGAAAACAAAACCAAATAGAAACCCCCCCTATACCCTATCCTGAATTAATAATGTAGTTGACTTTTCATACATAAATCCACTCATATCCACCCCCTCTATTATTCCTACTTGCCCAATGTCCCTCTGCTCCCCAAGGCTAAAAGCTGGTGTTTCTGTAGAAGGGGCTACAATCAGCATTTAGAGTTCTTTGCTGAGATGAGCATGATATCAGTGAGGTGGAGAAACTCCTTTCATCAGTCTTGGGTCCATATTGGAATTTTTTTATCATTTTAAAAAGCCTATTCAACCACTCTTAGTGCTTAATATTGTTAGACCTCCTTTATCACATATAGTAAACAATATGTTATAGAGCAGATATTAACCTGTCACAGTGTCACTGAAGAATTAGAGCTAAGCTCTACATTTTGAACATTAGGTATTCTTACAGTTATGGCTGTTTCACTTGTAACTTATGTTTTCCAGTTCAGACATTTATCTGAAAGATTTTTCAAATTCAGCAACTTTGGGTGAATGAAAAATAAGGAAGAATAATGGAGCAACTCTGCTTAGTAGCTGAGTGGGGTAGTCCTTTAGAGAAGAGACTGTTTCAATCCCTACTCTGCATCCTGCATAACAGCTGTCTGAACTTCACACTACAATCAATGCCAGAAGACCTGAGCAACAGGAGAACATCACCTCTCCATTCTCCTCCATAAAATACTGGGACAGAGTTCTCCAAAGTGGGTTTTTATGGCAATATTGCAAGTGCACAGTACCTAGGCATGCTAGGAGGGATGGTGCTCAGGAGATTTATCAGAGCACAAATAATCAAGTTCCCCATTATATTCCCATACTGCTCAGTTCCAAGAGCTGGGCTTCCATTGCCATAATGAAGCATCTCTATTTAAGTTTTACAAGGAAATTGCTAACATTGATCACCCTGATACAAAAACAGTAGTGAAAACACAGTTTTAGAGACTAATATCACTGTCTTCCCTTTTTTAAGTAAGCTTTAAAATAACTTTAGCATATACCTCATTTTCAGAATGAATACTTTATTTCTTTAATAATATTTCCTTTATGTTGTCTCTTCTCTGGGAAAAATGTTTATTTTATAACCTCTAAGAGCAATGTTCCAACTTTAAGTATTAAAAATACTAGCATAGTAGTAAATTCTGATATTAAAGAAAATATCATTTTCTACTGCAGGTAAGTACATAACTTTTAAATTGCTGTATTTTAAAAATGAGCTAGCATTATTTTGAAAATCATACTGCTTATTGTAATGATGAATTAGCATTCAGTAACTTCATTGAGCTATAATACTATAATCCAATGACAAAACTAAACAATATATTTTCTTATTCACATGTAAGATGGAACAACTTTTCTGAAGCTCAAAATGCTCAGGTACCTTAAAAATAAACCTGATTTAATCTTGACTAGAGAAGTGGGAACTTAAAATCAGCTTAATTTGACAGATATGTGAATCTTGGAAAGCTATGAAGATTGCCTATTCCTGTATGACTGGGTTATCTCTATTTCAAGATACAGGACTGTACATGAAGAATAGATAAATTTAAATAATTCTAAACCTCATACAGTTTCAAACTAATTTCCGTTGAGAATTGGGAAAAAATATGTTTGTTATATAATACCTTTCTATAAGGACAGGTAAATGTCACTTCCTATCTCATTCCATTGTCAAATGTGTTTTAAAACAGAAAAGTTTCTTAAATGCTATAGATACTTTTTTTTTTTCCTAACTTCTGACCTTCTATTCACAAATGAACAGTACAGATTTAATATTTTATATACACAGTACACTTTCCACTCTAGTAAGGCAGGAAACATAATTATGAAGACATATTTTAATATTTAATTTTAGCTGAAAGTAAACATAAGAATATAATGAAGTTACCTGGAAAAAGTCATGCCCCAGCACTCTCTTTTTTGGCTAGGAGACACATTGCATTGCTTTGCCACACAGGAACTGCATGGGCTTCTGGGTCTATCCTCCTTGATTCAGATCAGCCCAACAGAAACTTAGTGGAACATAAAGAATTTGTAAACCCCCAAAGAATGCAACGTGTAAACCCCCAAAGAATGCAACGTGCAAACCCCCAAAGAATGCAACGTGCAAACAGTGGGTTATACCCCTCAGTAGCTAAACTAGTGGCTCGTAAGACATCAACTCCTAAACTCTTCCTGCTAAACTTAGACTATAATCTTACAACTGCCATTCCTCATCCTTTTCCTTCTGCTGCTAAGAGACAACACATTTTCTAAATCAAGGGTAGTTTAGAAGGTGCACTCCAACAACTGACACACATCCTTCATTAGTACCTAAAATGAACTGTCATTACAAATTACTCTGATTCTTTCCTTTTCTGGAAGTTTTGATGAAACAGTTCAGTCTGTTGAAACAGACCGAACTTAATGTGGAAGAGGTTTCAGCAGACAGTTTTGTCTTTGTTTTCATAATGCCATGATGCATCAGTACAGTGGAAGAAAACAGAATGTCACTGCGAAACAAGTGAATATTTCAGAAAGTAAAAGTATATAAGTAGAAGGTATGACACAGGAGTTAATAATAAGCATGGCTCAGATGCACAGTGATCTGTATTTAACCCTGAAGAGAAAGCAGAATTTCAGTTTGTAGTATTCCTTAAATTAGAATAATTATCCAGGGTTTTTAATGCAGCTTTTTATTGTACATGGTCATATATAATGCAGCTGGCTTACACCATATTCTCCACACAGTTCAACAGTGCAATCATACTGCTGTTTTCTGCGCTTGAAATGTTTCTCTGCTATCAGTTAAATGTTTCAGAAGACTAGAAAAGAACAAAAAAGGACCATTAACATATTTGCCACAAAGTCTTTTAATTCTGTAAACTATAGTTCCAAATATCTCTAACAAATTACTTTCAAATAACATACTTCTAAAACATCACCACAGAATCACTATAGTAAGAGAAAATTTACAGTCCCCAAAAGATCTTGATAATCTTATTTAGTTTTGAATATCATCAACTTTGCCTGGGACTTCTGTGATGTCAAGCAAAAAATGACAAAAAAAAGGCAAAAAAAAACCCAAACGAAACAAAACAAAAATTAAAAAAAAGGACATAAAATAAGAAAACAATTATACATTTAAGAAAAGGAATCAGTGACATTAAAAAAAATATGTGTGTGAATATACACACACACACATATATATATATATAAACAGAATTCTTGTTAAGAACATTCTTTCTTCAGTAAAAAAGGAATTTTTTATAATCTAACCTAAGTTTTGAATGAGGAATATTCTCTCTCTCTAAAATAAAGAAGATAGAGATAAGACCTTCTCTTCAGCAACCTTACCATTTCAGGATGCAAAGAGATTAATAAGTTTTTGTTAAGTCTTATACCACCAGTTATAATTTAAGCACAAATTATTTATTTTTTAAAGAGGAAGGATAATACAAATTGATCAGAACATCATCACAAATATATTCTCAGCACTATACCTCATCACTTTGAACTTATTTGCATTTAGAAATTAAACTGCATGTTAAAGAATACTAAATATTGCTCAGGACTTGCAGAGCTTTACAGACACCCGACTTCCCACCTTCTGGTAAGATTTACCAAGGGTGCACGCGCCTCAAGACACCAAGCATGGTAGACTAGCTGAGTGTCTTCCTAAAGAATTACTGGAACAGAGCTGGGATTTTACTGAATCACTGGTGCTACATAAAATTCCAGAGAGCATTCAATATGGATATTTTTGAATAAAGCAGTGTTTGAATAGAAAGCCTTCATTCATCCCAGAATTACAGGTTTTGCAACTACAAGCTACAACTAATATAAAGAAACTTCTGGAAATGCAACAATATTTTTTTTGTAGACATAACATTAACATGCTTACCAACTGACATCACTTTCTTCATTTTGAAAATCAAAGGGTTCTGTACATTTTCATATCTTTTGGGGAAAAAATGAGCTGCATTCTAATTACGTGAGTGGTACATATGCTGGCTACAAGATGGGGAGTCTTTGTGGGATCTGTAGGTAGTATCACAGTGCAAATAATTTCCTGGTTTTGATTAGAAACTTTCAGACCTCAAATTATTGTCAAATAGTATCAGAGTAACACCACATGAAACAAATTAAGAAGGACAAAATGACACATAAAGAAATTCAGGGAAAAAATAGGAAAGAAAGTATTAATTATTATAGTATACTTCTAAAATAGTGTTTGATTTTAGAAAGTAAAGAAAAAAAGGAAACACTTTAGTTGTTTTTTCTCTTTGCTATTTCACCTAATGTTAATGTGAATAGTGCATATCTTAATAGTTTTATTCAGCTGTACTGGAGATTTATTGATGGATTAAGGGGCATTATGGAAACCATCCCTGGAGTCCCCAGTCCCTTGAAATAACATATCAAAAAAAAAGGAAATCTTAAGAATCTTTTTAATTTTTTAAATTTTTATAATAAAACTACAGACACATTAGATTTCGACCATTTTAATGCATACACTTGTTTTGTAAGTGGCCATTTCATATTCTGAGGTTAAGAATTCTCATTAAGAGATTCTATTGACAAATAGTTTTGAAATGTTTTAGACAAGTTTTCTCTTGAAGATTGACAGGTCCTTTAGCATTCTACTACAGAAAAACTTCTACGTGATGACGCTATGTTTTTTTTCCTGAGTCACGTTCTACCTTGCAGCTGGCTGTATATATGTTTTAAAGCTGGTTACATCCATAGTTTCTGTACTAGAATGAATGGAGAACAATTTTTAATGATGTTTGTTATATATTAGTTGTTTTCCAGAATGCTTCTATGTTGAGAAAACTAAGTAAGTGATATAACTAATTTTACCCTCAATATAAGGTGTAAGATATTTTTACTTGATATTTTTGAATTTACAATGAAAATTAGATTGAGGAATTACCTGTTTTGGGCTGGCACAACTACATAATGTCCTTCTCAACAGACACTTACATTAACAATATGATGAGCAAAAAGCAGCTTTGCTTAGAAAACCACATCACATCCATTCATTTCTATGAACACAGCCCTAGAGTGCATCCTGTATCATCACAATGGTGAAACTGTAGCTCTACAGGTTACAAATATATCACTGTGAATGTGTCAGTTTTGCTTCAGAGGCAGTTTTACCACGCATTCTTTCCTTTATCTCATATACAGCTCACAGTTTCTCTTGTCTAGCTCCAATAATTACAAAATTTAAATTCACTTGGGGTGTTTCTCCTTTATGCATATGGACATGTAGTTATAACACTGATTAATCACTGGTATTGTAAACAATATTTATCAGAAGCACACATTAAAAAATTATGTGAAATATGTTCAACTTCACAGCTAAACATTAATTATTATAATAGATTTTGAGACCTTGGTAGGTCATTTGGAGAAAAGTTATTAAATCTCTCCTAGATTATCTTGGAGTTATCAAAAGAATGACATTAATTATTAACAAGATTTATTAAAGAAAATTGTGAAGAACGCAGGTAGTGATTAATATTGCTGCTTAGATAGCAATACTAATGTACTCAGCTGTAATTTGACACCAAAAAAACGCCCAACATTACAGTACCAAGTCAGCATGGTTTCACTTAATTGCTGGGCTACAAATTCTTGTAGAGCAATGGAATAGAGAGAGAATCAAAGGTCAACAGACAGAGACTCCTCCAGTTCCTGAATCAAATGTCATCTGCCTTACAAACTAAGGAAATGATGCATCAACATCTTGCTTAACTGCTAAGGACTACAGAACTTATAAGAAGCCCAAAGACAAACTTCTGAAAGTGAATTATACCCCAGAGTCCTTTCAAGGCTGAACTAAGGAAATTTGTTAGATTTCTACTGAAATTGTTCACCTGCAGATGAAGTGCAGTAAGGCCTTGTACTCATGAAGTCAATATTAACTAATGTGTAAGAAATATTCTAGAGGCCAAGAGAAGGGGCACTCTTCCTGTAGTCAGACAAAGCTACGTGTGCATCACCATGAAGCACAAGTCCCAAAAAATGGTGGCAGTTCCAGAACAGTGACATCTGTGAAGACTGCAACACATTTCATAATGATAGTGGGTGGTTGCAGAAATCCAGCAGGTGCCACATGAGATACAGTTATAGAGGCTTCCTCTTGCACCGGTGGCATCTATATGAAGAATCCATCTGCATTCCACTAATATGTATTCCTGAAAATGCTCCCTTACTGAACCGTAATGCCTCAGCATATACTTCATTTCTGTCACCTATGTCTATTCCAAATAATAAGTAGACCATAAGAGCCTAATTAAAGAAGTTGCTCGCACGCTATCATCACTCTGATATACTTCAGTCCATGTCATTCCCTTTAATTGTCTAAGTTTGTTAAAGAAACAGATTGGAGGAGCCAAGGTAACTCTCTTCTCATCCATAGAGGAGTTTATGTGGTTCAAGAGCACTTATCCTGTTTCACTAGAGATTTCAATATTAATAAGAAATATTTGAACTCCATCCTATCCATTTCTACTGTAAGTTTTCTCTTAAATAAATAAACAGGAGAGAGTAACTTACTTAGTTTCAACACAAAGGCCTCAAAAACTTCAATTAAAAAGAAAGAAAAGTGGGCGGGGAAAAAAAAAAAGAAGAAAGAAAGAGATTGATTTTCCAAGTTTGGAAATTAAGATGGATTTTTGGGTTTGTATTTTCCTTTCCAGACTTAGTAATTGTCTATCTAAACGCAATCCAAGTTTGAAAATTCATAATAATTAATTACATTGTTATAATAATTTAAATTGTATATCTAACCAACGACGATTAAAAAAATAAGTCACCACTCTGTGGAGATACTTTCAGCATTTTTGTATTTTCTTGATTCCAATTCTGCTAAAATTCACTGGAATTTCATTATTACATTTTTTGAAAAAAAGAGTGAGTGCAACAGTAAGCAATCTTGAAAGCATGAGTTTTTAAGACAATGAAACATAACTATTTAAATGTAGAGAAAGTAAAAATATTGTTCCATCAATCTTTTCCTCAACAATCAAACCCTTTTCTGAGTATAAAATGTATTGTTTAACAAGGAAAAAGGACAGGAGTCAGTAGTTACTAGATCTTTTACATATTTCCAGATATTCTTGAAAAGCAGATAGAATCTGGGAAAAACAAAAGTCGTTACTCAATGGAAGTGAATAACATTGTTTGAAAATAAGCATGATGTAATTGTCTTATTTAATGGAAGTTTTGCACTTATTGACAAATTACATAATACACAGCAGTCATTCACCCAGGAAAGAATCAATCCAAATGATTAGGTTGTATCTGTCAGTCACATTCAAAGACTCAACTGGATAAAGCCTTGAGCAATCTGATCTGATCTCACAGCTGACTTGCACTTGCCTTGAGTAGGAAGCTGGACACAGAACCTTCTGGGGTCCCTTCCAGCTTGAACTCTCCTTTCATACTTGATAGCAAACTTTCATTAAGTATCCAGAATTGGTAAAAAGGAGAGAATAGGGTTTTTTGTGCATTTCTAAATAAGCCTTAAAAAAATTCTGGATCCTAAGCAAAAATAAACAACAGGCAGACAAAGAAAGGAGATTGACTGAGTGCTTAATAATTGTTCCTAAAGTAACAGTGTATCTTGAGAAGTATGTGAGGAAATCAATTGCTTTACTTTACATTTACGAAAATAAGTTTAGAATCTTTTTGAACAAATTGCTCCCCATTGGAAAGGAAAAAAACCCATGCTGTTACAACATACACATGGCTCTCTGGCAGACACTGTACATGCTCCTGCATAAAAAGGAGTGTTTGATGAAGAAGATTATGTGTTAAATTTGCTTAACATAATGCACAGTACATAAGTATAGTATCACTTTCTCTAAACTTCAAATTCCAATGTACTTCGAAGGTAATTCAGTATTCACATTTGTTAGCACAGACTAATCTCAAACAAACGCTGCAGATTTTCAACTGACATTTGGATGTACATTTGACAAATGGGAAAGGAAAAAATTAAGCAAAAGGAAAAGGAAAAAACGTCAATATATGACCATCTGAGTTGGAAAGAAAAATACTTTCTCCATCTCACTTTCCCCACCTTAACCACATTTTTAAGATGTCTAAGAATGAACAAAAGAGTTTGGATGTGTTTCTTTCACTATGCTTACCTTTAAATTCCAGACACTGAAATACTAACAATTTTCTACTGTTTCTGTAGTTTTTTTCAATTAGAGTAAAAGTTTTGTAAATGCAGGGCTTAGAATTAGAAGTGGCTATAGTCCAGGAATATATTAAGTGTTTTATGACACACAAATAGTAATGAAAGCAATATTATCAGTATGGGAATCACCCAGGGAAGGCGATTCATAGGAAGTAGGAGAGACTTCAGGAACTGAGAGATCTGCAGGTTGATTAAAATTATTACATCAATTGTATGGTGCCATTTTTTATCATTAATCTTTCTAATAACTTCACACTATCAGAAAGAAATGCTTCTGATATCACAAAACACCGTTTTCTTTATGATCCACATGTTCCATATGCATTTTGTGACATGAATGCTATTGCAAGGTATAAAACATGAAATTTATCACTTCAGTACAATAAGACTGTGCTATAAATACGTTTCTTTCCCCAAACTCACTTTTTAGCAATATTTTTTCCCTGCTTAACCAAAAAGATAAGTTCCAAATTTCAGTTCAACAGACCCAACACAAATTGTTATATTTTATTCACACATACACACACAAAACCCCCCTTAATTCTCAACATAAGTCTACTAAATCCCCTGTATAATTTTTTTTTTTTTTTTTTGAAATTTGACTCAATTACACCTATACAACACAGTCGAATATAATTCCACTGATTCCTGTGAGAAGATAATTGGTACATCCACATAGCAGATGAACCATAGGTTCTTTTTAGGTTTCGGATACACATTCTGAAAACATACAAATTATGAATAATTTGTATAAAATTCATTTGTAAAATTGAACTGAAGTTTTACACTAAAGATAAAAGATATGCAATATTTTTGATCATGTAAAATGCTTGTACATGTTTTCCACAACATAGACCAAAATCCACTCTGTTGCATAGTAAATGTGTAAGTAGCTGTACCCATATCAATGTTGCTATACAGTAAAGTGAAAATACCTCTAATCTAACAAACAAACCAAACCAAACTAAAAAAAGAGCCAAGGAAACAAACAAATATAAAACCAACCCTGAACAAAAACCAAAACAGTCCATTCAGGGTCAAAGATTGGAATAAGTAGTGACTTCACTTCTTTTTAAGCTAAAAACCACACACAGTTGTTTATTTTCCTTAAGTAAATTTTACCATAAAATTTCTTTAATTAGTTTCCGCCCCAGAACTTTCATGGATGAAAAAAAGAAAAAATTAGTTATAGCCTTTTGAAATCTATCAATGAATGATTAACAGAAACTCTGATGATTTCTTATTTCTGGTTCAGGACCGCTGCTAGATTTCACTAAAATAATTCTAATTTAACAATAGAAATCTTAACAACCAGACTTTCCTGATATTGTCGTTACATCTTCTATGCTAATATATCGTTCAAATCAAAGGTCTTTTGGAATTTGAGAGTGTACAGCACTCACATCACAAGAAAAACAGGGGTATAAGAAACATGTTTGTTAGGGAAATCCACTAAAGAGAGTGGTAAATGCTCTTCTAAAATTTGTGGTTACGGCCCTCTGACTGCCACTACTTACATATTAAAACTGTTTCAAAAATTTTAAAAGAAATATTTTGTATTGATCTGATATAGAGACAAGACAAGGCTACCTGATATTTTGAAAATCTCAACAATTGCTTGATTTCTGCAATACAAGACCAGAGGTACAGATATTTCACTCCTATCTTCAAAATTTAAAAGTATGATGATAATATCACAGCAGAATGTATTAGCATAGAAAGACCCAAAGTCTCTGATGCAAAACTTAGAGGACTTATAAACAGCTGAAAAGATGCAGGATAAAAAAGTAGGTGACTTCTAAAGTTTCTCAGTTTTAGGTTTAGCTCAGCATCTTTAGATGTGTGATCTGAAGAAGAACAGCCTCACAGATGGTGTAACTGCCTCCCTCCAATGCAGGTCCTTAATGCATAACTGACTTCACACTGCTATTGACTGTCTACACATCTGTGTAAACATCTGGTAATATATATTTAAAACATATTTTAGAACTAGTACTTGACTTTAAAACTCAATGAACTTTTTTTCAGTGAGTCATTAATCACTGAAAAAATGCAATTTTGGATAAGCCAAATGTGACTTGAATTGATGAGTAGTTTTCACTGAAATTAAAATGGTAGCATTTCCAAAAGTGTACAATTTTTATTTCTTTTTAAGACGCTCAGAACTGTTTACCATTGGTAGCAACAAAAAGTTAGATTTATGGAATCTAGAACAAAACAGGAAAAAAAATTTTGCTTTTTCTGTCATAAATGGAAATATTCCATCCTGGAGGACTGACTATTTATCTAATCTGTGCAATGCAGAACATAGTCAATGTAAAAAACTGGGAGCTAATTTGTGGCATTTCTCATGATCACCTTGTGCAAGAGTTCTCTCAAGGCACAGGTTCTCACTCTTCCAGCAAACAAGAAGTCTCAAAAGAGGTTTCACTTATCTGACAACAGTGACCAAAATTAAGAAGTATTGAATTAATGAATTTCCATCCATCCTGTTTTGTCAGTTCAAAGATGCCAATAATTTTTTTAGCTATATTTCAATTACCAACAACAACAAAAAAAACCAAACCTACAAAAAACAAACCCACAAAAAACAACCCCAAAAAACCCACAAAACACAAAGAGCCTAAAACCAAACTTACTATGAAAAGTAACAAGAAATAACCAGGAGCAATTTAACTGTGTCATTCAGTTTCCTATATATTTTAAGAGTCACAGAACAAAATTACAATTGTTCTAATTGATATATAACTTTTCATTTCTTTTCCACTACTGTGGAACTACAGGCTGCCGTAGTGAGAGCTGAGCCTGAACAACATGAATGACTGTTAGGAAACTGTCACCCTGACCCAATAGTTCAGTAGGTCAGTATACAGGATATCTAAAATTTTAGGCTTCTCTTAGGCCAGGAGCCACCACCCTCTTGTTGCTGATCATCACCCTTGAAGGAGTGGAATCAAGAGTTTACTGTGTCTATAAGAGTAAAAAAAGAATTCAGTGTGTCTATAAACTGTCTATTAGACACAAGTGATAAGATGAAACACCTCAGCTGTAACTCCTACTTTTAATTTCTAAATTAATGAAAATATATGATTAGGAAGTTTGGAGTTTGATTAATCTTTTTCCTATTTAATGCATTCACTTTTTTAATAACTGCAACAATAATAATTCCCTCCAAAGTTCAGAAATTTTTTCTTTGAGAAGTCTAGAATTAGAAAATGAAAATAGAAAAATAAAAATACTAAGTAGAAAACAATATGAAAAAAGAGGCAGAGAAGAATAATCTAAAAAAACCCCGGTCACTTATTTTTAAAAATATTGTGAAAATCTAGGAGGAGTTATTCTAAGATATTTGTCTTGTATCACACAGGCTTTACTTTAGATATTCCAGAACAGCTCTTTTGCCTAGGGAAAGGGCCTAGTCAGGACATCTTGTGACAAGGATGACACAACTCACAACCATGTAATATGAGTAGAAATTTTCCTTGTATTACCAAAATACTACTTGGCCATAAATATTACCCTTGAGACCCTAACTCTTGCTACCCTAGAGAAAAAAATTATCTTGAGATATTCAAGATATTCAAGATATTCAAGCAAGCCACTGTACAAGAAAAAGGAATTTTAAAGACTTGTAACTTGGTACATTGTAGTTTATAGTGATTGTGGATTGCCATCATTCAAGCAGTTTCCAAACACAACAAAGCATTTTGTGTTACAAGAGTAAGGGCACTGAAACTTTTAAGATTAATACATTTACAGAGTTGATATTGTCTAGCATAGATCTATTCTACAACTGTACAAAGAAGCTTCTAGCATGAACTACTTATTCACCTGAGGTAATAAAATGAGCTTCACTAGGAGATGCCCTTTAGGCAAAGGGATGAAGAAATCTGTCATCCTTTAAGTCTGTGTTCTTTCTCTCCTAATACTTGGTGAACTGTGATCAATAAACTACCTCAAGATTGACTATGAAAAGTAAGATTTCTTGTGCACCGTAGGAACTGTATATTGATGATCGTCACTGATGTCAGTAAGGAAATTAATAAGCTCTTTTGCTCTACTGCAGTGATGTGTGAATTCATGTACTACAAAAAACATAGCAATAAGGTATTTCAGTGAACAATCTCAGGCTGGTTACTCCTCTTGGGGCTTCAGCTGGTAAAAGAGCTTCCATTATATGTTCATTGATCATTGTAAACCTTGATATATAGTACTGCAATATACTCATTTTCTAAATGCCTAGCATTATTCCAGAACATTTTATTGATTAATACTGGTTCTGGTCACATAGTTCCATGTGTTCTTGATTAATTCAGTCTCCTGATTAATTCTAAGGTTGCTTCCTTCTTTTTTTAACATTACTAATTAGTGGGGAAAGCAAGATTTTGCAATTCTCCAATATGTTCTCCCATCTATGACATACACTTGGCAGCTGTCTTTATCTTTCTCATGCCTTTTAGTCAATCATTAACTGAATATCAGATCAAATATTTAACTGCTCTAATTACAAGCTATTTTTCCTTTCCAGTGTCTCATGCACTATTTCTCAGTTATTAACAGCAGAATTTATATATTTTCATATCCTATATCTCAATCTTTGTTTTGTTGTGGCCTGTAGCCATCTTGACAAAATCTCAGAAATGCTGATAGCAAATCAAACATATTAAGAGAAAATACTGGGCAAACTTAAAAATGAATGAAGTTTCCAAGCAGGGCTTAGGTAGAATCGAGGTTCCTTAAATTAATTTCTTCAATATCAGAAATTCCTGCTTAGCTGCATTGTATAATATAGGATGTGCCAAAGTAGATGGATACCTCCCTGCTCAAAATCATTGCTCCCTGGAGTTTTAACTATGGACTGTCTCAGAATTGCTCCTGCCTGAGGAGCCTTCTCTAAATTTCACATGATCCAGAGTAACTCAGGCATTCCTCAGAACATGTTCAAAACTCAGGTACACTTACATACAAATATAGAAAATTAAATCTATCATAAAATATAGCTATGATCGCTGTCTGTTCTGAAATTATTGGAGGGAGAGAAGCTGCCATTCATCTTTCTGAAGCAGTAACCTTGTGATTATTAGACTTTCCTATGAAATACCACAGTGATTTTTCAAACCCTTCCACACCTATATTTCCAAAACACACATTTTCCAAACTTGGAGTCAGGAAACAGATTAAACGAAAAGTGCCCTGTAAGGACAATGCCCCTTTGAATCCTAGGTGAATTCAAGGGGAGAGAGATGAGAAAGACAACTTGCCTCTCTGTACTACGTCATGTTAATGCTATTCAACACAAGTAGACAATTAATCCTATGAGCTGGGAACAAGTGTCTGAAACACTAAAGAGTCAATCGATTCTACCAACCCTACCCTTGCCCCTGTAAAGTCTGACTTCTTTTCTGCAGAACTCCAACACAAGAGCAGACTGCAACCCCAGCATAATTTAAAGCCTTTGAGATTGAGGCTTGCATCTTGCTGGCAATATATGTGCATTTTAACTCCCTTACGCTGAATGAAACTCTTCTTGCTGCTGAGGATTAGTACCGGTTGGCCATTATATAGAAAGTAACAACTTTGCTGCCTGTTTTAAAAGCATGTTTTCCTGCTTTGAAATACACATTGCAGGAGAAGCTTCTGGGGTCTCATTATCAAGATATATAGCGGTGCAGCACATGACCATGCTTGAGAGAGAGGTGGCATTTCAACACAATATGGCAGACAGCAATTTTTATTTGTGGGAACACAGTGGAAAAATAATGCACCCTGT
The DNA here is from genome assembly GCA_035583135.1 of Lophotriccus pileatus. Classification (NCBI taxonomy): domain Eukaryota; kingdom Metazoa; phylum Chordata; class Aves; order Passeriformes; family Tyrannidae; genus Lophotriccus; species Lophotriccus pileatus. The sequence continues at coordinate 134,230,628 of JAWWES010000081.1, read as the reverse complement.
CCCCCTTAGAATGTGTTATCTTATTGGGGAAAAAAAAAAAAGAAGAAAAAAAAACAAAAACAAAACCAAAAAAACCCCACAGACACTGGTTTGTGACTAACCATACGAAGGAAATCTACTAGAGGAAAGGAAAGCATGACAGTTTTTTACAACCAGTACTTGAAATGCAACAGGAATAATGATATTTACATTGAAATTAGTGGTGCAGTAATATTTTTTATGTACTTTACGTAGAAGCCCATGGGACTGCACTGTTAGGTTACAGGCACATGCTCTGACCACTGACAAGGTGCTGGCTGAGGTTATGCTGATTCAGCAGAACATAGAAGATAACTGACATAGAATAGAATCATAGAATCATAGAATCATAGAATCAACCGGGTTGGAAAAGACCTCCAAGATCATCAAGTCCAACCCTTGATCCAACACTTCCATGGTTACCAGACCATGGCATTAACTGCAATATCCAGTCTATCTTGAAAACCTCCAGGGACAGTGAATCTACCACCTCCCTGGGCATCCCATTCCAATGTCTGTTTATCCTCTCTGTAAAAAATTTCTTCCTAATATTTGACCAAAATTTCCCCTGACAGACATTAAGACCATGCCCTCATGTCCTACTGACAGTTGCCTGGGAGAAGAGACCGACGCCCAGCTGGCTAAAACCTCCTCTCAAGTAGTTGTAGAGAGAGATGAGGTCACCCCTGAGCCTTCTCTTCTCCAGGCTAAACAACCTCAGCTCCCTCTGCCTCTCCTCACAGGACTTCTGTTCAAGTCCCTTCACCATCCTTCTTGCTCTTCTCTGGACCCGCTCCAGCACCTCAATATCCTTCCTGAACTGAGGGGCCCAGAAATGGACACAGCACTCCAGGCGTGGCCTCACCAGCACTGAATACAGGGGAAGAATCACTTCCCTGGTCCTGCTTTCCACACTGTTCCTGATCCAGGCCAGGATGCCATTGGCCTTCTTGGCCACCTGAGCACACTGCTGGCTCATGTTCAGCCTCCTGTCAATCAGCACTCCCAGGTCCCTTTCTGCCTGGCTGCTCTCCAGCCACTCTGTGCCCAGCCTGTAGCACTGCAGGGGGTTGTTGTGGCTAAAGTGCAGGACCAGACACTTGGCCTTGTTGAACCTCATCCCACTGAAATCAGACCATCTCTCCAGCTTGTCCAGGTCCCGCTGAAGAGCCCTCCTGACTTCCAGCAGATCGACACTCCCCCCAACTTGGTGTCATCTGCAAATTTGCTAATGGTACACTCAATCCCCTCATCTAAATCATCAGTAAAGATATTAAACAGGACTGGTCCCAGCACTGATCCCTGGGGAACACCACCAGCGACTGGATGCAGCCCCGTTCACCAGCACTCTCTGGGCCTGGCCCTCCAGCCAGTTCCTAACCCAGCACAGAGTGCCCCTGTCCAAGCCATGGGCTGCCAGCTTTTCAGGAGTGTATTATGGGAGACAGTGTCAAAGGCTATGCTTAAGTCCACATAGACAAATCCCCAGCCTTCCCCACATCCACCAGGCAAGTCACCCAGACATAAAGGGAGATCAGGTTGGTCAGACAGAACCTGCCCTTTCTAAACCCATGACATGGCTGGTAACAGTCAGAGGCAGTGACACAAAAGACATCTGAATCTCACAGTCAGGTGATATCAGCTGTCCTGGTTGTGCCTCCTCACAACTTGTTATGCATCCCCAGCCCCCTCCTCAGTAGGGTGAGGTGAGAAATTGGAAAGGCCTTGACACTATGTAAGCACTGCTCAGTAAGAACAAAAACATCCGTCCGTTAACAATACTGTTTCCAGCACAAATCCAAAGCATTGCCCCATATCAGCTACTGTGAAGAAAATTAACTATCCCAGCCCAAAATCAGCAGACAGTATGTAGCAAAGCTGGGATCAAAGGGAAAGGATAGTCATAAATGTGGGAGAAAAAGATTAAGGATTCAGAAGGGGATAATGAGTACGGCAATGCAATAATTTGCTGGCTGTTGAGGATAACTGATGTGCTTGAACTCTGCAGCCTAAGCTGGATAAGCAAAAGCAGTTGACCTGGTCACACAAGTCAAACCCATCCTTCATTCCAGGGGAGCTGTAAAGGTGACACACCAAAAATCCAGATACCACCAGGCCTGCGGTTGCCCCAGATTTGATGACATCGTCATCTTTATGACCCCTTTCTAACAAATACTTAGAAATGACACAAAAGCAACTGGCAGGCTGTATCCTGGTCCCATCAAGGGGCTCATTACAACCACGAGGATACTCAAACCCTCCTGGATCGTATGCTATCAGCCTGTCAGCAGTACCCTGAAGCTAATTTGATCAGTATCAATCGAATTAACCATGTGTAAGTCTGTAGGCAAAAAGGCATGCATTAAATCTATATTAGGATTTAATTTAGCCATCATGAGCAGATAGGTGATTGTTGACTTAGTCTTTCACAACTATGACTAATATTAATTTATAAGCACCACTGGAACAATAACAAAACTTATGTATAATAGAAAGGTTAAACATTTCAGATAGAAGTAAAAAAAAAAAACCTGTTTATATCATGATCCAACAGAAATCTAATAGTCATTGAATTGTGTTCTGTAAAAAGCTACCTTTTCATAGCCCCGAAACTTTTTCAAAGATAATGAATGAAAAATATTGATTTCCACAGCTATCATGTTCAAATTGCTCTTTACCTTACTTTTGAAAAATATCTTACAAGATTTACACCCTTTCTCCAACAGAAGCTTTAGTTCCATTGTGGCAGAAAACTTTTTAGTCTACTGACATCAGAAAACATTTATTGAAAGTTATTAGAAAAGGCATTAGATTGTGTGATTACAGATGGTCCCACAAGGGCAGTTTCACATTACAGAAAACAAACAAAACAAAACCCCAATGCACACATGAACTATTTGCAGGAATAATCCTGAAATAATTTTCTGTGAACATACTATTATAATTTCATCAGGATAACAGTTGCATTTATCATGTTCCTTTTAGTTTCTTTGCTTTAATTTTAGAAATTTTAATTACTATCCCCCTTCATGAAAAGTTTTTTGATTGATTAAATAATAAGAGGCATACATGCTCCATAACTAGTTTAGCAATGGTGTTTAGCACCGTTTCATTATTCATACTTCTGTTTCAGTTCTATTCATATTTTAATTACTTGCTGAAATTCTTATGCTGTAGTCTGTTGGCTGAAGAAGTAAACATATTGAAATTAGTGAAATCAGAGACCCAAACCCCTCAGAGGGTTTGGTTCCACCACATAGCATTTTTCTACTTCAACATGTTAGCTAAAAATTGGTTTTCATATGTATCACCACATTAATTTTATTACCCTTTAGAGAATGTAGAAGGAGTAAATTAAGGTCTTTGCTATAATATTTGCAGAAAGTCTACATGCTGGAAGTGAGCATAATTTCAGTGATTGTAGCTATATAGATATTTTGCAGTTGTGTTAGTTTTTGCTCACATTACTTGAAAGTATGGGGGTTTTTTTGTTATAAGCTTATATTGGATATTGTGTTTATCTTGCTAAATAAAATACAAATCAGAAAAAAAATAGAGGTCAGCAGTTGTAATTTGGCAACATATACTTTCAAATTTTCTTCAGCAGAGCATTTTATTATAAGGATAAACACTTAAATGAATGTATAAAAATGTATACATTAGTGAAAGACCATTGTTGTTGTTGACAGAGTGACAGCACAAAATGTGTAAGGCCTTAGGAGAGTATTTGCAACCATGCTTTTTTCTCTCAGTCTTCTGTCACATTTTTGAAGGATTAAAATAACATATGCATAACATGAAAAGGGTCACATGTATCTATTCATCTGTTTATGAAAAATAGGAACTAATTAGGAACAGAACCTAATTGTGGATCAGGTTGTGGTATATTACAGTTTTAAACCATATTACAGGCACAGTATGTAGAGTATGAAGCGTATGTATAATAAAACGAAAGCTTTGTCCAGAAATTATAACCTAAAGATCACTCTCGGCATGTGAAATTTATCTTATGCAAGATCTCAGAATAGGACTGAACTCAGCCCTCACCTTGCCATATTGATACCTTTTAAGTCTTTCTTCACTGAGCTTCAATCTGCCAGATGGGTGATGGAGAAGTTGCCAGTGAAGATTTGCTTGAATTTCCTTTTACATGCTTAGTGGATAGGGCTCATCATTCTGGGATTATGCAAGATCTGTTATGGAATGCTTGGAAGGAGAAACTAAAGGTGAGGAAAGGAAAGGATTACAATATTTTGAGGAGGAGCAAGCATGGTAAAATAGAGGGAGTAGAAGGCAATCGGTCTTGTCTTCTTATTAAACTCCATTTCTGACTGGTTGAGGACTGTCTCTGTACATGTGTGTATTTGAGCTCTGAGTACAACTACTGGAGTCAGGCCATGGGTCAGAGCCCATGTGCCCATGGTGCAGCAGCTGGAGAGACCAGACCGTGTATATAGTGTATGTGCATATCTATGTGCAGGTATTTTAGTAGTGAGCATCAGACCAGACTAGTCAGAGAGTAGAATAAGAAGTTTGGGAACCAGGTATCAGAGAGGTCATAGGACACTGAAGATGTGTCTCAGCTGATGTGAGAGCTGGTTTCTGGAGGAGCAAGCAGATTACCAGAGAAGCCAGGATTCTGACAGTCAGCTGTTGACAGGTCTGTAGCTGTGAACCACCTGCTGGAAAAGCCATTTTCATGAGAAAACTGGGGAGACCTGGTGAATCCAGGGACCACTGCTTGGCAAAAGTCCAAGGCCAGGTGATGGAGGAGAGAGCAAAGAAGACAAAAACAATGTCACAAAGGTGCACATGCTCACAGCCCACTGACTGGATATTACAGTAGAGGAGATTGTGCTGGAATTCAAGCCGTGATTATTAACCCTCCTCTGTCCCTTTTCTTTCTCTCTCTCTTTTTCTTCTCCTAATTTTCTCTTCTTGAAATCTGGGTAACTTAAAGTTGAATGGGTTAGAATTTGCTAAGTCAATGCTTTATTTTGACTGAATATTTGCTTTAAAATTTGCCAAGTACCCTTATTTTCTAAAGTTTGCCAGTAAAAGTTTGTTGTTTAATCTCCTGAGATCATTGTCACGTTACTCCTGTGCTCCTGTCTCAGGGTATCAAAGAACCTAAGCCCCTTTAAGAAACTCACTGAGCAAATCTGGGGCTTTACCACCTCCTGGGAGCACAAGGTCATCGTTGCTACCAGCTGGACTTCGAGTCATGGAGCTGCAGCAACCTCACCTTTGATGGACCCACAGATTGACAACTCCTAACAGTTCCTACTCACAAGACTACCACACTTTTCCCCATCATGCATTTAAAGTTAAAATCTAGAGGACTTATTTAACATTTATTTGGATAGAAAAGAGAAGCATTTTGAAGAGTTAGAAGTAGATACTAGTGATTTTTTAAGGGACAAACAACTGTTATTTGGACAGCTCAGGACAAAGCCTGTGTTATAGACACAAAGAACAGTGCAAGATAAAATGAAAAAATTGCAGTGACAGCTTTGCAGAAAAAGAAAAATCAAAAGAGAAAAAGCAAGTAAGAGATTTGTACTGATCAATAAAATTTAAATACTGAATCGAGATGGCCTTAATTACAAAGGCAAGAGGACTAACTCAGGGTAAAGGTAACAGAAAATGCTGGGAAATGTCTGTGATGTGGCAATGAGACAAAAATGGAGCAAGGCATGACTATAAAGTGAGATATTGTCAGAAATTTGATTTTTTTTTGAATTCCACTAATTATCTAGAGAAAAATAAAATTAGGAGAGTATTAATCTGCACATGTGAATTTCTAATTAATGAAAAAAAAAGCATATTTTAAAACAGTGGAGTTTCACAGAGGTTAAATTCTTTCATAACTATTAAATCAATAAACAAACTATTCATGATCACTCAGGGGGGTAGAAGAAAGAAAAGAAAAAAAAAAGAAAAAGAGAAAAAAAACACAAAATAACCAAAATCCTTCCAAAAATATCTGTTGAAATAGTAACTTATTTCAATATCAAAAGAATTCATTCCTCCTAATACCTAGTTAAATTCATGTATCAGAATGCCTGAAGTGTATTCGTACTTTACAATTTCCATCTGAATTCTCCAAACACACAGTTAAAATCTGCCAATTAGAATGAGTAAATAATTTATCAATAGGCTAGACTATAAAACAGTTAAGGAGAAGAACCAAGAAAATCATCAGCTATTTCTGAGGAGATGTTAAAGTCTCTTTTTTATTTCAGTAAAATAATGGGAACTAAGAAAATCTTACACTTAAAGACCAAAGAAATTTTCATATAAGCTATTTTTTTGGGTTCCACATTCTGGCAGTATGGAATGATCCAGGGACTTCTGGGACTTTCAGAGATGTTTAATAAATTTTTGTGAAAAACAGAAATTTTTTTGTTGCAGCTGTAACTGGCAGAGTTGTGCTAGCAGATATCTTGGCTCAAAATTCATTCTACTGCATGTTGCATAGTCTGCTTTATTTCTACAGCATTACTGATGTCTGTTAATCACACATCTAGAAAGAGACAGCAATTGCCAGTGATGGATTATAACTGAAAATATATCACGATATCCGAAATGAGAGAAGCAGCAGCAAGAAACAACCTGTAATGTATTATTCTTATGCTGGAAAATTTCTTATGCTGGAAAACTATTGTTCCTTTGACAGATACTGCAATCCAGCCTTTTTATGACCTTGGTATGAGACAGGACAACCAAGAGCTTTGCTGATATAATGTAATAATTGCACACTAATATTCTTCCTTGCAATTCATGTATAACTCAGTGCTGGATTTCTTTTCAAGAAAAACAGATTAGTATAGGTAAATATAAAACTCCTAGACAAATTTTAGAGTAAAACTGGAACAGCAAGGTATGTAAGATACCAAGCTCCATCTAAGTCCCTATTTTACAGGTTTAGGAAGTCTTTCAGGTTGAACACAAAAATATGCAAGGTCATTTGTATTTTCAAACTATATAAAATTGATTGCTAGAACAAGGAAAATTTTTGTGTCACTTTTACATTTATAAACATTTATTCTTTCCTCAAATGCAAAGTGAAGCTTTCACCAAGTAAATAAAATTGACATCAACAAAGTCCCATAGAACACTAGTCATACTTCTGCACTCCCTCAAACTACTAAATGCAGAAAAAATCTGCATTTTTGGTCCTTAAAAGTGAAGAAGAGCAAATGAAATTATATATATTCAAAAAGACTTGTTAATTTGGAGGTCATACAACTTTAAAATTTTTTTAAAAGCTCTATTTTCTTCTTCCTGTGACACTGAGCAGAATGCAAAAATAATATTGTCTCTCTTATTGTCTTTTTAGTATGGTATCTTCAGTGCAATAATAATAATTCACATAGAGAAAATTTTTGTACACATACTGAGAAATTGAAACAGTACTTGTCAGAGGCCTAAATTTAATAAAATTTCTGTCCTTATATATATAAAAGATTATTGCATAAGTTATCAAATTTAAAGGAAATCACAGTACAAGAAAAAGGTCATATACAATGTGTGTCCTACCGTGATGGCAAACTAAAATGTCCATAAAGAAAATGAATATAAGGAAACAATCATATGTTTCACTGTAAATGTCAAGTAGTGTTATTATAAAAAATGTCACAGCAATAATTAGATGAAAATGGTTCCAATTAGTATGTACTACATGGTTACATTCAGTATATCAATGAAGGGAAGTTAATATTATCACAAGTAGCTGTAAGAGCCTCTAAATATCTTCTAGAGTAACAACTATTATAAAGGAATTCATGTAGCTATAAAATAGCCAAATATTAAAATTTGATTTATAAGACTTCGACTAAGATGCAATTTCTTTTATATTAACTTTAAAATTAAAAATACATGTGTACTTGGGAACTCAGGGCTAGAAGGCTTCTGGGTCAGTGACTTGAGCTCCTGTTATTGAAAGCAAACATAGTGTATAAGCCTTTTTATACATTTCTTCATCTTCATCTCAGAAGGTTTTGGAATTTTTGTCCTTCATTACTCTGAATAAAATGTTGTTCTAATACTTTACTGTTCTCATGGTTTGAAATTACTAATTAACAAAATTAATTTATTCATGCTCACATTATACTTTTTTCTTCTTTTGACAACTTTATCCTTTAGCTTTTGTAAGTCTCCTTCTTGGTGTCTAAACAAACACTATTGATATTCCTCCTCCTCTTCCTTCTACCTAAGTTAGTCAAAGCCTTTTCTTTATTTAATAGGAGAGGTTCTACATTTTTATTTTTATTTTAGCTGTCCTTACATTTGCTGGCAGATTTTATCTGTGAAATATACAAACAAGATTTCAGCTCAGTCCTGTGCAATAACATTCTCATCTCTGTTGGAAATAATTTGTGCATTAAAATCTTAAATCTCATTCAGCTTTCCCTGTCTCCTATCACATGCTGGAGAGGTTTATAGGCATCCTATGGTGAGTAACACAACCAGGTTTTAATGGGATGTCTGCAGCTTGTCAAGTGAAAACCTGTCAGTACTCAGGATAAGTCTGTTTTTCCCAATTTGCAAGGTTAACCAAGACTGTATCACAGTCTGCCTTCTTCATACTGACTGTACTTTCACATGATTTCTAATCGAACAGTCTTCTGTGTTAACACACAGTTACCTTTGAACTGTTGTCATCAATATTAAGGAGAAAATAAAAAGCAATCAAGCAAAAATCCCTTTTTAAAGTCAGGCACAACTTCCTATAAAATGTGAGTAGATGCAGAAGCTCTTTTATATTTCCCTGAGTTGTCATCCTGTGCCACAAAATGATTATTTCTTCTCTAAACCAATAAGATCTGTAAACACGACTCTAAAATAAGGAAGTTCCCAAAAAGGCATTAATACAAGTAAAAGCCTTTTTCATACTTGGCTAACCTATTACAGATTACCATAGTAGAAATCATTTTTATTTTAAATAAAAAGAGAGAGAAAGAGGGAGAAAGAAAGAAAGAAAGAAAAAGAAAGAAAGAAAGAAAGAAAGAAAGAAAGAAAGAAAGAAAGAAAGAAAGAAAGA
>JAWWES010000081.1:134148264-134221174 GCA_035583135.1 Lophotriccus pileatus | reverse complement strand
AAGAAAGAAAGAAAGAAAGAAAGAAAGAAAGAAAGAAAGAAAGAAAGAAAGAAAGAAAGAAAGAAAGAAAGAAAGGGTATGAAGACCAACCAAACAAGTAAGTATATACATTTTTAATGTGATATGGGCTGATGAAACTGCATAAAAATTGAGATATAACAGTAGAAAAGCAGATATTTACCTATTTATTGTAAAACCCAAAGATATTGGAATATTGGGTTGAAAATATATATGATCAATTGGATACTAGAATTTGAGGTTTGGAGGAATAATTCTGTATTTCACTGTGAAAGGACTGTGCAGGTAATTTTAACTCTGTAAAGAGAAGTGATCCCAAGAACACCGTCACCAGTAGTGCTTGCAGTTGAATGAAATGTAACAATGCAGGCAGGATTTAAAGCTGGGCCCAGAAGTAGACTGAGCATTGTAAGAATTAGTCACAGCATCAGCTTAGCCATAGTGTCATTTGTAACACAATTTTTATGCAACAAAACCCCTCTGCAGTGCAGGGGATAAGTAGTACCTTGCAGTAAGATCTACAAGACAGCAAAGGAGTTAAAGGGAGTTGATAAAAGACACTGAGGACAGTGACTGGCCTTTGAGGCAAGAGCTTTTCATGGTTAAATGCATTACTTCTATCCAAGTCTAAAACCGTCTTGCAAGTAAGCTTTTGTGACTCTCTTTTTCTTTTTTTTTTTGACACCTGAAAAAACCCTCATTTCTTTCCTTTGAAATAAGACATGATAGATAATAGAACTATGGATTTTCCTTTCAGTTTCTTGATAAACACTGGGCATTCTGTTAAAAAAGTTTAAGATAGGCTTATGAAAGGAAATTTTTGCAACAGTTGAGCATGCTCAATGGAGGAAGTTTGCCATCTACAGCATCTATGAAGACTAAGAGATAATTCATGCTAAAATCTTGGACACAGGATGAAAAAAACATTGGGTGATTGTGACAATCCTGACGTTATGACCCACCTTTGAGGCTGGTTAGCTGAGGTTCTTGTTAGTAAATCCCTTGGGGTGGACTAGAGTGAAACAGCACTGAATGACCAGTGTATATATATATATATGTATTCTTCAGGACACTTTGGATGCAATTCATAGAAGATATGTAGCTCTTTTGCTTATTATCTGTAGAAATATAGCAATATAAAAGTATAAAAATATCACTTAAGAAAATCTATATGGAAAATGGATAAAGAAAGGATAAGACTGGACAGTGGAGAGGAAACAAATCAACACCCTGGATCCAGTGACAAGCAATTTGGATGTCTGCTGGTCAAAGTGAAGGTCGCAGCCTTGATCAATCAGGGGTGGGGGAGGGCCACAAAACAAAGACTTTGATGGGTTAATATAAGTTCAGTACTTATCTCAAGTTTCTGCTATGGTGGCTTATCTTATGGCAGGTTCTTTCTATGGCCTTTGGGTAGCGTAAGGAGTTAGAGAGCACAACTGCCTGTCTCAAACACTGTCCTCCAGGGACTTTTCAGTTCAGTTTTCTGTGGGGGTGATGCGTACATAGAAGATAGTAGGATAAAACAGAAGGGAAGAAAGGAGAAAGGAGAGATGAAATAGAGAGAACGAATCATTGTCCAGTACACTGCAGTTACTAAATGAAAACAGCAAACATCAGGAGAATAATCACAGGGTATTATTATATTGTAACAATTGATGGGGTAAACCAGGATCTGAATAGTTAAAAATCGCACTTGTTAATATTAAAAAAGTTACAAACACAAAAATCAGAGTGATTGCTAGTACCTTCAACTAGGCTACCTATGAGTACAAAGTTCTCATGCAAAGTACAAAAAAGTCTCATACAAAAAGTTGTCATGCAAACACATCTGTTCATCGAGCCCGTGTTCTATTGCTCCAGGGGACAGAGTACAGCTCCGTTGTGAATTAATACTGACATCAATAAAAACCTGTAGCTTTTTACGATGTCATGTCTAATGATTGATAACATGTTTGGTTCTATGAATGATTCCAGGTAGAGTTTACATGGGAACTGGTAAAAAGCTAACCTATGTTCTATCCATGTCACATTTGCAGTCCATGACTGTCCCTCCTTTTGGTCTAGGATGTGGAAGGCAACACCTCCCCACGCGACATTTTCTTTTGTTTTACAAAGATTATTAAGTTCACCAGTTAACATCTCAAAAAAAAATTTATCATATAAATAAATCTAACGTTGCATTAAAGTGAGGTCTGAGATGCCCATCAGTTCAAGTTGCACAAGGAGGAATTATGAATTTCAGTGAAGCTGAAGTGCCAATTAAACACTAGACTTGTCAAAGCTGGGATATTTCTAATGATGTGCTGAGGCACTAATAGAAGTACCTAATAATATTCTTAAGTTTTAAATAAAGAAATTAATTAGAATTGAGGCATCTGTAGGGCTGAATGACCATGCAAAAGGGAATATTTTGGGTTAGAATTTTCCATATCACAGGTCAGGTTCTTAGATGTGATATTAATTACAGACTAAGATGGGTTGACAGAAATGTTAAACCAGCTGCTCAAATGCAGATGAAAGTGCTCAAAGTAGACTAAGCTAATGAATGAAGTTATTATACCAAGCAATAAAGAGGAATTTGTCAATACTAACACTACAGTGTTGTTTCTGTTTACAGTATTGAACTTTTAGGGTGAGGTTTTATCATAGTTGAAACCAATCTGAATCTGGGTTTATGCAATTTTGCTTAACCATATCCAATTTGTGCTTAGCACAGATGTGAATGTACAGTTTTCCAGTTCATGGAATTAATCTGGCTGAAAAATTATAGCTGTGTCTCTCAAGGGGGATGAGAAGAGGCAAGAAGGAGTTAGGTTCCTGCTGAATCAAATGATGAAGGGAGGAAAAAGAGGCTGACCGGTAGAACTGTATCCCTATAATCCATTTAAATATAATCGGTGTAAAAAAGTGTGTTCTTAAATTGCTGGTGTTTAATCTGTTCATTAATATGGTTTTTAAAAAGAATTTAATATGCTCATGAATAAATATGAAATGGCTTATCTAATTTGAGACTTTTTTATTTTTTCACATTCGAAAATACAGAGGATTTCTTTAAAAAACTCTTACTACTGTTTTTTCATTCTGTACTTACAGGTATGTTTTTAGGGTCACAAACAGAAAATTGTACTGCAACACTATTCTTAGCAGCAGGAATTATACAAAGAAATTGCAGAGTAAAAGAAAGTAAAGCAAAAACCAATCAAAATAGATTCTGCAATTCTGTGAGGCAAATATGCCTCTTGTGATCATTGCTAGTGCTTAATGATTATTGTCAGTGGCAGAAATCTGAAAATTTATGTTTCCTTAATGTGATTTCAAAGTTTATTGTAATCTTTTTCCTCTTCTATGTTTTCCTATAAAGCTGGGGAACCTGGATACCCATGTCTAGAATTCTGTCCTTACCTAGAGTAAGAATACTTTCTTGTTTGTTTGTTGGTTAGTTTATTTCTGAAAGGGAGCAAGCTATGTGACTCTCTGTGTGTGATTTGGTTTGTTTAGTTGGTGTGTTGGTACTTTTATAAATGCTTTCTTATCTTTTGTTCATCTGTTTCCCTGCCTGATATTTCCTCTAGTTTTTTCCATGTTTATTTTGCTATTAGATAGATTGGCATGTTTTCCTCAAAAAGCTCACAGGTCAAGATAAGGAGAGGCAGAACATGCAGAAATTACATTCACTGGCTAAACAGACTTGACTTGGGGAAATTAATTTAAATTATTGTCAATTAATAACAGAATAGTATATTGATAAATAAGAACAAAGCTAAAAATATCTTCCTCCCACTCCAGTTAGTTCCCAGGCTAAACCTCACTCATGTAATCTTCAGTATATGAAAGACACAGACATTCCAGAAAGAATTCAGTGGAGGTCTGTTAATATAGTCGAGCTGGAAATGGATTTTGCCCAGCCTGAAGAGAAGGCTCAGGGTGGATGTTACTGATGACTTCATCTAAGGGAATGTCCTAAAGAAGATGGATCTAGAGTTTTCTAGGAGATACAGAGCAATATGAGAAAGAGAAATGAACAAAAAGTTGCAATTTAATATTAGAATTAAATATTTCCTAAAGGAAAATTAGAATAAAGGATCTGCAGAATTGCCATTTTTGGAATCTTAAACCTACAATGAATCAAGAACCTGAGCTTCTCTGTGCAACTGAACCTGCTTTGAGCAGCAGATTGGAATAGGCGACTTAAAGGTGCTTTCCAACCTAAATTATTCTGTGATTGTACAATTTAAATTCAAGGAGTGTTCTGATAGTCAATGAATAATTAACAGCCATAGTTTTCAAAGAGGTATAAGACTTTCTCCTTACAAAAGTAAACATATAGATTTATTTTCCTTTGTGTATGTCAGGTAAAAAAATCGGTAAAAATTTGGGTTTTTTTCAGTCTGTTGCATTCAAAAACAGTACATACAAAAGGGAACATACTAGATATATGGAGACAAAGGTTTTTGTTAGGCTATTCAAAGTTGGTTTCATCAGCATTTGTGCTACTTCTGAAGGGAGAACTAGGGTGAATAGAACTGCATAAATTTCAGACACATGAGTACAAAAATCTGGAAGAAAAACAGCTTGTCAGTGAAAACTATTTCATCGTTAGATATGCCAAGTAAATATTCAGTAGTCTGAACTGTTTAATAAATGTGTTCAGTTGACACAAACATATAGATCCTGATTCAGCTATTTCTGTGTTGCATCATTCATTTTCTTTCACATAATGAAACAAAGCTTTAGTATGATCTTTTTTTTTTAAACTGAAATAGAGCTTATTCCCTGTTTCAGTTTTTATCATATAGAGACAAGAATAAAACAAACATGTGTATAATTACATCTCCAAATAGTTCCTGCATACTTCTGTTTCAGCATTATTTGGGAACATAAATCCCATAGCAGCTCCCAGGTGTTTTGTTTTGTTTTGTTTTGTTATACAGTATAGTACCATAACAATATTCCCATGACAATATTATGCATCACAAGATTGGGAAAAATTGACTTTAGTCAGTTTCTTTATGGCCCCATTTCTTTTCTGTAGCTGTTATGGCTCTCCTAGCCACTCTGGCTTTTGTATTTGTTTTTATTGTAATTCTTAGTAGGTCTCTCTTGCCTTTGTTTCTGCTGGTATTTGCTAACTAAATGCAAGCTTATATTCTCTAATGAGTAGACTGAAAAGATGTAGTTCTTCTAAGCTATCAGAACCAAAAATATATGAATCCAAAAGAAAGGGCTGATTTACCCATTAAAAAGCAATTCATTTCTTCTCACGGATAATAAATTTCCAGTCATTTGAACACTGACTGTTCCTTGGTGTAACATGAAATTTGTCATCACCAGACCATATATCTCTTTACAAAGGGGAGTAACAACATTACCATCATTTTTAATGGTCCCAAATGGTAAATTTGCTAAGCTGTAGCAGAACCTCCTTCTTTGTCTAATTTGTGATTATTTAAACATACCACCATGCAAAAGCAGCCTGTGGTTCAGGAATGGCCAGTTATGCTGACTTGTCTTGTAGATGCAACAAATTTCTGAAAAAATAAGCACATAAGTGTTCACCACAGTGCCAGTAGCTTTTTTTGCAAAAAATTTTATTGTAAAAATTGCAATAAAATTACATTTCCTGTTGTTTATTTCATTTTTATTTGATTTTTCTGTAGTCTCAGGCCTAATTGTTACTTTGCATACCAGTCTAGTTCTTTCTTTCTGAATATCTTCACTTTGAGGCAAGGAAACACTTTAATTTTATATCTTTTTTTTTTTTCTCAGAATATTTTTTCTGTCATTTGCCATCGACAAAGCCTCTACTATCAGAATACTATAGCATCTTCTGTAGCCCACTATGTTCCATAGCCCATCAAGTTCTGTGAATCAATCTTCACAAAAAACTTTGTGTGAAGGTAAAATTATGCTTTCTCTTTCAGTCCCATAAAAATATATAGGGTGCAGAGTTAGATCACGCTAGAGGTAAAATTTCACTCCCTGTTTCACTGCACTTCCATATAGCATAAAATACACATTTTGATATTTGAGATAACATACATTTACAATATTTTCAGCAGCTAAATCAAAATATGTTGTAACTTGTATGAGATTTTTCTGGATTGCTTTGTTTTCCACAGATTGTGATGTGACCTTACATCTTCCCCAGTTTCCCACCTTTTGCAATGAACAACACAGTAAGTAGTTCTCTATCTGGGCATAATTCTTTCAGAAACTGTCTTGCATATGAGACAAGTTCTGTCTTACAGACAAACTCTAAAAACTTCTCTGCATGCATATACTCAAAGAGTGACTGGCATGTTGGCGTCAGAGAATCTAAGCACTGATGCCTTAGAGAAGTGCTTCAGTATCATGTCACGAACTCTGACAACTAACACTCTTATGTAACAGCGGTTTCAATGAATTGGTCAAAGATGTTTCAAAAAACCCTTGCTGTGCAAAAAATTTAATTATTTTATTCCGAACTTTCCATAATGCATCTTGTCCTGTGGTGCTTACATTGATGACAGAGACCTCTGTCATCTGACTTGAACCCATGAAAGGAGTATACATCCTAAAAACTTTCTTTCTTCATGAATCAGATTGTATCTGGACTGATTTGGATATTTTGCACTTTAGTTATGATATCCCTTTCTTTAGTGACTGATCATATTGTCTTTGAACTGATGTTATAAAATTATTCTTTCTTATCTAGAATAATATCTAGAATAACCTGCCCTACCAGGTCCAACTTGTGTTTTATCATTAAATCGCTTGGAGTGATTTTGTTTTATCATTAAATCACTGGGAGGGTGGGGGGGTGAGGTGCTGCTTTTGAAGAGGCTGGAAACACTGGTTTTTGCAAAGTCATTTAGGCTTGGGGAGGGGGTGCTTCAAAGGTACTCCTGCTAAGAGGCCTTCTCCAGGGCAGTTGTGGGTGTGTGTGCACACAGGGGCCTCCTTCTGAAGGTATGGCCCACACCCCCAGAGAGCCATTGGTCTCCTTTGGGTAAACATCACACACCAAAAGAAGCATCACACACCCAAGACTTCACCCCTAGGGCCTCACAAATCTACCAGCTTGTGGGCCATGGCCTCATTCCTTCAGCCTTATCTTCAATCCCCTGGCAGAAATCTTGCACATCTCACTCCAGTACCAATATTTTAAGGCAATTAAAAAAGTCCAATTCCTCTCATAATGTAGAAATTAATTACTGCTGTCCTAATAATCTACTCTCTATGAATCAGAGAAATCTAAATTCCACTTCCTTTTCTGCTAATCCACTTTAGGTAAATCCTTTATGTTTGGGTAAAACTCTGAATCTATCACTGAAGACTACATATCATTCATCATGATGTCACGCCTGTGTGGATCTGTCACTTCCCCACTCCTACATGGAGGAACACCCAAGATTCATAGATGCCTGTGGTCAAAAAAGAATGGCAAAAGACAAAAGGATCCAAAATATCTTGTAAAGTTTTACTAGCATACTACACACTCTGTGTGGAAATTGGTGTGTTTTTTCCCCTGTCTTCCAATAGTAAGAGAAGAGAAATAAAAGAATAAAGAAAAGAATAAAAGAAAAGAGGGAAGAAAGAGAAAGTGAAAGGGAGATCAGAGAGGAGAGGAAAGGAAATCACCAATCCTGGGTCCAACATCAAACCAGATGGTAGGGTGTTCAGGGTCCTGGGAGTACCACCCAGGCTTTGTGGGACTACCTTTTTATTAGATAAGTTTACTCTGCTTCGTGATTAGGTTTCTCAGTATTCATATAACTGAGTTATCATGTGCAGTGTGTTCTTCTGGATCTCTCTGGAAATGGTTGAGGGGCTTTGAGGGTCATTTGATGTTCTTGGTCTCCCTCTACTGGATTGACCATCAGTTGATAGTTCATGCCTGCTTCTCGACCCCACTTTCTGTCCTTTATGTTGTGTGGTCACTATGGACCAGGACAGGGAAATGGATTCCATAAAGGTGCTGCCCTACTTTTGTACAGCCCTCCTTTCCGGCAACATCCAAATTCAGCTTTATTTACTGTCTTTTGTAAGAACTTATGTTACCTTGCTGGTATCTGATTGGCCATGATAACTCCTTTTTAGAGCATCAGTACTCAGTAAACTTCAATTTACCCCTGAATATGTTACTCCATTCCAAACGTACAGTATTTCTGCTTCTTTCCTCTTCTCCTATTCTGACTTCTTTTAATGTATGGATGTGTTCTTTAAAATGCTTACCCATATTTCTGGACTGATGGCCAAAATCAACCTTCAGACCTCATTGACTACTCTTTAATTTCAAGAATTTACCGTTTCTTAATTTGTTCTATACCACTTCAGAGGTGTCATCAACCCTGAGATCACACAAAACTTTTTTTGCTTCCTAAAGATTCCTAATAGCCTGTAAAAAGACAAAGCACCTCAGTGGCTTGGTGTAAGCTGATCAAGAGATCTATAATGAGATATGGGCACCCTGCACATGTATAGGGCTGCTCTACCCAGACAAACACCCACATTAGACTCTCTAGCCTTCAGATTTCAGTGCAACTTCAATATCCACTGGACAACCACACCTGGCCATACTTTTGAGCAGTGCCCGTTCAAAATCCCGGTACTTCCCACACAAAGTTAAAAGCTGCCGCTACCAAGAAGATTGCCAAGTGGAAGTATGAATTGACTTGTAGATTCTTATGGGGAATATAAACTCTAAGTCAGTACATCCTCTAGCTCTCTGAAGTCTTAGCTACAACTGGTTCAGTAAAAAAACATACAATGCTTCAGTGACTTTTATTTACAGTTGTTGACATCAGCAAGCAAGAATCATAAAAGAAGCACCCCAACACACTCCATAGGATGTCTCTAGACATCCCAATCTCCCAGACTCTTGAAAGGGCAAATAAATGACAGCCTTCAAACCCATTTTTTTATTTTATTCTGTTTTTTTTTATATATGTGGTTTTCTATTTAACCATGTTATTACTACTTTTTCTCAAGTAATTTTGCATATTTGCACTAGTTGAACAGTTTTTCATATACTGTTTGCTTAGACAGACCACATTTACTATGTTTTTCTTGTTAATAAAATTATCTTCTGTGTGATAGGCACTTGGGATAAGACTGGGATCCTATGAAAGGTGCTTTTGTGGCTTATGTATAACTCATTGCATTGACAGTTCAACATACTTCACTGGGAGTTGCTCATCATGGTACAGTTAGAAAACTTTTGAACACTTCCCTTCCAGGACTGTCCAGGAAGGAAAATAAGGATCAACAACGGTGGAATATTACTATTAATGTAAGTTGTGTTTTTTTTGTCAAATATTCACAGTCCTCTGAAACAGAAAATATTTTCAGATCAGGAGCTTTTAGCAGAAAGATACTGCAATGGGAGACTTTCACTTTTACTTCACACCTTTTTGATGGTTTAGACAGGTGCCCAAGCCGTCATATTTTTTGCACAGATGGCAGCCTCAGAGGTTGCTCTGAGACTTGTGAAAGGAGTAGACAGTTGATTAGTTATTTTCCTTGCTCCTAGCAGCTGAAAAAGTTTCCAACAGTGAGGGCAAAGATCTGGCAACTTCTTCGACCTCATCCAGTCCTCTGTTCTTCTCTCATACTCCCTACTGTTTCACATGCTCTAGCCTTGTAAATTAATAAGAGCTGGAGAGTTCAAAACCTTTTCTCCTGCTATAACAGCTGTTCCAGAAGGACTTTGTTGTTTGTGCACCCTCAATCATTTCCTGAGCAGAACTGTTACATCTGTATGAACAACTTTAGACACCAAAAAATCCTGACTAATACTGTCAGATCATTAGTTTGGATCATCTCATGTTGTCATGCTGTTATATGAAGAACTTATTGAGCCCAGTATTTATACAGGTCAAGGCCGAAAAATACCAAAGGACTTCCAAGCCCTTGTAGCTTTGGTAGCTAAAAAACTAACTCAGACCATCTTCAACTTTGTTGGATTATTTTTTTTCCATTTATTTATTTATTTATTTATTTATTTATTTATTTATTTATTTATTTTTATTTCCGCAGTTTGTCTGCATTTTTTGGAGGGACTTTAAGTCAGTTGCTGGACACAGCACTTCATTCTATCATTGACCTGCATTCTCCCATGATGACCTCTTCATTTCTTTCTAGAGCTGATGAGAGGCAATGGCTTACATACTATCTTCTAACCTCAACCTCTGTTTCTGGAAGGAATACCATGTTTTAAAGATACTGGTGCTCAGTGAAGAATTATGTTTTAGGTGTCTTCAAGATGGATTTCAATTTTCTTTTGATAGTTAGCTTGGGAAGATGTAATGTCATTCCTAAATCTCTAAATTGGATTAGGCAGGCCAAGAATATCTATAAAGTAGCATGGTCATGCTGTAGATGTTGGAGCAGTATTATAAATCTGAATTTTTGATCTGTAATATCAGTTCTCAGGAGGTAAAATAATCGATCTGTGGCCCTTTAGGAACAGGAGGAAAACATCTTCCCTCAGGTGAATATATTTTTGCTTCAACTCACCACATACTAGAGATGGATCAAAAATTTGACATCATGCACAGGTGCACCCCTGTAGCAGAAACAGAAATTGTAAAACTGCTTTTCAGTATAACACTATCATCCATGCCAATGCCATTTAGACAGAGGATACATGTGCCATGGGTTCATTAAAAACTTCCCTGGAGGATAATAGGCTTCTCAAATTTATCATTTCATGTCAAAGGAGTTACCAGAAAGTGAGTGAAATTTGCTCTCTCTCCAGCTCACAGCCCTAAAATATATAGGAAAGGGGTGAAAAAACCAAGCTTTAAAAGCTACCGAATCTCATCATCCCTCTTATATCTAGCTGAGCTGTGAACTTAGATTTTAGTGTACGATTCAATCACGTGAGAAGTTTCAATTGCTTTATTTCTTTATGTAGATTGGTCCAGATTTACAAATAATATCTTGTGTTTTGGTTTGCTCTTCATTCCATTTCAGTGCTATACTCTATACACTAACAATATGCTCCTTCTTTTTCTCTCTGAACTTGTAAAATCCCTCTTCATGTTTGTTGGTACTCCTGACAATTTTTTCTGCAGCTTTTAGTTCACCATGAGGAAGCATATGTGATAGGAAAATGCTACAGATATTAATTGCAGCAATGGCTGGTTATTCTTAGTAAAGCTACCATTATGGTCTATTATGATCTCTCTGATTGACAAGCAGATTCACAATGAGAGTTATCAGGAACAGGAAAAAACTGCATCAATTAGCACAAATTAGCATCCCTGATGGAAGTTTGGAAAAGCATAGGAGTGAATTGGAAGGAACATAGCATATTTTCTCAGTTCAAACTGAGTCCACAAACTTCATTTTAATTTGTACTGGTAGAATTAAATCCTTACATAGCCCAGAAACTTATGCCAAGGTCAGCTGATATAGAGACTTGGTCTTTGATTTAACAACAGGTAAACAAGAAATATCTTCAATTTTCTAAACTAAGGAGGCACTGATCTATGTCTCACCTGTACAAGCCACTGCATGGTCGGTTGTTTTAAAGTTCTGAGTTCTGGGATCATGTCACATAGGGGAAGAGCAGAAAATTAATTGCACACTGAATAAAAATTATTTTCTCTAGCAAATTAGTTTGTCTTAAGGAACACCGTGATAGGTTTTGTTGCTACCTCAGTATGTACAAGTCTATTTTCTCCTGTAACTCTCAATGTTTTTCCTCCCCAGTATTAATTTCCTCTATTTATTCTAAAAAAAAATTGGCCACATTCTCACACAATAAAACCATTTTGTGAATTATTCTGTCAGAGATTAATTTACTGGTACCAATGCTACACCTTGTTTAAAGAACTATTTTGTGCTAAACTCCACTCCTTCCCACAATTAATACTCTCCTTCTGACACTGAATGTCATGAGAAATAGGCAGAGCTAAGAGTTTGTCACATGAAGAGAGGAGGAAGCTTCACTATTTTCTCCAGAGGTGGCTTATGGAAAAATAAAGCCCATATTCACAGTTTAGAACCTAAAAGGAGGAGAAGGAAAGCAGATACTTCAAGAGAAGAAGCTGGGAGGACTCAGCCTGAGCCCCATATTAAGGGAACATTTCAATATACAAAATTGATCTCCTTGGCTGTTTTATTGGTGAAATGGATGGAGAACAAACACAGTCTAGGATACCATGATTACTAGAGCAAGGGTCAGAGTCAAGACAAACTTTTTTCTTGCATTTAGCTCTCTCAGAGAGTCACATGGTAATTTAAATCCTGATGAACAGTCAAAACAGTAAAGCAACAATGCATGCATCAGAGGGCATAATTTTTCAAATAAGATATGAATAAATTTTTTCTGCAAAGCAAGGTGATACTTCTTTCTCATTTTAGTATTTTCAAGTATATATAAGTATGTAAGTTGTTGCTGCATCCATTTGTTTATCATTAAATAAAGTACAACATTAATCTAATCCTGTGATTTGAAAGGCTGGATGTGTTTATTTATTAGTCTTGATATGTGAATTCTTTACACATTCAGTGAGATCTGCCTAAAAAATACATCAGCCTTTAGGATGATTTAGCATCTGCTATTTTAGGATCTCTTCTATTTAGGATCTTCTCTTTTAGGATTTATGTCATTAGTATAGAACATAGATTTTCTTACATTCTTGTTATTAGTAAGGTAGGCTCCACTCAAATTGTCACCACTGTTTCCTAAGCTTCTCACTTTTTTCTATATTGTTTATTTTTCCATACAAGAAGCATTCTTACAGAAAATACGGAGGCAATTGTGCAAGCTGTTTTAATTCTACCTAATAAAATCATGAAGATCAGAAGATTATTATGCAAATAAGTCAAAGGCTACTTCATGAATATTGTGTACCCGTATGACGCCCGTATTAGAAATAATATAATCAAATTAGAAAAATAGAAGGACAGTCAGGATGAGAAAATATCTAGCTTTTTCTCAGCAACCACTAAGCAGACTATGATTCTTCAGCACTGCAAAGGTAATGGAAGGAGAAAGTGACGCTGATCTGTATAAAACAGTGACATGAAGACACAAAACAATTAGTGAGCAATCAAATATCACTAGGAGGTGATAAGTTCAAAGAAAGAAAGATGAAATGTTTCTTTGGGTACTGGGAATTATGCCACAGAAGTCTCTGAGTCTTCCAAGCTTATCAGCAATTTAAAAGCAATCAGAAAAAATTCATGGCAGAAAAATCCATCAAGGGCTATTTATCCCAAAGCCACCCTCTGTGGATTAAGAAGGATGATGATCTGGGGAGTTTCATGTTTCCTTATTAGAATGCTGTGAATTTATGGAAAGTAGAAAATTCCCAGAATATCTTAACATAGGTACACTGGTAGGAGGCAATCGTAAAACTGGTGTGTTGGGTTTTTTTAAATTTATTTCTGTCTTGCGTTCTCTAGAGTGTGCTAAAAAAACACACTCACCCAAGCCATTTTCCTTAAGCTATCAGCCAAAATATAGGGAAATATCTCGTTTCCCAAAGGAATGAAAGGCAGTATGCGCTTCTCAACCAGATGAGCAAAATGGCTGGAATAAGGGATGAATTTCTCTGCATTTGCTAGCCCTTCCAAATAACCAGTGTGCTACAGCTGGTATGTTAATCCTGTTTACCAGCTCCTTGGAGGAGAAACTGTAAGCCACTCTACTTTTGTTTCACAGAAATTCCATCTGCCATTTACTGGGCACATTTATTATTGGTTTCTCTTTTGATGAAGGAAAGTATGACTCAGAGAATTTTTGCAAGTGTGAGGAGATACTTTTATACAAAGGCAGAAGGCAGAAAAAAACATACTGCTTTGAGGGGGCTAAGTAGAAGGGTTGGTTGAGGGATTAGTATCATAGGATAGGGAATATTTTTGCACAGGATACTAATTTTGACTTTTTAATGTTTTATTGCTTTATTGAATTACATAGCCCTTTTAAAATAATTTCTAATTGTTGAAAAATTAAAATCTCTCTCTGAAAAAAAGGAGTAGAAATGCCCTTCTTCACTTTTTTAATGTCTCTATATATCTTTTGACTTGCCTTTCAATTAGAATTATTAGAGGCATAAAAACTTCCTCACAAACATTTCAGTGAACTAGGTGCCCTTTTATGTCATCAGTTTCTTTCTCATCAATAATTTATGAGACCTAAGTCTTGTTTCAAATTATTTTCATAAAAAACCCAGTTTCAGGCTAATAGTGCTTTTAAGTTTTTTACGAAATAAGGTTAGTTGATTAAATTATATTTCAGCAGTGAAATTATATATAAGAAGGGCACATTGTCAACCAATAGATAATATGACTTAGACAACTGCTGACTACATGAATACTAGGTTTTGGCAGCAAGCAACAGAGTGCATTGTTCTTGCATGAGTTTGCAGACATATAATTATTGCAATAGAAAAGTTCATAGGAAATCTCTAAGGAAATTTTGAGTAGGAGAAAATGGTGAATGGTATAATCTGTTAAAAAAATTAGTTGTACATAACCATATAATTCCCAATAATTTCCCTTCTTGGTTGAATCTCAGTTTCTTACTTTGCTGCACTGGACTTCTATTTGCAAATAACTATTACTTATTCACAAATAAAAAATTACAATGTAAAATATTGTCGTACCTGGTGATTAGTATTTGTGTTAGAACAATTCAATGCTTTTGAAAAAATACTGTTGGAACAAATGTATAAACAAAGACTATAAAGACTCTTAACAAGAAGACTGCAAATCAATAATTCCTCATAGTGGTTCACATACAAGTGATTTGCTAGAAAATCAAAGCTCTGTATTGTTTTCTTTTTTCTAAAAGCCCCTTTGAAGTCAAGATTGAGTTGTCATCAATGTAGCTAAGCATTCTAGTAGAACTGTATGTAAAACTTACATGCAGGAAGTAGAAATTTTCATACAGTCATTACAAATACTAATTTATTTGCAAGGTTGATCATGCAGGGAGTGAAGTCAGAGCTTAAAATGATTAACTTGTCAAAGTAACATAACAAAACCTACCCTGCCTCTTATAAGTTAGACTGTGTTGGATTTTCCTTATTCTTGGAAAATGTCACATGAAACAATATGCTTTGAAAGAATATAGTAATATTAATGCAAAAATTCAGTGTGCAACGAACACTTTCTGTGGTTTTCTCTTGTAATATAAAACAAAATCTATTCTTTGGCAAAATATAAACTTATGAGAATTGTCATTTTTTTATCACCACTGATGTTTCATGAGAGAAGTGTAGCAGACATTGTGATGTACTGAGGCCCAGCTCACATCACTTTCAAAATGTTGTTAATTAGCTGTTAACCCAAATTTATCAATGCTTAGTGTGGCAACAGTAAGGAGAATAGTTATGGAATTGACTTCAATTACAGAATTGTATACTTCTTTTCCCCACAACTTTCAGTCACTTTTTGTGCATAGAGGAAATGTAAAAGAACTTTATAACAAAAAAGAGGTATATTCATATTCCATAGGTAAAAAAGGGTGCTGTGTTGTTATGAACACATCACTTGAATTGTTGAGACTTTAAAAAAAACAACAAAAACAACAACAAAAATCACACAATTAATTCTTGCTGGATGGATAGAAGCTCCTTGGTGCCTGGCATAAAACAAAAGCTCCTTCATTTATGATTTGTACTTACCATTAATGTATAGTACAAATAATGCTTTGAAAAAAACCAACCTGAAAACAACCTTATCTTCTAGATGAGGACAATATCTTTGTGCACCAGCATTAACAGCTGTAACTGTGTTGGTGCTTCAGAGGGAAGTCATAATCTGGGAAGGTTCCTAAGGCACCTTCTCTCTTCTTCCTTCATCCATTTATCCTTTCCATAGGACAGTAGAGGCCCTCTGAACCATTTTTATATCAGGTTGACAATTGAAGTCAGTCCAAATGCACATACTAAAACCAAATTGCCAACACATCGCTACATGATTCTTGTAGAAAACAGAGTCAAAACACAGGTCCGAGTGTCGCAAAATAGTTAGAGAAGGATTGTGCCTAAAATTTATTTTCCTTTGTATCCAAGTGCAAATAAAATTTTATTTCATTTTTTCTTATCTTTACATAAACATAATAAAAATTGTTTTACTTGTTACTACAAAAAGCTGCCTAAGTCTCTCTCAACTTTCCAAGAGTTGTTTATAAAAGGAAACTGAATAGAGAGTGTTGCTGGCACTTCTAATTATAGGCTAATTTGAATGTCATTGAAGGGAAAAGGAATGTTGAAATAGTGAGTTACAAAACAGAAAAAGAAAAATAGACGTATGACCTTGATTACGATCTAGAGTTGTCACCAAACATCGCACAAATCCTTAGGAACCGTTGTTTCATAAATTATTTGCGATACTTACAATAAATATTGAATTAGATATCCTGTGGTGCACTTAAAACAAAATGAAAGTGTATTTAAAATACTAAGATAAAATAATACTTATTATGGCACTAATAAAAAGTCCCGGAGCTTTAATATAATACCTTACCTCAATACAGAATTCCCTAGACTAATGTACTGTGCAGACTCCTATTCACTTCACTAGGGTTTTTGGATTTCCTTGTTCTTTGGAACTGCCTTAATGTGCCCATTTGTAAACTTTGAGCCTTTATGTTTCTCTTGAGTCTTACCTGTCTTCAGATATTTATAGCTTTACTCATGCTATTAGCTTAATAATTTTTTTTTGGTTCAACACCTGCTAGAAAATCTGTCAAATTCAGTAAAGGGCTTGTTATGTAGCTCCACAAATAATTGCACAGTTAACATATTACTACGTGTTGGCCTCAATAAATGGACACCATGTGTTTATTCTGATGTTGTTCCATTTGTGAGAAAAAACTGACAGTGGAAATTTAGTATCTTCAGTTCTGATTCTTTCTAAGAATAAACAAAGATGGTAGAATTTATACTCAGATTCTAAGAATTTATTTGTTTCTTCGGGAACAAGAAAATTTTCTTTCCTCCCTGGTCACAGCTCTAAACTTCTTTCTTCTACACTCCTGACCTGAAAGATTCCTCTTTAGGTTTTCCCAGAATCCCTACTATGTTGGAGACTGCCTGCACAATTAAACACTGGTCCCTAATAATGTAAAATTAAAAATTAGGAATAAGTTTTATCTGCCAGTGTACTAGTAGAAATCCTCTGACGGTATAGTAGAAGTAAAACAAAGCAAAACAAATTGTTTATCTTGCTAAATTAACTGCTTGATTTTCCAAATTAAGAAGTAGGTACCTCTGACGACACCAAAGTTATCCAAAGTGCTTACACAGCTATCAGCTTTCCTTCCCAGAATGTCCCAACACTACATACTAAATATCATACTTTGTTTACAGAACCTCAGCCTTTTTGGAATTGCACATTAGCCTCTTTCACAGATCATTTAAAATCTCATAATTCTTGCTCTTCTGTATGTTCCAGATTCAATCCTTCAGAGTGCCCTGTGGACTGATTTGGGGATTAAATGATATGTTCACTGGCATTTCTTAATGCTAAGGTGTGTCTCACAGTCTTACAGACTGCCAAACTTCCCTGGATACCTGTAGCTTGAGGAGCTATGAACTCTCTTACAAATTACTTCATAAGTTTAGACACTTTCAGTGTTTGGCTCTGTTGGAAAGTAGTAGCTCCAGACAACTAGTTGGGACTCCTGAATTTTTAGGAATTAACCCTAAAATGACTATATCCAATCTAAAATACATAACATTGGACAACACCTACCTTAGCTAAGTGGCCTCTTAATTTTTTCAAGTGACCTTCTCAAGCCCTGTACAATAGTTTTTGCATGGATGAGAGTTTTAGATAAGGTCAGTGGTTCCACAGCGTCAGCATTTAATAGAACAGATTCCAATAACTTGATATAGCATTGACAATTTCTGTCATCCCACACCCTATTCAGAGTGCTACTCAGCGTTTCACCACTTCTTAATTAGACACTATAAATATATTAGACACTATAAATAAATCCCATTGTGATTAGTTTCCTCTCTCCTCTGGTGAACAAAATTTCATCTTTTAAGGAGATCCTTCAAGGAAAATCTGTATTACCATGATAAATTTGGAGTTGGGACTCATAGTGATATCTTCCTCGACATATCCATTATCATTTTGACCAGGAGAAACAAGACAAATACTCTTCTTCTATGTCTTTGCTATGTTCTATTCATCTGACTAATAATAAGCTTTTAGATCCATGTAGCAGTACTGTGCAGTTCTTGCTACAAAATCTCTTTCTGGCGAATATATTTCATAGAGTTGTCATGGATGGAAAATTCTGATAAATTATTAAAATTCCAATTTATAATCTGGTCTTCATTCTGATTATTCACTTAACACTTGGGTTTGTGACCTTATATTCTTTTAAAGTTCTTTTAATCTTTGATACAGATATCTCTCTTAGAAAGCTCCAGATTGTCATGTTTCCCATGTCTCTTGCATTTTTTGTGGGAAAATCTTTGTTTTATGTCAGCCTTTAATCTCTTCAACATCTTTCACCATGAGAGAATGGAAGTTTCACAAAATAACTCTGTCAAATGGACATTTTGTAGCTGCTGGTCCAACAAAGATATAATTGATCATATCCAGCTTTTGGCCCATTTCAGGAAACTTCTAGCTGTTGTCATAGGCTTTACTCCAGTAACACTTATAAAATAATCAGGCTCCATGTTGCACTTTATTTTTTTTTCCTTTTTTTTTGTCTTTGCCAGACTATGCAATTTCTGGTGTCCTTCCAAACCTTCTCCCATCATCTTTCAATGGCAACCCAAACTCAGAGTTCCTCCACTGGAGCCTGTGCCTAAAATATGGGCTTGCTCTTATTACCAAGGAAGGATTATGTATTTTCATTTAAAATAAAATAAAATAAAAAAACAACAAACAAACAAAACCAACAAGTAAACAAAATGTTGCCCAGAAGCTGTTTTCTTGCTTACAAAATTCAGACAGTGGAGTCTTCCACATTATAGTAACTTTACACATTTTTCAGTCATCATCTTTAACTTAGAGCATTATTCCATTGTGTCCCATATACTAATATTTTCTGCTTTTTTAAATTTCCTTGAGGTTGCCTCTCCTCTTCACCTTTCTTCACTAAGTGTCATCTTTTTAGAATCAAGGATGACACAGTCTCCTTATTCACCCTTATCTCCAAAGACTGAGAGGTATCTCAGTCATAGAGACTAATTTCTCTCTGTCTGAGTTCAGGGGAAGTCACTTTTCAGCACTGTAGCACTAGATCTAGCTGTAAATTTCTCTTTAACTATGAGGTCCCCTCTCCAACACACTCTTTCTGCACATTGAACAGATGGCATGAGAGGATGCAAATGTAAAGAAAAAACTAAATATGGTGGTTCATACAGTTGCCAGAAAGATGGCGTGAATTGGGTTGTTTGTTTTGCTAACAGACGAACACTGGAAAGTGATTGAGCAGTAGACATAACAGGTGTGGTGTTGGCATAGTTTGAACTCCAGCTGAATCACTAAAGCAAATCAGAAATACTGAACAGATATTTTCCATGTAATCAAACAGGAAGAAATATTCAGGTATTGCATTATTCACTGCTGACTTGAACTGTTTTGAGCATAATTGAAATGATTTATTTTTCTATTGCTGTTCTGCATCTGTCTGATATATTTTAAATTGTTTTACATGGAGGATTTTTTGACAGGATGGACTGTATTATTTTGAGTTTTAACTCTGAAGAGATGAAAATTCACTGGTGTAGAAATAGCTAGCAGGTTCCTCACCAAATGAATAGCAGTACTAATCTCCACTCTATCTTCAAAAAAAAAAATCAGCACATGTTCCCATTGTGTCAGTTGCAAAAAACTATGAGTGATCCAGAAAAAGAATGAAAAAAGAGTCCTCTCTTGACTAAGGAAAATAAGTAAACATCAGAATGTCAGATCAGTTGCCACTTATGTAAATTTTGATATTTATAAGCTAGGCTAGACCTTTTTGAAACGACAAGACCTTAACCTCCATTTATCATTGAACAGACACAAATTTACTGCTGCATTTCAGACACTGGCAAAAGGGCAAAAACTCCTCTCCTGGCAGATGGACGAGCTGTATTCAGCAGTTGAAGGCCAAAACAACTACTGCACCCACTCTGCACCCACTGGAGTGTGGGAAGCTCTACACCATGAACCTTTCCCCCACCACATCAGAGTGGGCAGAGAAGAAATTGCAGCACCATGTCCCATGGGACCTTCTTTTTCTTTTGCATTCAATATCACCATAAATTGCTGAAGAATAAAGCAAAATTGCTAAATACTACAAATTTCTGTAAATGCTGTGGGGCAGTGGGTCTTCTATTTTGTATTGATGGAGAGTTTGAGGGCATGTTTATGAGAGAAGGAAATACACGTGTATTTGTTTTTCTTTCTGTGAAAATATTTAGTAATATTTAAGTAATGCTGCCGAGAAAGATCTAGATACATTTTTTGACTTATGCTACCTATATGAAGGAATTGAACTTCTTGAAGTTCACAGTTCTTGGAAAAGCAAAATGCAGATTCAGGCCCAGTGTCCGGTAATTTGCATAGAATTCATCTTTTCACTTTAAAAGTTTATTTTCTTAGTTATGCTTAATTTTCTCCCTTAGGATAGTGTTTTTTAATACAAGAACACGTCTTTTTAAATGAGAAGTTTTCAGATGTATGGTCTGTGATCTTTCACATACGCTATTTCAGATGTAAAAGAGACATCAGTTTCCCACAGAAAAACCTGCCTACAGTATTTTCCACTTTTACATTATTCATTTTGTATTTTCCTAGCTAATGTAGTTGTTATGCACAAAATGTTTCTGAGATCTGGTATAAAGGTTTGTTTTTTCTTTGTTTATTTGTCTGCATTTAGGTAATGTAGCACATTGTTCATGCACTTAGCAGTTATTCCATTCATTCATGTCTATGGGGACTGAGTAGTGTTTAGAGCCCTACTGAATAAAGAAACCACTTAGACTAAACAATCTTTGCTAATTCTACTGCCATTTAAGTCTTTCTTTAAAATATTCTTTTATTTGACACATATTTTAATATGTTTCTATTCAAAAGAGGGCTATTGACTCTGAAAGGCCCTGTAATGGTTATTTAGTTTTCATGCTTTTTATTGGCAGTATTTTAGGAAGATCATTAAACAGTCTTTGCAGAGAGAGATATTCTTTTTTTTTTTTTTTTTTTTAATTGTTGCATGTGCTTTGAAATGAATAGCCCTCAGGTTTCCTTCAGCTCTCCATTTAAGTCTCATGCATTATTTCCCACGCCAAGAAATCTTTATTGCTGGCCTAGAAATCAATTCTCCTACTAAGATCTCATTCCTATTTTTTTCTTTTTTTCCTTTTTTTTGTTGTCTTTGCCAGATACATGTCAGCTAGATGTGAGATGGGAAACAGACTCTCCCTCATACGTCTCGATTAAAGTGATTTCTCAGATATCTTCCTTACTGAATAATTGCAAAATTATCCACAGAACCATATCACTACTGAAAACTGATAAAATAACAAAGATTAAAATGCACATAGCAGTGAAAATTTGGATGGAGGGGAAATTGTATAAGAGTTAAAACAATAAATTTATGTCACTCTTTCTCATGAGGAGTAGGGAGTGACAGGTACATCACCACTACACTCAAAAGAGCACACTCAATTTGGATGTAGAATAACTTAACTTGTAATTACTCGTTATGTTAGTAAATATTACATTTTTAATACTTTAATGCATAAGAAAGAATATTTACCTGATATCTCAGTTAACAAAATTTATAGTTTTGATTTTAATGTGTATATAAGTAGTTTATTTTCAGTTTTTGACTTTGAGAACTTCAATAACTTTTCGTTGTTTTTATTATAAAAGAGCTTTTTTCTGATTCCAAAGTATTCCTAGACCATTTTTTTCCAACAAAATCAGTATTTCTATTCTAACCCCATATTCTGTCATACAGTGGTAAAATTGAAAGTCAAACACATTTGCTGTAAAAAAAAAAACCTAATGCCTTCATTTCCTCAAAAGCCAATTGAAAAGGTAGCAATAAAAAAAAATCTATTTGTGCTGAGAAGATCAGCCTTCTGACTGATGCTAATATTTATTTTTATAGCTGTCTTTGTCTTCTGACTTTTTCCCTACATTTGATTGTAGTGCTGTGAGAGCAACAATTTTTTTTTGTTCAAATAGCTGTGTTATAGCCTTTGACCACATCCAAAAGAGGTCTAGGTACCCAAAATAAGGGCCAGGTTTTTACAGAAGGAGGTGACCAAGTGGAAATATGTATATACAATCTCAAAAATGCCCCAGGATTCCACTGGGGCACCGTGGATCAAAATTTATTTTTGCTGTTTAAATCTGTGCAAAATTGCCCAAGTAACAATAATCTGCACATGAAAAAAGAGTTTTGTTTCTTTTTTTTTTTTTTTTTTAAATAAGAGAAAATAGATTTCAGACGATGTTTATGTAACATTCATAGTGACTTCTATTTCTTCTGCCTAAGCTCACTAAGGTGTTGTTATTTTAGTTCAGGAAGGAAAACAGATGTCAATATCTAATATTTTTGAAAAGTAATTCCCTACCATATATGGCTATATTGCTCCCTCCTACTCTCCCCACAGCTTCCCTTTCCCTTTTCTAAATAGATATTATTCTCCTTTTCCTCTCCTGCCCTGATTACATGTCCTTATATACTTAATATTCTTTGTAGATTTCTCAGTTTTTTCCTGAATATAATTTATTATACGGTTTACAGAAAGCCTTTTACAGGCTACTTTTTCTGATTCTTTAGTTTTGGTGTACTCATAATTCTGATAAATTACTCACTTTTCTTATTATCATGAAATCTGATTCTGAATTATAGCCTTGTAGGCTATATTTTACTAATTTCAGCTGGGACAGAATTTAAATTATGTTAACATTCACTTCTATAGACAGACAGGATTATACATTTAGATATGCATTTGAATAAAACAAGATATTCCGACCACTCTGTTCTTCAGCTGGAATATAATGCTTATCTCCCTCTCCAAATTTGTTTGAACTTAAGGGTTATGGTTTCTATGGAAACATGTATCAGCCTGTTTGAGCATCAAATATTTTCCTTGTTATAGACATTAGCTCAGTAAACTGAGCCCACGGTTTAGTGGTGGACTTGGCAGCGCTGGGTTAACAGCTGGGCCTGATGATCTTAAAGGTCTTTTCCAACATAAATTATTCTAGAATTCTATGATTATAAAAGGTACAGCCGCTCTGGATGTATTGAAAATCCAGTCTGGTGAAGCACATCAAATGGAAAGGATAGCTTATTTTTCTCCACCAAACAGCTTTGCAATAATATTGTCTTTAGAGTAAAGGAGAAAGTTTAAAGTACCTGTGCAGTCTGTGCTACAGACTACTATCTGTAGTCACAACAATAAATTAGAAAAAAATTCAGTCGTGGTCTTACTTGTTGATGTGTGATCAACAACATGATCTACTATGACTTTTTCTCAAATATGAAGAGGAAGGTAATCTCACATTTCAGTCATGATGCATTATTTTAACTTCAAAAGTATCTGATGGGGTGATAGCCCTTCGTAATTCATCAAATTTTGAATGCAGTCTGAGATCCAATGCAAAGTTTATCTCTCTCATAAAGCTGGAAAGGTACATTCTCCACATCTAAAATAGATTTCATGTCATCCAAATCTCTCTCCTGTAAACTGCATCTACAATTCTGTTAACAAAAGAGACAAGGCAACATACAGCAGTCCAACACACTGGAAATGGCACCGTGTTCCTTCCAGATAAAATTCCCACTGATATCAATAGTTAATTCCTTAGTCTTTATAGGTCTATATTGTCATCTAATGAAATGCAAATCCCTAGAAAATGTAGTGACTGCAACTATTTCTACTTGGCCAGAGAGGCTGTATATCCAACAGCAGATGTAAAAGACAAAGAGTGATGCAAGACAGTGGGTGCCAGTTTCAGGTTAAGTTACAGGTTTTCACCAGGAAATAGAAATCAATTTTTAAGTTAATGTTTTACACAAAAATAAAATTATATTTACTGATCAGATGCAAGAATATGCTCTGAGTATTTTAGGTAACTAATT
The DNA here is from genome assembly GCA_035583135.1 of Lophotriccus pileatus. Classification (NCBI taxonomy): domain Eukaryota; kingdom Metazoa; phylum Chordata; class Aves; order Passeriformes; family Tyrannidae; genus Lophotriccus; species Lophotriccus pileatus. Next base: position 134,197,095 of record JAWWES010000081.1, on the reverse strand, counting down.
AAGCATACAGCTGCCAGTTACCACAGAAACACAGGATCACAGAATATGATGAGCTGGAAGAGACCCACAAGGATCATTGAGTCCAACTCAGCCCTGCACAGGATAATCCCCAAGAGTCACACCAGGTGCCTGAGGGTATTATCCAAATGTTTCTTGAACTCTGGCAGGCTTGATGCTGTGACCACTTCCCTGGGGAGCCTTTTCCAGGGCCCAGACACCATCTGGGTAAAGAACCTTTTTCTGATATCCAACCCAAACCTCTCCTGACACAACTTGAGGCCGTTCCCTCAGGTCTTGTCGCTGGTCACCCCAGAGAAGAGATCAGTGCCTGTCCCCTCCCCTTCCACTCATGAGGAAGTTGTCTCCTCTCAGTTTCCTCTTCTCCAGGATGAACAAAGTGACCTCAGTCACTCCTCATACAGTTTCTCCTCAAGGCTCCTCACTATCTTCATTGTCTTCTTTTGGATGCTCTCTAATGGTTTAATATCTGTCTCATATTGTGGTGCCCAAAACTGTACACATTATTTAAGGTGAGGCCGCCCCAGTGCAGAGCAGAGCGGGACAATCCCCTCCCTTGACCAGCTTTGCCTGATGCCCCACAGAACACAGTTGGCCCTCCTGGCTGCCAGGGCACTGCTGACTCATATTCAACTTGACACTGACCAGCACCCCCAGGGCCCTTTCTATGGCACCGTTTCCAGAATCTCACTTCCTGGTCTGTATGAACATCCAAGGTTCCTCCATCCCAAGTGTACCAGAATCTGGTACTTCCCCTTGTTGAACTCCATGTGGTTGGTGATTGCCCAGTCCTCTAATTTGTCAAGCTCTCTGCAGGACCTCCCTGCCTTCAAGGGACGCAACAGCTCCTCCCAGTTTTGTGTCATCTGCAAACTTACTCATCATCCCTTCTCGTCCTGCATCCAAGTCATTTATGAAGATGTTGAAGAGCACAGGGCCTAAGATGGAGCACTGTGGAACCCCACTAGTGACAGGTCACCAGTCTGATGTCACCCCATTCACTGTTACCCTCTTTACTCGACCTGTAAGCCAATTGCTCACTCACCACATGATGTGTTTATCCAGCTGTGCTGGGCATGTTGTCCAGAAGGATCCTGTGAGAGACAGTATGGAAAACTTTATTGAAATCCAAAAAGATTACATCAACTGGCTTCCCTCCATCAACTAGGTGGGTTACTTTGTCATAGAAGGAAATTAGGTCTGATAAGCAGGACTTTCCTCTCATGCAGCCATGCTGGCTGTGACCAATGACAGTGTTGTCTTTCAAGAGTTTTTCAATACCTCCTAGAATAATCTTCTCCATAATTTTTCCAGGCACTGGAAGTGAGACTGACAGACCTCTGGTTTTCCAAGTCCTCTTTCTTGCCCTCTTTGAAAATCAGGACAACATTTGCCATCTTCCAGTGTAGCTAGATAGTCAAGATTCTGCAAATTCTTTTCCTCTCAGTGAGAAAAAAAAGTTGTGGGTGTATAGGTTTCTATGTTCATATGCATATATTTGTGCTAGGTATTGTGTAATCAGTTTTAATGTGAGTTGTATTCACAAAACTCTCCTAAAAAATGTTTCCACCAAATGAAATTCAAAAAGTTTGAGAAATTTTAACATTTTAAAATTTTACTGTTTAAGTTGTCTTAAATGTTGCTATTTAAATTGGTTTTGAAAGGCCTTGCTTTTTTTAGCTCCTTATCTACACAGTCAAATTAATCCACGAGTGGTACATCTGCATAGTCATGTTACTGTGTTTGTAGTAAAATATATGATTTGGTAATACTGTCTGTTCAATAGCTAACAGTGAGGAGGGAAATGAGAATATGTTTTCTAAGGTGAAACAAATATTTTAAATACATATACTTAGAATATCCAGGAAAGCAGAAGAAATACTTGCCAAGAAATCTCAGGAGTTTTATTTAATGTTCAAAGCTGTGAAGCTATATATGACAGTAAAAATCAGCAGTGTCCAGATATACCCTACTAAGTTCAATTATCAATTTTTTAGAATGAATATGATTTTAATAATGGAATGCGTACCTTGATATAAATTGAATTTACCAGAAGTGAAAGAGGTAGTTCTAGGACCGTTCTGATCTTACTATATCCTTCTGGATCTTTCCAAGGGATCCTAAATAGAGCAGAAGTCATCTATTAGTTGTATAAGGGAGATTCATTCCTGCTTAAGTCACTGATAGTACTGTGAACTAGAATTAAATGTTAGGAAAGGGTCCAAATTATATAATCCATTACAAGCTCCTGAAGAGGAGTAAGAAGCATAACTCTAAAGGGAGAAATAGTGTATTTGACACAGAATGCTTCGATAAAAGTCTGATTTGCATTTGAAAGCCTGCTAAGTACTGCTAGAAGGATTATTTTTCACAAAAGAGAATAAACAAGAATGACATTAGAAGTATTAGAATTTTAAGCCACACAGAAAGAGTCGTCTCAGAGAAAGAATTACTCTTAATGTAATTATTTTAATTTCCTTCAAAGCGTACTGCACCCACTGACGATATTGTTATGTATCTATGTTTACTTTTAAACTCAAATTGCTTTGAACTACCAGTGTGTCCCTAAATAAAAAAAATGTTATTTCCACTGTGAGATGGAGAGGTTATTTTCTGTGGTTCATTTTATTTTTGTTAATCAGTGACTTACTTTATCACAGGCTAATGATATGTTTCCTTTCCTGACGCGACAGCAAGGGATTCTCTCAGCATGTACACTGTAAGTTCAGTCATCCTTGCCCCACATACCTTCCAGTCAGCAGCTCAGTCAACCAATTCATTGTCATGATAAGATTTCTTTGGCAACTGCAGTGTGTAGTTTTGTTCATTTTTTCTAGTATGCACACTTACCACTGAGTGAAGCCTTTCACAGCTTAGTTATGAAACCTGCTCTTACTTTTGAGGAAATGACTTCTGTACTAAAAGCGTGTAAGGGTTGTATTAATTGTCACAGCATGGATATATCAGTCAGAACAGTTAAAATAGAGCAAGGAATCTGTGTGGTTGTTTACATAGTCCTGATAAATGAAGTATACTGACATTTGTAACAGAGGTAGGATTGAATTATAAAAGCAGTGAGTAGCAAATTCCAACTATTTGTAGGAAAACTGACTGGATCTTTCTCAATGGTGAGAACAGTTGTCTAAATGATTATCATGTATGATTCATTTTTCTTCCATTTATTGCAAAGTTGAGTTGTAATGTGGTATGTTGTGCTACTACATTCGTAGGGGAATAGGCAGACAGGGTGGAAGGAGAGAGGTGGAAGATATGGTCTAAAGGAGGTTTGTAAGATCAGAGACTGAGAGGACTAAGAATGGGTAGAAGACATGATATAGAACAAGCAAAAGGAAAAAAAAAAGATAATTTTTTTTTTAGGTACTTCATAATGTTTGGTGCAACCCTGAAACCTACTGAGAGTTGCTGGCTTGAAAGTAAACTTAAGGAAAGAATCCTCTCTAAACCACTGCTGGAAAGACATTTGCTTGTGTAACTCTGACTTCTATTCTGCTTTACCAGATGCTCTGGGTTTTCTACATCTAAATTAATTAATTTTGAAGATCAAATAAACAACAGCTTTGGTATTTTGCTATGTCCTGTTCTGAAGTAAATGTGCAGGCTGTTTTATCTTAGATCTCTAGTACACTCAAGGTCTTGTCTCAACACATCACTAACCAGATCAGTACACATCCAAGAAAAGTGTGTGTGAAGAGGTGATTAATAGATTTTGACAGGTTACATGCTGAAAATCATAACTCATAATCTTGCAGCTGGTGAATACCTCTTCTGATAGTTGTTTAGCTAGAAATGCCCCAGTGCTCTCCTGTATGCTGGAGTGACAATCACAGTTCAAGCTGAGATCCTGACTGGAAAGGGCAAGATCTTCCAGCTAGTGATGGAAAAAGTTCGCACTCCTATTTTTGCTTAGGACTTTCTATTCCAAATGCCTTTTCTGCAGCTTCTCAGGAGATATCTCTTGTGTGTTGAACTAGAAAAGTATTCTGCAGCAAGTGTATCTAAACTCTTTTACCCTACACTTTACCTATATACATTCAGGGAATTTATATATTCTTTTCAGTATGTATAAAAGGGTCAGAAAATCACAAGCATATGAGAAGAATCAATATAAATCAATTTAAATTTGTAAAACTTGTAACTCAAACATAAGTCTAGCTCTTCCTTTGTTGAGATGTCATAAAACTAAAATTTTTTTGAGATTGACTAAAATGTTACAAGTGATGATCCACTTTATAGAACTGTCATGTTATTTATTTTTGTGTTTAATTTTAAACATGTTAGCATGCTATGAGTTTTTATATATATATATATCTGTTTAGTTCATAAATCAGTTGCCTTCCAGAAACAGTCTTCATATGAATATTTCTGCAAAATCCTAACTCAGAAACCATCTTACTCTATTTCAAAGTAGAAAAACCTTTAGGGGAAACCTTTAGGGAAAAAGTATTGCTTTCTTATTCTTCTTTTCCCTCTTCCAATAATCTGCCTCAGACTCATTGCATTAGTTTATATTCTAATATGTGAGATTTTATAGATTTTTTTTCTACTGCATAAACACAATGTAATATTGATGAAAGGAAGGGAATAATAGTACTGAAAGGAAGAAAGGAAAGAAAATATTATCTTTGTCTAATCTAATTTTTAACCCATATTTTCATAGTCCGCTTTTCCCAGTATGTTGATTATTTTTTCTAGATTAAATTTCATTCTGTTTTTATTGTACTTTTAGTTGTCCTAAATTTCTTTGATTTACTGTCAAACAATCAACATATTTTTCACATTAGAAAAGCATTCATATGTGTTTGTCATCAACACGCCTATTATATGCATGCATTCTACATGCTAAAGATCCTAATCAGCAAAGAAAAGCTCTTTTTGTTTGATTCACCCCATCTTAAAATATCACAGAAAAAAAAGCACTACATCAGATCATTGAAAATTTTTGTGATATATGACAAGAAGCCATATCTCCTTTTGATTCAGTGTTATATTTACCATGACTTGGAAATAACATCAAACTGTGATGAAAAGCTGCAGAGAATAGTAAACCATGATGGTTTGGTTAATAAATGGTAGATCAGTTAAGAAATTCTGAACTGCTCATTAAGCTAAATTTGTCTTAATAATCTGTGCTTTAAGACAGCAGAGGTTTCTTTCACTAAAGCTGAAAGGTCACACGGGGAAAAAAACCTGTAAATACACTTTCAAGATAGTAAATCATACTGTCAATGTACAGATATCGAAAAAGACTTAGGGATTGCAGTAACTAACACTTTGAAAGGGAGATCCTTGTTCCCCTTTTTTAGTTATGACATTTACTTGTTTAATTTCTTGTATCAGAAAAAGAAAACTGACAGGAACAGTAGGTTAACCTTCCTTTTACATATAATTAATAACCCTGATGTTGACAGGATGTAGAGACCTGTCATTCATATTTGAAAAGGGATATTGGCAAAGCTGAAGAATTTCAGCTAATGACACAAATATAATCAGAGGATTGGAAAAATGTTTAATTGTGAGAAAGTAACGCAGATCAATAACAAAATTTACCCAATAATAGAATACCCAATAGGCGTTGTTGACACCCATGCACTGATGGAGAAAAGACTTCTGGTTTTAGATGATACCTTACTCTTGTGGAGGATAGCCCAGTATTATTGAAAAGATGGAAGATGTATCTGTAATGTATATCTGAAAGTCAACAAGGTGGAAGCTCTCCCATAATCAATTTTTTATGAAATATGTAAAAATTTTATTGAGTTATTTAACAGAAAGGGAAAAGCAAGCTACATACAAGAATACCAGAGAAAGATTGAAGAGAAGAAAAAATGTGTGTACTCCTTAATTGATAACAATTTACCCAAGATAAGCAAATGTTTAAAAGGCAAATATGAGCAGAATATGCCTTGTGGGCAAAATAATTCCTAGGAGAATGGATTTTTAAATTACTTTACACAAGGTACCTGTGATACTGTTTAGATCTAATTGCACTTGAAAGGCAGATTCAAAGTATTGTAAGTACAGGGAAAAAAATTTACTGTGATGGTCAGATACATAGCAGGGTACTGAAATACCCTGTCTTACTGAACATGCAACTGATAGAAGATTACATCTGACACAGACATTTTAGGGAGTAAATACAACCTATAAAAATTAAGGAAAATTTCACACTTCTGATGACACCAAACTAAGTGGTGCAGTTGACAGACCTGAAGGATGGGATACCATCCAAAGGGACCTGGACAAGCTCAAGAAGTGAGCCCATGGGAATCTCATGAGGTTTAACAAGACCAAGTGCAAGGTTCTGCTCTTGCGTGGGGCAACCCCTGGTATCAGTACAGTCTGGGGGATGCACAAATAAGAGTAGCCCTGACAAGGACTCAGGGGTGTTGGCAGATGAAAACCAAACATAACCTTTCAATGTGCACTTACAGCCCAGAAAGTCAAACGTGTCCTGGGCTGCATCAAAAAGCATCATGGGCAGCAGATCGAGGGAGATTCTGCCCCCTCTACTCTGTTCTGGTGAGACCCCACCTGGAGTTCTGAGTAAGAAAGACATGGACATGGATCGAGCCTAGAAAGAAGACCTGACTTCTCAAATATGCCATCTTTGCATAACACCCTGGCAGAGTAAATGCAAGTCTCCTTGTGGTAGCCCTTTGGGATATTAAAATATCAGGGCACTGTAAAGACAGCTATATTGTAGTTTTCTGTATCTGGACTCTTCTTTAGGTTACTAATAAAAAAAACATGTTCCCACTTTCTAAGTCTACACCAAATAATGCTGTTGCTGATACTTTGCCGTATTTTCATTGTGTACCAGTCTCCTCAGTCTTCACTTACCAGGACAAATCTGCGCTCTTTTGTCAGATGTTTTGTTTTAATACAAAAAGGCTAGGAAATATATGACTTTACCGTCAGATCAGATGGAATGATATCCACTATTTCCCTGGCTATGTACTCAGGTAGGATTAAATAGGTCAATCACCTGCAACTTGTTGTGTAATTAGGTCAGTTTCAGTGGCATAAGAAGTGAAGTACATTCCTGAAGTAGTCATGATTAAGTGGAATTATTTACAGGAGCAGTTCAATTTATAGGACAATGTTCAGTTTCATAACCCGTGTTTCCTAGGTATGAGCTGAGAGTTGTAAGAATAAATTTAAGTTTCCTATTCACATAGGGAAAGGATATGCAGAGGTCAGTTGCTTTTGGAATTTTATGTTTTCAGTGTGATGCATTACTACAAACAAATGCAAAGAAGATGGAAATATTTTGCCTGGCTTTATAAATTAGATAAACTAGGTAACAGCCTTGAGGAGCACAGGCTTCTCTGATCTTTTTCAATTTGTGCTGCTTGTATTCTTATTAAACAATCAGTGGTAAACAGAGTTTGAAAAACAGCTCATCTGTGAGTATGCATATTTGTGCACAATTTTTTGGTTATTTTTTGTTTGGTTGTTTTTTTTAAAAAACTGAATACTGGAAAGATAGCGTATTTTTTAATCAGGTTGGGTTGATCAACATGAATGCGTCTTTACTCATTAGGGAAACTGAGTTTTAAATGTTGCTACCGTTCTTTCTGAATCAACTAACAAAAAGAAGGCAAGCTAAAAAACTAGAGTCAATAACATTTGACTTTACCTTCCCAAATAGTCTCAGTCAGTATATGTCTACAGCTAAGAATGTACAAAGATTTTCTAAACTCTGTACAAGTTCTGAAGAGTTCTTTGAGAAATCAGAAAATATGCAAACTTGTTTGCTTAGAAAACTTCACATGCACTAAAGTTATCTTGAAAAAGAGCTTTGATTTCACTAATTCACTTTTAATTAACACTGGTTTATGCAGATTTTCTTACTGTGATTTTACAATCCTGTCATAGTAAGTAGGAGCGCATTGCTAGCAATTTAAATTTCTGTATTGATGTGTGTGTTAAAGGTAAAATTATTGGAAGGAACTTTTGTGAAGGGCAGGGAAAAGGTAAGTAAAGCGAAAAATTTTGTCTCTTCTGTTTTATTCTACATGGTTCTGCAATATATTACCCAGGATGTAAGGGCAAGTAGTCAGAAGCTAGAAATGTCAGAGTTACGATTGCTCTTATACCTCTAATTTAGCATCTTACAAGGGAATTATGAAGGGGACTTTAGATAAATGATTTTCTACTGCTGAAAAAAAAACACACTGAAGAGAAAGGATTTGTAGTGCAGCAAACCCAAAATGTAAGGCAATATGTATTAAAATATACTTAAAGTTTAATCTGACTAAATTCAACTTTACAACAATCAGAAACTCAAGAAGGAATCCAACAATAGAGAAATTATGAGATTACTAAGGATTAAGACAAAGTGCTATAGCATGACAGGAGAAAATCAGGATGGATAAGGCATGAAATAAATCACTGGAAAGAGAGTGACATGAAATTAAAAAAGAAAAAGGCAGATGTAAATTGCAACCAAGCAATGCTTTTGTGAGGTATTCAGTGAAAACAGCAGGATGATAATAGACAATAACAGGAATTACAAGGTTTTGAAGCTTTTTTTGCTCAGCTTATATTAATGAAAGTAGTAGCTATAGCTTAGTACCACTAATGGCTCATATAAATGTGGCAGCTAAAGTGAGGATAAGAATGTTTTGATTGGTTAAAAGTCTCAGAGGAAGTGGATCTATAGCTATTCATATAGGCTACATAAAACTTATTGTGTATTTAAAAAAAAATCATAATTTGTGGAGGAAGGGAGGAATTCTAGATTAGAAAGTTACAAATGTATATGCTGTCTTTGAAGAAAATAACAAGAAAAAATATTAAAAATAAAATAAGGAGGTCAGGGATTTGTAGCTTATTCAGCCTACCTTCAATATGCAAAAAAACCCATAAAGATATGTTGAAAATATGCAAGAAACATGCAGAAAACCTGCAACAAAAAAGTAAACCATCTATTTTTAACAGTCAACATTCATCTGTCAAGAGCAAAACAAATCAAAACAGCTTAATGTCTTTTTATGACAGGACAAAAGTTCTTGTCTGTAAGAGAAGTGTAGCAAGTGTCATGTTTTAATACAGAATTGGAGATCAGAATGCCTCTAAAATATTTGTAGGGAAGTCACCCAAACATTGTCTAGATGAAACCAAAACAGAAGGGTAAGTAAACAGTTAAACAATGTTGAATAGTCCTTAAACTGGAAGTTGTATCATGCAAGGTATTAAAAAAATATGTTCCAGGTTTCCTACTACCCAGTTTTGTAATTAAGCATTTAGATGCTGTATAAGAAAAATGTTAATTAGTTTGTAACATATATGAAAATTCAAGGAAAAGCATCAAGTCATTGAATACATTAAATTACTTGGAAACAGTCCAGTGGAGACTAATAGAACTGTTGAAATAAATAATTGGGATTGTTTAAAATAGAAGAGAAAGCTTAAAGCATGACATGATAATGGTATGTTAAAGGATGACAGTAGGAAGAAATTAGACTGCTGTGTCCACAAGGAATAGGACAAAAAGTACTGGTCACAGACCCAACCAAGCACATACACTTCAAATGATTATATTGATCCCTGCAGTTACAGACATGCACAGCCAGAATTTAGAGCTCTATCTTTTTCTCATTAATTGAGGAATTTAACATGACACCTATAAATTGGCTCTGTAACCATTACTCAAACCAATGTAATGAAAGTTGGAAGGAATTGCACCGAAGTGGGATATTATCTAATCTGTGAGATCTTCTTATTTCCTTTATTTTACTCTTTTGGGGTTCTCTAACTGATACAGATACAACAATAATTGTGCAGCAAAGGAAAACATAAAAAGTTTGTAGTTTAGCATGAAATGATAGTCAGATTTATTTTAAAAGCAATTTATACACACCTCCATGTATTTCAGAGCAGTTGGCTATTTCCAGTATGCTTTAATGTGTATGTTTATTCATCATAATGTGCAAGTGAATGTTAAAAACCTTGTTCTTTCTGCTACTTTTCACTGCTGTAGAAAACAATCAATCAGTAGCACTCACTTCATTCCTAATCTAACAGAGTGTTTACCATGGAACGTTTGTGATGTTGCCTGTCAGTTCTCATTACCTTTTGATCAGTAGCATTTCAGAAATGGCACTGCCAGAAGCAGTTGACTTTGACAATAGAAGTGCATTTAATAGAGCATTTTGCTCTTATGTGTAAGTTAGCCATTTCACAGTAGACATAATAAATTATGTTAACTTTTAGAGACAATTAAAGCTAAGCAACCCCTAGGGTTCTGTGGTTTAAACTAGATTTGACCGAAGATAACGAGCGTTTTAGTATCAAGCAAACCTCAGATGTTATCAAATGATAAGTTTTGAGAGAAAAAGTAGCCTTGTGGTTTAAAATGTGACCATTTCTTTTAAACTGTATTTAGACCTCAACTGCTGAAACACTGAAAACCTGAATATTTATTTGAATACATTTTATCTGATATATGCTTAGTCTAGCAAGATGTCTACACTATTTGTTGAGCCAAGAGATATGTTTTATTGAGTGAAAATTTTGCATCTCTCTCTTCATAACTGTCTTCACTTTCTAAAATTATTTATCCCTGGAAAGTTCCTCTCATGTTGTGTTCCTCTTTACATAAATATTTTAACTTTTTGAAAGTTCTGATACATGATTAAAAAAAATTTAATCTGGTTTTCCAAAATGCTAATATTTTTTTGCAAAAGAAGTTGCAGTCCACTTACATCAGAGCTACACAGTGAGAGCTGTTTCAGTGTAGGAACTTTAAGTGGTCATTGATTTAACGGGGTAATTCTTCCATAAATGCTACAACACTGCAAGCTCTCAGGTGTGTGTCAAGCATGACTGACAGCACATTACGCATATGATGGCTTAAATGTGGGAACTCCCGCCTCCCTAGTCACTCCAACGAAACTTCCACTGCCAGCTTTTGTCAATGTTTTTAGCTGGTTTTATTAACAAATGTTTATTTATACCATCATCCCCTGTAATTATATTTTTGTGAATATGATTCTAGTGACTTCTGCATTCTGATAGTCTTCTGCAAAATACGATCCAGTGGTAGAAGTTAAAAGATGAGTGTTTCTTGTAAGTTTTGCTGAAAAAGCAAGTAAGAAGAAATGAGTAATGTCAGAAAAGACCCAGCTTACACTTTAAGGAGAGAAAGATTAATTATCTAGTTAGTTATTAGTTATTAGATATGGGAATCCCTGAAAACCAGGACCATGACTGTTCTTATACATGGAATGACTTGTTTAATTTTCCAGATGGTTTACTTTTTGTTAAACTAAACTTTCATCCAAATGTTTCTTTGTCTGTATGTCATTTTCTTTTACTTTCTTGAATACAAGTATATTGCACATGGAAAATAAATCCTGAGAATTGATACCCTTGTTAAAAAATCCCACAAACTTAGCTCATAAGGAACTCTTCTGAAATTTTTCTCTTAGCTTATGTGACTCAGACCCAGCAGAATAGAGGCTAACGCACAGTTATCTAACAGATTATTCTAATAGCACACTGTAAGATAAGAAGCACACTGTCAAATAGAAGGAATCCACCAAAAGAGAGAGAAAAAAGAAAGGCATTAAATCCCTAAAGGGCAAAAAGAAATAATCAATTTACCAAGTTAAAGTTGACAAAATAAAAGTAGTAAATAAAGATTTTTTTTGTGATTCCTCACCAGCTGAGAACTGTATGAGTAAGTTATGATGATCTTAATTTTGTTTACCAACTGCCTTTGCTCCCTAACACAGTTTTTTGTTATATTCCTGTCAAAAGGCAGAATTATCAAGTGAGCAAGGATTCTCAGTGGATGGTTCCATCCTATGCAAGTACTGAATGTTTCTGAGTACCTGGTGTAGATACAAAAAGAATATTAAGAAAAAAAATAATCAGCTTTTTCACTTATCATTTCCATAACATATCAAATTAGGTAGGGTTCTCACAGACCAGTATTAATTACAGTGTTTTCTATACAGAGCACTGAGAAACTCTTCTTGCCAAGCCTGAGCCTTTTCAAACTTAGACCCCATCAAAGACATTTTCTGTCTTTCTAACAAAATTAAGATGTAGCTTAACATATGTAGGAAGAAAGGCATGTGAAGGACAGGACACTTTAGAAATGCGGAAAAAGACCATCAGAACACAGGGAAACAAACAAACAAACAAAAAACCAAACCAAACAAACAAACAAAAAAAAGCAAAACTAAAAAATCCCAAAACATAGTGGCTGGAATTGAATTCCTACTTCAGAAAAGCTTTAAATGCCTTCACTATACCCAGGAAAAAATGTGAAAATTTATGCTGTTTAACACTATTTTGCATATCTTGCCAGACATACTCAGGTGAAAGGTAAAATGCTTATTGGACTGGCCTTCAAATAACCTGGGGCAACAAAAACAGAAGCACTTTGAATAACAATTTGTTTTGCAAACTGTTTTTGAATGTAACAGTTGAAAGTGATTTCAACATCTTGCCTTTTTTTTCCCATTAAGAAAACATTAATATCAAAGGAAGTGTTACTGTAAGAGTCAGATTTTTCAGCTGCACCAGAAGAGTTGAGACTGTTAGAGACACTTAAATTTAGCCTCCTACCTGTCTGTGTATGAGCTAGGTATGTAAGCTTCATTATGCCCTAGAAAGCAACTAGGCTGACCCACGGCTAAGAGGTCTACTTTAGAATGAGACAAATTTTCTTCCAGGCTCCCCTGCTTGTACTTTTCTGTAGAATGCAACAGGATTCTACATTCCAAGTGCACACGTAGGCTTTATAACCATGTAGCCCTGCTACTGCAATTAACAATTCATCAGTTTTAGATGGAGTTTGCAATGCCTCAGGACTTACACGTGCCAGGTTTGCTCTCTGAACTTTTCTAGACACTCCAACAACTCTGTCTTACCTGATTTAGATGTGATATAAATTGTTCTACCTCATCAGATCTAAGTTTGTTTTTAATTTTGTTTATGATAGAATCATGGTAGTGAACACATAGGGCTGGTATGACAGCTGAGACACTGAGAAGTGGAAGCACAGGACATGAGGTAGAGCAATACAGGCATGGGAAAGTAAAGAGGTGGAGCACAATAGCAACACTGGAGACTTCTTGGATATAAAAAACCTCACGTATGGTCATTTAAAGAAATGCAAACCTGGAGCTGGAGAAAGTCGATTTTATGGGCAACAGAACAAAGAAATAGCACACAAATGTGCATTTCTTGCACATTTAATTGGTGGTTTAATTGGTCAGTTAATTGGTTATGCTGCAAACATGAAAAAGCATAAAACTGTGTTTAATATGTAAGGCCCAGGTTTATAGCACCATTGCAGCATGTGCCCACCAATATACAAGAATTGAATTCACATATTATTGCTATATATCTAAGAAATTAGATTCCAGACAATCTGTCTTGGATTTTTCCAGACCATACACCCAGATACGTTGTAATAACAAAAAGAGACAGAAAAGAATCTTTTTTATGAAGACTTTAATAAACTTTCAAACATAGATAAATGCAATACCATGAGCACAAAAAAAAAAAAAAGTAGTAATCCTGAACACATAGAGTGCTGCAGTAGAATAATGCTGTATACAAAATCCTATCTATCTCTACTGCTGTCTTGTGTTCTGAGTATTTTGCTATCACAAAACAACATCAATTTTGCAACAAATAACCACTTACAATGCTTTGTACCCTATGTGATGTTTCACCACAAAAATGCAGTGTATGATATGTGATCACCACTGAAAGAATATTTTTGGAAATATGTTTATTTAACTTAAATGCAATACTCTAGAATTGCCCTATAAAAATGTCACTGAGATAAGCTTATACATTTTAAATATATAAGCTGCTGAGCTGTATACAGCTATTCGCAACACTACTGATATATTCTTGCTTAGATGACCTTGGTGAGCAGACCATTACTTCAAATCATTAAAACTGTTTGGAGAGAGAAAAAAGCATGCCTATTCGTGACAAGCAATAATTTGGACAGAAACACTAACTGAAAGAGTCAAATAGGATCTGCCAACAGACTTCCAAACGTCCAAATTAGTTAAAATACAACGCCAAAGACCTGGATATAATCTGTTGGCCAAATCCTGGGGTCAAAGCCATTTCCCTTGGAGGACAGAATTGTGCATTCAAAGGTGACATTCCCTCAAGTCCTGGTACTATTCCTTTGCACAGATGTTTCCTTTATGTAGGGTTACAACAACCTAAATCCATATTTCAATTGCTTGAAATAGCAAAGATGAGATAAATCCTTAACTTCTGTAAAATTAACAATTCTGGGCAGGGTCAGTGTAACACTAAAATGAAAAGCTGATATTTAGGCCACTCTTATGCATGTATGTATGCTCAAATCTTTCTGATCTGCTTTTGATGCTGACCAGTAAGACACAACTCTTTTCAGAATGCATTTTCCAGCCATTACAGATAGTATCCAACTATACTGTGAAAATCTGAATTTCACCCTTCTTGGATAGGATGGTTCAGATATTGCAATGAATGTTTAGAAAGCTAAACTCTCAGATAACAGCATATTTCTGAGAGCCTGAAAATATTCTTCTCAACTTAGAAAATGCTGGGTCAGGATTTCAAATGCAAGTCTATGTTTTAATATCTGGGAAAGCAGCAAATGAATTAGTAACGTCAAAGGAAAGAAAGAATGCACTGCGGAGTACTAGCTAAAAGCTGCAGCCACACCAAAAAGGTGTCACAGAAGTACAAGCATGTGCTCATTTGTTTGTCTTGGTCTAGAAAAATCACTTCAGTGGAGAATATTTTTTACTATATCAAAGTAGAAACTATTGCTTGAAGCCTGTAAAAGTTTGAAGAATATCAAACTTTAAGAAGATTAGAATGATCCCATCAGATCAGCGGTCTGTCTGTCCCAAAACATATCTTCAACAGGTCAACAGAAAATGCTTGAGAAACTACAAGAATAAGGGAAGTTTGTGCTGATTGCTCACATCCCTGAAATATCTTTCCAGACAGCAGTGATCTGTTGCCCTGAGACTTTTTCAATCAACAGGAGTATATAATTTTGTCCCTTTCTAAATATACATTTTCTATATTCAAATTTCCATATTCTAAATAACATCTTTTAATTTCCATAAAATTCTCCCAGAAGTATTATCATACCTGCTTCACGTATTTGCCCCAAATTGTTTTGGAGCAAATGTCCTGAGTTGGAAGGACTCACTAGGACCATCAAAGTCCAAAGCCTGGACCTGCGAAGGACAGCCCCAAGAATCATACCATGTATCCGAGAGCATTGTACAAATGCTTCTTATACTTTGGCAGTCTTGGTGCTGTGACCACTTCCCTGGGGAGTCTGTTACGATGACCAACCACCCCCTAGGTAAAGAACCTTTTCCTAATATCTAACCTAAGTCTCCCCTGACACAGTTCCATGCCAATCCCTTTTGTCCTAGATCTAGTCACCAGAGAGACTGATGCCTGCCATCCCCTCATGAGGAAGCTCTAGACCATAATGAGATCTCCCCTCAGTACCCCCTTCTCTAGGCTGAACAAGCCAAGTGACCTCACAACTGCTCTCATATGACACCAGCTTCTCATACAGTTTCCTGCTCCTCATACACCTGCAAAAATGTTGTGTAGTTTATTCTTTTTGATACATTTCTTCTGGTACAAATGGCTTATAATGGCCTTTAATTGTCATGACATTTGTATAACAACTACTCCTTGGTTGTACCACATATTGGCACTTTTGTCAGTTTGAAATTTTTGTCCCAGATATTTTCACAAGGTTGGTAACTCTCCGGAGACACTGCCTGGATATTCATGGTTGTAAATCTATATTGATTTTACCCATGTGCTGAACCTCCAGTTTCTTCTTTAAAACTTGCAAAAGAATGCAGTAGAAAAGGCTGAAATTCCAGGATGGGACAAAATAGTGCTACTATTATAATGTGAAGCTGCCCGATACATTCAGTTTTGGATTAGATACTCCAGAAAGATGTGGTGGTTTTTTATACGACAGTCCATGATTTGTTTTCACAGAGCCAAATTTGTCATTTATGGTTTAATCTGTTCATTCATCTTGTATTTCTTTCTTTTCCCTTACAGCTGGAAATATAAAACAACCAGGGAGGAAAGGCGTTAAAGATTTGCTAAAGAAGATCAATTGCACTTCGATGCACTTCCTTTGCTTATTAAATTGAAAGTTCACATTTTAACAGTTTGACATATGCATAAAAATGAGGTATTCAAAAAAAGAAATAAAAATCCCCCAAAACCCACAGAAGCATCACTTTTTTTTTCTGATTATTACACAAAGGTAGACAAAAAGTAGTAGTAACAATTTTTTCTAGTGACAGAATATGTGGCAGATTAATGATTGTTATTTAAATTTACATTTTAGTTCATTTTGCTTCAGGACATAAGTTAATAGGATATTGATGGCATTTGAACTCAGAACTATGTGTTCTGTAAACAAAGATTGTGTAAATTTTAATAGGTCATTTTGTCACCTGATCTCTGTACTCTCAAAATGTGGGTATGTTTCCTGAGAACTGTCACAGAAAATAGAAATATCTAAGAAAGACATGCACTACTGTATGCTTTTTCTCCTTCCCAAAGATTAATTTGCACTCTCTTCTTTACAGAAACTATGCCTTAGGTTCTGTAAGGACTTAAGCATAACAATATGTTTGGTTACAGCATTGCTTTGGTGGATTTTAAGCTTTTTAAATTTATTTTTCAAGTGGACCACTTAATTACAAAAATACTGTTGTTCAGTCAACCAAGGTCTCAAAATGGAAACTAACTCATTAGTTGGTCCTGTTCTTTTTGGCAAAGACTAAGACTAAAAAAAAAGCAACCAAACAAACACCATATATATATTCTTATCCAATACAAAGGTATATTTTGGTTAATAATGCCATATTCTGGAGATTGGATCACAGTACCTTCATTCGTAGAAAATATTACCCTCCCTCTGGCAGTTAATACATAAAATAAAAATACTACTACTTGTTTATAGCTTTTTATATAGCTAACTCTTTGTGTTTGTTCTGAGCAGTTAGAAACAAGTAAAATTAACACTGTTTTTTCAGTGACATAATTTACAGTATGAATTTGTTTGCTATATGAAAAGGATTATAAAGTTTTAATTTGCAAAATAAAGATCATTATTTTAAACATTAATTTTTAAACTGGATATGATATTTAATGAAGCTAAAATATTTTTTCAAAGACATCAGAAAGTACACTTATTCACTTTGCCAGAATAAGTCTTAACTGCAGTGTGCAGGAGATATCACATTAAGATAACAGCCCTAGTAAATTCTTACAATTGAGATAAAATTACCTTTTAGCCCTTTCTGAAAGGGCTTCCTTTACTGCTTCCTTTACTCTTCTGTATGTTTCCTTACTTTGTTTGTTATTATCCCTCTTAAAATGAATGTAAGGAAAAACCCTATTCTGTCAATAAATTCCTCTATTTTTTTCAAGTGCTGCAGTAATATTTTAATAAATGTTATTTTCCTGAGCTCACAAATCTCACTGGAGAACTGGTATTATCACATGGCCTAGTAAAGAAATATAAAGTAAGTGTGAGCCAGAGAGATGTTCTTTATTACAGAACACTTTCTCACATGTTTATGATCCACTGGCTTTTCCAAAACTCTTGCAAGTTCTGTTAACTTAGTGGGTTAAAGACTCTTGTATCTTCCATCAACCATAAAGGACTAAAATAAAACTTGAAAATATGTTTTATATATATATATCTTGTGTTACCGTGATAGTTGATAAAGGCCATCACTGCAATAATGTTGCTTATTTATGCAGTGGAGGACATTCTGTGCCAAAGAAAACCATCAAAAAGGGGGAGAAAAAAAAAGAATAATAGAGTGTGTGAGTGGCATTTTGTGGCATAGCTCACCATCTTGCTGAAGTGCCAAATTAAGAAACCCCTCAAAAAAAAAAAAAAAAGGAGAAAAATATTTTCAACATAAATAAAGAATATGTAAATATTCTTTAAATATGTTAGTCTTTCAAGGTAATATGTTTTAAGAGTTTTCAAAAGTAAAATTCAACTAGAGCTTGAAATCAAAATTGCAGTTCCTCAATGTTTAGAGATGGAGAGCAGAAAAGAAATTAATTATGGTGGTGTTGGACTGCAAAGTTTCAGGTTTAATCCTTCAGAAAGCAGTGTGGAAACAAAGGATCATATGATGGTATAAAGTGATACAGCTGCTGACTCACTGAGTGTAGGAAAAACAAAACTAGCTAAATCAGTTTTGTGGGTATTTCAAAAACACTGGTGGGATGACAGAGACAGAATGAAAAGCTTAGACCTGCTTAGAGATCAGACTAGTAATTTTCACATTCCTGGTGCCTTTTCTGGAGGATTTTTCTGCTTTGTCTAAAACCTTGTGAAAACGCTGTGAATTTTAACTCCTCAGGCTAATGGGTGATACATAACGGAAACAGTGTTTGATTGTACTAGGGACTCAACATACCTAAATTCAACATGTTAGTTCAAAATTGCTGCAGGAAGGTACTTAGCTGCATGTGAAAAATATTGAAACAGTTTTAGCCCAAAGGCAGCAGGACAAAATGATCCAGCAAGTTATCAGTTTGTAGTTCCTTGCTCTATCTGTAGTAATGCCTGCACAAACAGAGGAACAGGCTAGAAGTCCTTTTGAGTTTCATCTTCTTGAATATACCAAAATGTTTGCTTGGTAATTTATGCTGGATATGGGCTGGTGTCTTCAGTCTTTTAGGAGAGGTGACTACAGCAGGTAGAGACCCAGAAAACTTACCCATCCTCCCTGCCTGTCCTGTCCCAAGGCATGAGAAGGCACAAAGTAACACAAAGGCTGCTGAATTTATTTTTGGTTTTGCTTGCCTGTAAAATCTTGGTAGTTAAGAACTGCATGAATTGCAGTTACCCTGCCCAGCACAGTTCTCTGTCTTTTGGAGTAGCACATATTATTAGTCAGTCTACTGAAAAACAACAAATACCACATAAAATGTGTTCAGTATGTAAATAAAATGAAAATTGAATTTTTCAAAATTGTTTCATTCAGCTTTTTGGTAATGCTTGCATTTTATTTATTGCAATATGTTTATAGCACAATAAAAGGCCATTTTAATGGAAGACAATTAGACTATCTCTACAGTTTATAATACTCTGTTATATAGAGTTGATAATTTATTTTTAAAATAAACTAACAATATTTTTTACAGGGTTTTTTGTTTTGTTGATTTTGTTGCTATTGTTTTTTGAAGAAACAGGACTGACAGTACTTTAGCAGTTTTAGGCAAAAACTGTGGTGACTCATAGCTGACATATTGCATCCATGTACCTAAGATACTAACTGGACAATTCCCCACCACAGATGGTCAAGAACACCTTCTGGCTAACATTGCTTCCCCTAATAGAGTAGGGGAACAAAAGAAGGGCAAGCCCTGTCCCTATAATATTTTGATTACGTTTTCTAAATGCAGATCCTTTAAAGATTCAGGAGTTGTGGAAAGCAAAAAACCTGATTCCAATTATTCCTCCTATTGAACAAAAACTAGTTTTTGAAGTACTGCTGAAAGTCATATTTTAACCAGGTTGCACAAAAAATATATTATGTTTATATAGATTTATCTCTTAAAAATAAATACCATTTGTCTCTTTTAAATTGAAAGTCTGAGCCAAAACCTGATGTGGTTCTTTAATTTAAGGCATAGATATCCATAATAATTCTTTTTACAATCTTATTAGTTAGAGGCAGATTTATCCCAGATTGGTTGTGTTTTAAAATTAACTCGACACTTGCAAAGATCACAAAACTAATCTCATGCAGTGCTCTTTGTATCTTCTTACATGTTCTGTATAAATCCCATGAAATTTGGATGCCAGTGAATTTCTTCATTTTGCTTAACCATGATGTGATCAAAATCCAGCTTATTTTGATTTATTTTAATAATTGGTTCTGAGCAGATTCATCTGTTGAAATCTCCAGTGAAATTCCCTGTTTCTAATTTGTGCAAAAATTAGATCTTACTTCTTGAGACAAGAAGCTTGCAACTATCTAGTTTTGCTTTATATTTCTTTTGTTTGGAAACTGGTATTCTATCCTGACATAGGGCAAAAGGTTAGTGATATCCATGGGGCAGATTTTGCATAGAACACATGGGAAGATTTCAGAATAAATACATTGAGTTCATATATTTGACAGACTTTGTTACATCCAGGAGTTATCTTAGAAAACTCTTCCTTTCCAAGTGTCATGGCTTGACCTTGGCTGCCTATCAGACTGCTACCCAGCTGCTCTCTCATTTGTCTCATCAACAGAACAAGGGGAGAAAATAATATGAAAAAAATGGGTTGAGATAGAGGCAGTTTACTAAGTAAAGTGAAAGCTGTGTACAGAAACAAAGCTAAAAGAGCAATTTGTTCGCTAAGTCCCATCAGTGGACAGATGTCCAGACATCACAGAATGTGCTGAGTTAAAAGAGACCCACAAGGATCATTGAGCCCAACTCTCAGCCCTGCACAGGACAATCCCCAAGAGTCACATCAGGTGCCTGAGAGTATCATCCAAATGCTTCTTGAACTCTGGCAGGTTTGGTGCTGTGACCACTTCCCTGGGGAGCATGTTCCAGGGCTCAACCACCATCTGGATGAAGAACCTTTTTCTAATCTACAGTCTAAACCACTCCTGACACAACTTCAGGTCATTCCCTCTTCTCTTGTCACTGGTCACCTCAGAGAAGACATCAGTGCCTGTCCTTCCCCTTCCCCTCCCCTCAGTTTCCTCTTCTCCAGGGTGAACAGAACAAGTGACCTCAGCTGCTCCTCATACAGCTCCCCCCAGACCCTTCATCATCTTTGTTACCCCCCTCTGGACACTCTCTAATAGCTTAATATCTGTTGCATATTGTGGTGCCCAAAACTGCACACATTATTCAAGATGAGGCCACCCCAGTGCAGAGCAGAGCAGGACAATCCCCTCCCTTGACCAGCTGGTGAAGCTTTGCCTGATGCCCCCCAGGACACAGTTGGCCGTCCTGGCTGCCAGGGCACTGCTGACTCATATTCAACTTGACACTGACCAGCACCCCCAGGGCCCTTTCTGTAGCAATGTTTTCCAGCATCTCATTCTCCAGTCTGTATGAACATCCGGGGTTGCCCCATCCCAGGAGCAGAAGGAATGTTCAATCTTCCCTTGTTGAACTTCATGTGGTTGGTAATTGCCCAGTCCTCTAATTTGTCAAGCTCTCTGCAGGACCTCCCTGCCTTCAAGGGAGGCAACAGCTCCTCACAGTTTTGTGCAAACTTACTCATCATCCCTTCTCGTCCTGCATCCAAGTCATTTATGAAGACGTTGAAGAGCACAGGGCCTAAGATGGAGCACTGTGGAACCCCACTAGTGACAGGTCACCAGTCTGATGTCACCCCATTCATTGTTACCCTCTGTACTCGACCCGTGAGCCAATTACTCACCCCCTACACAATGTGTTTATCCATCTGTGTGCTAGGCATTTTGTCCAGAAGGATCCTGTGAGAGACAGTATCAAAGTCCTTACTGAAATCCAAAAAGATTACATCAACTTGTCCTGTAAAGCTGGTCCTGAGAACACATATTGGTTTCTTCGGGTTACAAATGCTCCTGCTCCTTCTCATTTCCCTCAACTTTCATTTCAGAGTGAGATATCATATTATCTGGGATATACCTGAGGTCACTTTGCATCCCTTTGCGTCAGTTGTCCCAGATGTGTAACACATCTAGCCTGCTGACCCTCAAGGCAAGGGTTACAAGGAAAGCCTGGAGGCTCTGGGAGCCCCATACAGCAGTAGCCAAAACACTGGTGTGTTATCAACTCTGGTATAGCCACTAACGCAAAGCATTGTGCAGGAAAGTTAAATCCATCCCAGCCAGACCCACTACACTGAGGAATGCTGATATTATTTATATATTGCATTAATATAGCTGACCTTTGTGAGGCATCCTCTATTCTCTGTAGTTCAAATGAATGGCAAACTGAAGCTGTGGAACTGAAAAAGCTTCAGGGGATAAATCTGCACAGCAAAATATTAAGCTCAATTTGATTAGATAAATTAATGATCAGGTATTTGGTGAAAAACAATAGGGATTGTTTTGTTAATTTTATCACACAAACAAAATGACAAAGATCTTGGAAAAAATTCTGAGGAGAACTTATTAGGAGGAAAATGAAAAACATTAAAGGGGTACTGGGAGGGCGGAGGAATTAAAAAGAAAAAATTTATTGCCAGCTTCCTGGCAGTTTTGGGGTTTTTTTGGGGTTTGCATTGTAATTTAATTATTGTAATCCCATTTGAAGTACAGTGTTTTACATGGAAAAAATATATCCTAATGACTGATCTTAAAAGAGAGGAGGGAAGGAATTAAGCTAAACTATATTACAGAATGTTAAGAAACATATGTTTACTAGTTTTTCGGTGAGCTAAATAATAAGATTATTATTTAATTAATGCACATTAAGGACCAGTTAGCTACTTGGCATTTCATGACTCTGCCTATATTTGATGAATTTGATTTTTTTTTCATCACTGAAAAGATGGAGTAAAAACAAGTCTCTATTAAAATGATCTTAAAATGGATACTTCTCAAGACAATGCTACACTGGCTGTGGCATTCTTTCATCTGCAAGGTCATGGGATTTATCTACCAAATGATATTTTTCTTCTAACCTTATTGAAAGCAATGTGTGCCAACAGACTTTTATTACTCTGTTCCCAATGTAGAGCAATATTTGCTTAGATTGATTTTGCATTTTCTGAAACAAGAGGTAATGTGTGGATGTTCCTGACCATTTACTTGCTTTAAATTTTCGTTATGAGGTAGTTACTTCTCAAATGTAGAAATGTGTGTGCTTAATTCATCCTTCTCCACAAATTCTGTTCCTCCTAACAAATATTTTAATGAAAAGAGTGAAAGAAAAAGCTTAAAAATCTTCAAAATTTTAAACATTCAAAAATTTTGCTCCTAGGAACAGAAGATTTGATACACAGATCTCAGTTTTTAAATGGAACTGATGAAAATCTCTACCATCAGTTAAATTCATCATTATTTTTGTATTAGTTGTCTGTTTAAAACTTCTCTAACCCCACAACAATCAGATTGTTCTTTAACAAAAGCTTAGATTTATGTCTAAGTTTCCAGAATCAGAACCCGATAGATACAAGAAAATAGTCTTAGCCTTAGAACTCAAAATTATGAGAGAATTTTGATGAAAGAATTTTGTATGACTGTTCCTGATTTTTTTTTGCTCAGAACAGCTTCAATAAAGGACACCCAATTTCCTTCAGATGCTGTCAAGTTCTCTTTGAAATATACCACAGTCAATCATCCATAATGTTCCAGTTAATCTTAGAATTAGATGAGACAAGCATGGAACCACCTTAATCAGATAATTAATACTGAGTAGGTCATGGTAATATATTCTCAAGTATTATAGCTGAGTGAATGTGGTTTTCAAGTGCAGTAAAATAATAATAAAGCAGAGAAACTTTAAAAAAAAGTTATATAGCTAGCACAGAAACCCAAAATAGCTAATGAATGATGTTCACTGTTTTCTGTGATATTTTCGCATTCCTCAGAGCAAAATGCAAGGAGAATAATTTTATCAAATTAGTAATACAGTATAAACATCAGCTTAGAGTTATGAAAAGCAGCAATCTTTTGAGAACCATACTGGGAATATAAAACTTTATCTGTGACCTATCTGACCTGTTTTTGTCTGTGATCTGTTCAGGAAGGTGTCACTGAAATAAAAAAAAGAATTACAAAAGGTAAATATTACAGTATCCCTCCTGCTTCCAAATATTTTAGAAATTATTCCCAGTGCTAGGAATCTATATTATTAGGGTCTTGAGTATCTTTGATTTCTTCTCTATCTGCATATACTTAGTTTCATACTATGATATTTCATTCAGAAATTTGTAAAGCTAGGAATGATGTAACACTAATTTGGGAATAAATTATCTGTATTTTTGGAAAGGGAACTCAGCATATTCTGTGATTCTGTGATTTCGTGCACACAGAATTCTGTTACCAGTTTTCATCTTCTAGTATTTCTATTGACCTTTGCATTTAAAGTATGTGTATGAACATACTCACAGGGTATCATTTTAACATTGGCATACCACTAGAAAAGCTTCATTCATATTCAGTGTACACATTCAGCAGTTCCTCAGTGTTATGCACTATCAGGAAAGGCATATATTTCACTGGAGATGGAATTTGGGATCCTATTAATTAATTCATCACTATAAATCATTGGAAGAGAGCATATCTTTTTAGCTTCAGTCACTCATATAGCAATCAGTGGCTCATTAGCTTTAAAAACATCAACCTGGTTGAGCTATGATTGCTCTGCACAGTAGGCTGATGAGTCACATTAGAGCAACTGCTACATGGCACACAGAAAATTTGCT
The DNA here is from genome assembly GCA_035583135.1 of Lophotriccus pileatus. NCBI lineage: Eukaryota > Metazoa > Chordata > Aves > Passeriformes > Tyrannidae > Lophotriccus > Lophotriccus pileatus. The sequence continues at coordinate 134,172,620 of JAWWES010000081.1, read as the reverse complement.
TTTACCCACTATCCAAGATACATGGACAAAATTATATGGGAAAATCAGTGGTAAAGTCACTCACTTAGGCCCAAAAAAGCACTGCAACTGACCACAGTTTTTGTGACATATTTTTCTGCTATGTGCTGCTCAGCCCCAGTCCTACACGCCTCATACACACAAAGCTCTGATTTATCCTTCTGAAGGAATCTGAAGTTCAGAATCCTTCAGTAGAAAATAATTGGGCCCCATCCGTTTTTGCTGCTACCAAATGAAATTATTAATCCATTCCCAAAGGTTAGTTTTATGTTATAAAACATAGACAAACAGAATTAACTACAAATCCAATAGTAATACATAATTATAGTGTAACAATTTAAAAAACATGATATGTCAAAGAACATTTTGCAAGTGCGAACAATAATACCATCAACAATATATGAGTCTCCTGTAATTAATATGGTCAAATAAATGTAAATGTTAGGTTCAGGTCACTTTTTATGCTCTAAAGGGACTGTAATTTTGTAATGAGACAATGTTTATCCAGTCATTTCTGCAGACACTTCCAGGTGCCTAAATAAATTGAATGAGAAGAGCACAAGCAGAGTTAAGTAGGCGCTTGGCATTCATAAAAGATACCTTGAAGTGTCAGTATGCTCAGCCAAATGCAATAGATGAGTTTCCTGAAAGACACAACTATGCCAAGACATTTGTAAGCATAAGAGCAACGAGCCTTCACTGGTTTCTCAGCATTGAGCATCAAGTTGATTTTAACAGCAAACATGTAAAAGAAGTGTACACTTGTAAATTCAGGGGGATTTACAGAGTGGAAGATATAGTTAGATGTCTATCTCTGTTCTCACAATTTGTCCACTTGTCAAGTCAAGACTAAGGATGTTTGCTAGGCTCCTACCTCCTGTTTCTTCATGTAGTACCTGGAATAAAAGACAGCCTGGAGCATGGCATTTGCAACAGAGAAAATGGAAAGCAATCAACAGAAATAAAATCTCTAGCAGCAACGTAGTATTGTGCACATGTGTGAATGACATGGCATGTCCCCAAGCTTATCCATAAGAAAACTTTATGAACAGTCCTATCCATCAATTCCTATCTGCATAATGTCTTTCTAGGCATACATTTTTCAAGTTACACTTCTGTTAACTTAAAGGTCTCTATCTTATAATCAGTATAATTTATACTGTTATCATTAAGCAGTTATGGATAAGTGTTTAATGTTAAAACAATTTTACCTAAACTATTGCAAGTTTGAAAACATTCTCTGATTTAAGTAGTTACCATTGCAGTGAAGAACTTGCTGTCTTACCAGTGCATCTGGTCTTAGAGAAACATTGCAGTTTTTCAAGGTAATTATGGCATATTTTTTCACAGCTTCTCCAAAGTCAGAGTGCAGACTGAGTGGAGAGTGCCCCAGACCTTCAGTTTAATGCTTCCTGTGAAGGTTAACCTTTCCTTTCTGTAATTTTTTTGTTTTCCTATTTCACTATCAGGCTACCAGGACTGGTCATTTTTTTCCTAGACTGTAACCTGTATCTACCTGGTGTTAGATGAAGACAGACACGACTCTCTCACTCTTTCTTTAGAAGATTTGTCAAGCTGTAATCACAGCTTTGGATGTCACACAACTTTCAGCAATGCTACTCCTATTGTTAAAGGCTGTCTGCTCTGTACTTCAGAAAGTGTCCTTCATCTGTGTCTAATATTACGCTTTTTATGTGAAAACGGAATGCTTACAGGAAATGTGAGTGGAGTGAAAGCAGACTGCAATGGATTTTGCACCACTGGAAGTGTCTGAATCACAGCAAGTAGTGGCACTTACCTCCTTAAGTACTAAAATGTGTATGGAACTTTTCTTTGGATTGCTGTAGAGCCATAGTTTCCTATATTTTGTTGTGCCATATGCTTTGAAATGCTCCTCACAACTTTCATGTCCTCGCTTTATCTGCCAACCAGAGAAGAGACAATGAAGAAAATAGAAGAAACATAGATTAATCCTACCCTGATAGCTCTGGAGAATAGTTCTTATCTGAATGTTTTTAAAGGTGCTGTATCTTACCCTGATTTAAAAAAAAAAAAAAAAAAAACAAAAGTGTATATATATATATATATATATAAATAAAAATTTAATAATAGTGTTATGGCACATAAAGCTCAGCTCCCAAACACATAGAGGAATGCAGAGGCAGAGGGCAGCAGGGATGCCCGAGCACCCCAATCAGAGACATGAGTGCCTGCCCTGGTACCCTGCTCCCAGGGATATCCTGAGAAGCATCATCATGGACCCTGCAGGATGGGGATCATTATTAGATGCAGGGGAAGAGCAACCTGGGGTTTTGCAAGACTTATTATGGGATGCTTGAGGGAAAAAACAAGGGTCAGGAAAGGGAGGGATTCAAATCAAATGAAGTAGAGAAAGGGTGAGACAACAGAAGGATAAGAACATAAAAGGTCTGCCTGCAAACAGCTTGCTGGTCAGCATGCTGGTCTGGCCATGTCCTGTGCCTGATCAACATGGTCTCTCCTGTCTTCTCATTAAACTCCATTTCTACCTCTTTTCCTGGGTGAGTTCTCTCTATTCTGTGTGCTTGTGTGTCTGGGGTCTGAATGCAAGCTGGACTAGCCAGTGAGCTGGGTAAGAGCTTTGGAGTCAGATATCTAAGCTGGGTCCTGGCAGGACCAGAGGATCTGTGGGCTGGCTACTGCAGGTCTCAGTCATCTTCCAGAGAATTTGCCGGGTCTGGGGATGGATTGTGAGATTGATTTGTTATGTGTGCATGAGGCAGGGGTGGCTAGGGAATCTCTGCTGAGGAAGTGCCAGTCTTTGAGCCCAGGTGTTCAGGGGATCCATATGTGTGTCTGTGACTGGGCTTCTATGTTCAAATACATCTGGTCCCTACCAGCAACCAGACTAGGGTTGCAGACTTGTGGGCTTCTGTATGTAAGTGCCAGCTACTGGGGAAACTGGGATCCAGGGGTCTGATACCGAGCAGACTGAGTGTCTGAGTCCAGCTGCTAGAGGGATCTACATTGTATGTGTTTATACATATTTTCCCAATAATGGATCTCCATCTTGCTCAGCCAGAGAGTGGAGAGGGATCAATCCATTGGCACTTTCTGTGTTCATGTGGGAGCTGCATTTTCTGTCAGTGTTGGTCTATGTAAGTATATATGCACAGTGTGCATGTGTTTCTGTTGGGAACACATGCTCAACCATGCTACTGGGTGGACCTGGGGACAAGTAGCAGAAGCTTCACTTCTACCAGGCTATAGGATTTGGCAGCTACTAACAAACGTTAAATAAATCTGACATATGTGGCAAAAAAGGATGAATGTGTCAGTGGGAAAATTTCAGGCTCTTCTTTTTCCTGTACCTGTGTGTTAGGTGCAAGCAATAAATCTGACATCCTCCACCTGAAAGACTATGACTCGTGATTGCTTGCCACAGCACAGGGTGCACCGCTGGCGAGCCCAGTGGCAGAATCTGGATCTGACTGTAATCAGGCCATTGTGCCAAGGGCTCGCAGGAACCCAGAACCTTAGTCTCTTTATCACTGTTAGAATGTGTGAACGTGAGAGTGTCATCCTCTGTCCTGAGAGTAAATGAAGTAAAGCTACTGCAGTATCAGATTCTATTGATACACTTTGCTTGTGAATGTTGCTTTGTTTTGCAGTGGAATTATTTGAAATTATAATGATGCAGGAGGTATATGCCTGTCAATAGGATTACACACAATGATATTCATTGTTAATGTGTTTAGCCAGGGTGTTAGAAGGATGGTCTAATGAGATGCTCATGCACCTGCTGCCTTTTCTGTCCGCTCACATGTATTATGCTATAGAATCATGTTCAGTCTCGTACTCTGTTCTTCACATAAGACTCAGATTTTGTCTCCTGCCTACAATCACGCTATCAGTGCATGGGAAAGAAGCAGCAGGTTGAAAGAAGGAGATTCAGGGGTTTATATGTTCAGGTTAAATGAAGATTTCTGTAAAATACGCCTGCTTCATTGGTCATAAGAGATCAAAGGTGCAGTGGTGCATTATTCTGGATGAAGTTATGCTGTATGATGTAAAAAGAGATGCTGTCACATCCTCTTCTCCAAGCTACATTTAGTAAAAAGAAGCAAGAAATACCTGTGTGAGCACTATCTCAAATACTTGTCAGTTTATTATCCTCATGATGTTAGAATTTCTTTAATTTTTCTTTAATGCCAGGGCATGCTCTGTAACTCATAAGAAGTATCAAAAATAAAAATTAAGCTAAATATATAAAAGATGAGTGAATCAAAGATAACCACTGAAAGCAAAGCCAAAATAAAAAAAAAAACCACCTAATATATATCAAATATATGCAACGTTTTACATTAATTAAACTTCTTAAGCTTAAGTCAAAAAATATGACATATAAAACCAGAAATGGAATGTTGTGGTAAAAAGAGAGCAGAACGATCTGCCTGCTTACTGCTGTGAAATGGACACAGAGAGTTAAAGCGAAGATAAGATTTTACAATTTTTACTGGAACTTAAGCACTTTAAAATGGGTTGTTTTCCTGAGTTGCAGTGGCATTTAATGATATCTTTTTAGATTGATCAAAAATAATGCTTAGGCTTTTATTTATACAGGGATCTCTATTCTTCTCTAGAGAGTAAACTTGTATTGATAGGAGAAACACAGGGAAAACATCAAAATATTTCAAATTTGGGGTCCAATGCCCAGTTAACTAATTCCTTCAGACAGTAAATACCATCATACCTCATTCATTCCATGTAGGATAAAAAATTACCATTCTAAGGCAAAAATGTGCTGTTTCTTTAATCACAAATGTTTATAGCTAAACTTTTCTTTAAAAAAAGGGAGATATGAGAGCTAAGTAGGTTTAAGATCCACAATCATTGCTCTGTGCCACTACTTCCAGGTTAAGGACATGTAATGCTGGCATAATGTAGGTCAGGATTAGATACGTAAAATTATGTCACATGACCTAACTCTAAACTTCTGTGACAGCAGGGATCTGTATGAGAGATAGTTGTCCACACTACAGTCAGAGGAGAGTAAGAGCACTTCTAGAAGGTGATTCATCTGGCCTGTTTTAGATGTCAGCCTTGGAGGAGATGAATCACAGTTTGGAAGTACTTATTTGTTTGCAGTGACTATAAAGGGAGATTAGATAATTAGCTCAGATGTGGATGTCTCCACTATAAATGCACAAAGTTTGGAGCAATGAAGCCCATCTTTAGTAAATAGTAATATCTTCTTTTCTGAATTGTCTTATTGAAATCAAGGGTAGAGAACAAAACAAAAGGACTAATTTGCAGATCCTTTATTTCTCCAGAATTTACAGGAACTGTATAAACTTTGAATAAATGTACAAAAGACTCAAGAAGTACGGGGGAAGATATATGTGCAGTTTCAGGGAAACTGTAGGGAAATCATGGTAAGCAAACAAATAGTTCTTGTGAAAGTGGAATTAATGAAGCTTAGGTTCCTATGGATTTGTGTTTCATGGTTGATTTATTTTGCAAGTGAATTTTAATAAGGCTGCTGTTGAAAATCTCTTCTTATTAGACATCAAAGATTCTGCAGAGGCAAGAACCATTATGACTACCTCAAAAAGAGGAAAAGCTCCAGTGAGAAAATATGCATTATTGACTCTGGAGCAACCATGTAGGAAAAACCTCTTGCCTGAAAAGTTGATTCTCCAGTGCCTAGGAAAACATAGATGTTTTTCCCTGTACTTTGGTTTTGTTCACATGTTGATGGGATCTCTATTCCTTACCTAGACACCTACTAACATGAAATGCCTGGGATTTTGAGACCTCTCCTGCTCTGTCAAATTCAACTAAATTTTGCCATCAGGTATTCATCAGAAGTAATTGGTGTAAACTAACAAACTGATCCGGGTTTTGCACTGAGGCACCTGTGCATTTACACAGGAAATCAAGGGAAAATATCAGGAAGTAATTTGTTTAGGCCATTCTGAAGATCCTTTTAGAAATCTGATTGCCTTCAGGTTTTGCATCTTATTTAAGAGATCACCTCCAATCATTTTATGTCCCCTAATAACATGCTGAGGTCAGCAGTTCAGCACTAACAAAGCAAAGCACCGCCTGCTGCTCTTTAGATGTCTCATATCGAAGTTGTGAAATGACTCAACCCAAGATGTTTATCCAGGAAAGTATTTAACCACTTGATTTTATGAAAGTCTGGGGGAAAATATGTTTCTTTCAACATCATTCTGTTCTCAAATTAAACTAGTTTTCCAGCCCAACTTCTATAGATTCTGCTCTTGAGCACTCAGGCGTGTATTTAAAATTTGGAGGTTTTTTAATATTTACAAACTATTTTCACAGCATCTTATTTCTTTAACTGCTGGATTACAGAAATGGATCCATTTTGTCATTCAATGTTTCTGGGAAACTAGGATGAATGTATTTTTTTTTTCTTCTCCTCACTACTCATTGTTTCTTTTTCAGGTGAATGACAGGTGGTAGCTGTGATAGTCTAATTACTGGCATAAATTCAGAATGAAGCTGTTACTTCATGCTGCAACTCTCAGCCTTTGTCAGACTCCATAACAGCCTATGTGATAGACTTCAAGTCATGGGATATTTCAGGCATCTATCTGTGTCTATAGGGATTTTCACTACGTGCTTCACTAAGGTAGCAGAGCACTTAGACTGAAGTAGCTGGGCAAGGAGCAGCCTTGCTTTAAGCAGACTGCCTTCTTATGTTGCACGGAAAGGAAAGAATTTTTGAACAAGGAAGAAGTCTGAGTCCTGCAAAAGCAGGAAAGCTAGTGGCAAAGTAAACAATTGCTCTCAAAGCTATACCACTATAAAATGTTATAAATACCATACATTTGCATGTACTATATAATAATAGCATGCAGAAGTGCCACATAATGACCATCCAGGCTTTAGGCTTATTCTTTTATCTTGTGTAAAATACAAGGAGGATCTAAATATATAGCATTTGGAAGAAAAGTCATTTTACACATATTGCTATGAATAGTTGGGTATGAGTCTCTGGTTACATGTTCAGAGAATAAAATCAATTTCAACAAAAACTCAGTACTTCACAGTCTAAATGATCCATACCTACTCCACATCAATTAAAACCTAAAAATGAAAAGCAAATGCACATAGACTGAAGCAAAAAATGCCCGCTGTAGCTGTACAAGCTACCATTTCCCCTATCTGTTACTTCATGTGGACCATATTATTTTTACATCAGTGCAAAAATCAGTAAAGAATGATTAATATCTTTCATGTATTTGTTGTGGAGTATTATGTTTGGTCTGGAATTTGGTTTGTGTTCTACCTTCAGAGTTCATTAGCTTCTGCCTTCTTTGACACCAGAACTTTGTGCTTTTAGTTTCCACTGAAACCCTTGTAATAGGATTTACTGAAATGCAATTACTAGATTCTTGGGTTTGTGGACCAAGACTGGCACCTTCTGGTGAATGAATTTAAATTCACTACAGAAATATGATACTCTAACAGACTGTGCTTTTAACAGGTTGCTATTTAGAGATATTCCAGTATCCTAGGTATGTTTTCCCCACTGAGCTTAGTTGTATAAAGTAATAGTATTTCACAGTACAATTACATGAGTGCATTTATACATAGACACATGATGATTTATCTGACAGTTTAACTCTTTATGAATTAATGGTCAACAAATTGAACAAATTATACATATAAACTGACCTTTGATTCTAAGACTAGCAAACTGGCTAATATGTTGGATTTTTAAAATATAATAGAAGTTATCTGAGCTTATGGAACAACAGAAATAGAATTTAAACTTGAAAAATACAGTTAGTGAAGAAACCTGTTTCAGGTATTTTTACTATTATGTTCTAAGACAATAGAGATATGTTTACAAAAGCTGGATTGCTGGTCATTTGGGATGACAAATAGAACATATTTTGCATACATTTTGGATATGTTTGTTTGAATTGGTGCCATGATCAGAGAAATTTCCGTCACAGGTTCTCAGCTACCAGCAGATCCTAAGATAAACCCTGGTATTTAGCTGTCCACACCAGAAAAAAACATTAAATCTCCATCACAGCAAACAGAAACTCTTCTGTAGAGTTATTTTGATGGATTTTTTAATATATAAGTTATAAATGTCACAAGCAGAAAAAGAATAAACTTTTCTTGTTTTGGGGTCAGACAGCCTAGCTTTTCATGTTCAGTAGCCATTGAAAATGAGAGCAAGACACAGATCTAGTCTCCTTGAAAAGTTATATGTGTTGTCTAGCAGAAGCAGTGTTCTAACATTTCAGGCAAAGATTGATTTGTGCCCTCTAATCCACCCCTACTGAGCTGTTCCATAAGCACAAGATGGTTTGCAAAAAGAACGCAGAATGTCTGGGGACTTTTTAAAGGACCCTGATGTATACTTGATTTTTTCTTTTTTTTTATTCCCACATGATCTACCATAATGAAAAAGATGCATAGGTTATGTCTATTCATTAATTTGTTAATCAAAAGTAAGATTTGTTTAAATCATAGATTTAATTTAGTACTATTCAGTTTAAGAAAGGCTAAAAATTATGGTTGCGTAAGATAGCAGTCATGGAAACTGGCTCATTGAGTTCCTTCTACACCACATTTTGTCCTTTCCCCAGGTATCAGCAACTTAGAGCCACTCATCCTAAAGGTGATTTGTGTTAACTCAATTCTGCAAATCAGGTCACTGTCCAAATCCATTTTATTATTATCCCACCTATTCTACTATTGCTTTTAAATTTCCAGGTAGCTACCTGTACAATGAAAAATGTTACCAAGTCCAACAGATTCTTTCACGTAAGTCAAGAGACAACCATCCCTTAGCAATTCTTTGATGATTATAGACCAAATTAATCAGTCTAAATTGTTTCATGCCCCGTTTTCTTATTGCTTGTGTCACTGAGTCCCACCAGATCTCTGCTGAGATGAACCCTGTGCTCACTCAGATACTCACTCCTGCACTCTCATGTTCCTGCTGTGCTTGCTCTCCACATCTCTTCCTAAGCAGGTCAGAATAGAGAGATAAAGAAAACAGTACACCAATTTGTAGTTTTTCAGTCTCAGACAGTACCTGGCTGGATGCCATTCACATCAGGAATAAGGCAACTTGCTGTCCTTGAAATAATAGTGTAAGAGCTGCCAACCAATTGTGCTTGATGGGACATTATCAGTGGATAAATTGTTTTCCTAAAGCAGCACAATTCACTTTCAGAATTTACTGCAGATAACTATAATGGGAAGGTTGTGATAGTAAAAAGGAAAAAGAGTCTCATAGTTCTAATTTGAAATATTTCTATTTTACTAGCATAAAAATGCTTGATAGAGATCATACCCTGGAGTATGCAATCTATTTCAATGTCAAAAACTCTAACAAAATCAAACCATATCTCAAGAGGTGATTAGCTGGGAGATACAGTTTTGTCCACTCTCTTCTGTACCATTGTTTATATTTTTTTATTATTACTGGTTTCAATCATTATAGGCCCATCATTACAAACAAGGCACCATTTTATTCTGAAAATACAACTTTGTGTATTTTTTTGTTTTATTAAGGGATCATCTAGATCTTAAGAACAAATATCTCCAGAAAGATTTAATGTTGTTAGAAGGTGACCTAACAGTCACCTTCTAAGCTTTGTTTGCTACCTAGACTTTTAAGAATCTCATGCCATAATTACCTGCAGCAAGAAAAGCATATTGGTCTGTACTTCTTCAAGCAAGTCAAGCACAGCCCCAGACAAGTTGTTAAGTATTTTTCATAACCAATTAACATCTGCCTTCCTACTTAACAAATGTTTAAACATTCATTACAGGGATGTTTTCAAGAGCAATATCTGTTTTGAATATTTCAGCCAGTTAACAAACATGCCACGACATTCTGGCTGCTGTGTAGTATCTCAATTATTTTTTAAAATACTAAAGGAAATAGAATTTTCTCCAGGTATTTCCTGCTTAACTCTGCTACACAAGTAAAGATCCGTTTGCAGCCACACCAGACACGGCATTGTGACTGTGTCCATGCAACTGTTCCAAATATCTAGAAGGAGAAAAAAAAATACATGCCCTTCCAAGTTAAGGAGTAGTGAGGAGTGAAATGGCAGGAGAAGATGCAGCAGAAGGGACCTGCTGTTGAAAATTTTGATGCTATAAAACTATTGGCAGCCTTGAAGATTACAGTTCTCTGTCTGCAAAGCAAATATAGCAGACAGCCCTAGCATATGTTTTTACATGCTTCCTTTGAGACTACACACACTGGAGAGATTAGGAGAGCTGTCATTAAGTGAGGCAACATGTGCCAGTGCACAGGGCAAAGGACTGCCAGGCCTGCAGCTGATCCTCACTTGATGTAAGTTATTGTAACTCCATTACACCTTTTCTGTCTCTGTGGGAACACACAAATTTACAGTGCTTGAAAACTAATGCAAGAGACCTAATTTTTTCCTGGCAATACTTTTGAACTGTTGTGTGTGAATCTGGATAGTTCATTTTCCTATCTAAAAGGAAGATACAGCATTGCTTTTCAAAATAAGATAGTGTATGAAAGGAACTGTGAAAGAAAGAGATGGCACTCCTAGTTAAATACATTCCAGTCCTATCTGCCTATCTGCCATTTTTGTTATCAAGGAAAACTTCAAGATGCAAAGTGAACTTACCTGTACTCCCCTCATATGAATCTAATGGAACCTCAGTTACTGCATTGCACTGAGCATGTCCTGCTGTTCCCTTTTCCATTCCCATCACTTTCTTTGCCTATCCAGGTGTTGTTCCATAAACCAAAAGTCTATCATAGAGGTTTTGGAAGTATTTTGCGAGTAGTAAGTAGGGAGTCTGGGACAGCTGTTCTGTGCACTTTCTTGAGTAAAATATATTTTTTGCAATTGTTTGAAATTATTGGAAGTGGACTGGATTTGATGGCTCTGCCAATCCTCCTTCAAAACCATATTTTTATTTTGTGAAATACATCTTTATGACTCACAATCAGATGCCTTGCACATGACAACTCCGTGACTGTTGTGGAAAAGTGATGAATAAAATTTCATCTAAATAGTCACAGTATAGATTTTTCTAAACCCTGAGTAAATTTTTTCACAGATCAGACATTCTATCTCCAAAAAACTGTGTAAGGAATATCTGTCACAGTGGAAAGGTGAGTATATTTTATGTACAGAAAAAGAGAATTTTGGAGGTTTATATGTTCTGCTCTAGGATTTTAGAGTTGTTTTTATGACAAAAATACAGAAGGTAATAAATAGCTGTTGAAATCTTAACAAAACCATTTTAAGTCAAAGTAGAATAGATTCTGTAAATAGATTCTGATTAGCTTATTTTACAGAGGTAATTTTGCAGATTGAAACAGAACAGTCACTTATTTATGTCAGTGTAATTTAGAATACAAACATGAATGATGTGACTCTTAAACCATTCAATCTATTTCTTTTCCAGACTGTTCTCCATTGTCTATACACTAGCATTTTTTCAGCTTTAATTTAAATTTTCCTTGTTATAGAGTTTCTATTACTTCTTTTGTGAGATCATTCCAAAAGAAAATAAATCTCTCTGTCAAGAACTCTTTGATGTTTTCCTTTCATAATTTCATCCTTCTTCTTCTTTTCACTCCTCTTTTTATAAGGATATAAAATATGACTGTGTTCCTGGTTGACTGCACCCTTCAGTAGCAGTCTGCTAACTTTTTCCCTGCTAGCTACTCTTTGCTATAGCACTTAGCACCCTAAGCTATAGCATTTACCCTTTCTCGTAAACTAGTTTTCACTGCTGCTATTGCCAACCACTGACCATTCTTGTGTCCATCTGTATTTGACGGTAATTTGGTGTTTGGCTATTAATTTGAGCCTTTCTGCTTCTAATCCTTTTTCTGTTGCTATTGATGATTACATTGTCAAGACCAATGACATCTCTTTTTTTTTTTTTCCTCCCTTATTTATTGTCTCTCTTTGATTAATGAGATACCTTCTACCATCCCTGCAGCGGTCCCTGTCTTTCCTATTTGGGAAATTCTGTAGTGTGATTTTGCAGTACTTATCCCATAAGAGCCTATTTATATGTCATTTAAATTGAATTTCATCCAAGATAGCAAACTCTACCAAATGCATTATTTTGGTTATTTATTGCATCTATTTCTTTTCTTTTATATACCTTTTTTTTATTATTATTATTGGTACTTTTAAAAGCCAAGCACAATTTCTCTCCAGAGATTTTCTGTAGAAAACATATTGTTTATTCAATGCAGACATGTTATTTTCCAGGAGCTAGAAAGTGGGATTTCTGTTGAGAGCGGGGCAACATTCTTCCTGCAATGACAACAGTCAACCACATGAGCTATATTCAGCTTCTCTTGGTACACAGAATTAGCTTTGAGGCCTCAAGGAGTGGAGGTGAGGAGCATTTATCAGTGCTTAGTCATTCACCCTTATAAACAATTCAAGAACAAGATATGATTGTGAACTAAGTAAATATAACCAGAATATTTATTGATAATATGCTTGCATTTTTTTCTATAACTGATATACTGTGGAATAATAAATTCATAATCCATGATACTTTAATACATTGCAGAAGGAAGAGCTTCAAGCAGAAATTGAATTGCACAGCAATTCATGTAGATTAGATCATCTGCTTGCTAACAGAGTTATTCTGAATTTATGGAGAGAGCTGGGTATTTTTACACTTTTATCAGGCCTGTTCTGATATAAAGAGGTTGTGAAAAGATTCTTAACAATATCTGAAATCTGAAATGGTTGAGACAGAGAAAAGACTGGGAGCATTTTGAATCACTAAGTGCCAACATGTAATCTCATAGTTAACATTGTCTACATGAGGCCACCTGCTTTTTTTCAGCAGCAAAATCTGTCCCTTATCAGTGCCTGTGAAAATCAGTGGGCATATCCTCTGCTGGATCAGTCATCCTGACTTCAGAGAAGTCAGTGGAGCCATAGCAGTCAATACATATGTATCATTCCAAAGAAAATACTCCACTTATTACTGCAGTGGACTTTGGATCAATACCAGAGTTAATAAGTGAGAACATTACAACTGGAGCCCAAATTAGGAAAAAAAGCTTATAATTAAAATAATATATTTGATCACAGGTGCATTAGAATTTATTGTCAATAATGGTAATAGAACTAATGAGCACACATCTTCCTTCACTTCACTTTACTTCACATTAATGGAGATGTAGATGACTTGCTCCTATTTGTAAGCTGTTGCTCTTTGATCTCCAGGTCAAAAATGCAGGGGGGGAGAAGTGGTTACCTAATTTAAATATTGAAAACTTGTGAAATGTTACTCGTTCCAGCCAGCATTTTCAGCTAGATATAGTACCAGATGAAATTGAAATTCAGATGAACTCTTTCATCTCCCTTAAGAAAGAATGGCCAAATACAAATGAAAAATCTAGCAACTACTTTGCCAGTGCAATCAGTCTGCAGTTTTGCTATGGTAGTGCTCTACTTCTCAGTCCTTTAGTAGGAAGTAGAAATGCAGCCTACAGCTATCTGCAACAGAGTCAGTCACTTCAATTTAATTTAAAAAAAATCTGGCTGGCAGTCAGGGAGCTAGTCTCCACAGTGGTGATTTTATAACAAAACACAAGTGTCAAGCAAAATTATATCTGGCAACTAGACTTCTACCACCTTATTCATCCAGTCAGACAAATAGAAATATTACCTACAGTCCCTTCATTAGTGGTTATTCATCTGCAATAGACAGTAATTTTTCATTTGTTTCCTATAGTTTGCAGCATCCTTCCATGCACTGTGATATTTCTATGCTTTTAATTTCAAATCCCATTAAGAAATGTTTGTTCCATGTTCTTTTTATTTCTGTGTTAAAGGAAGTCTATTAAATTTATCATAGCTATTACTCCAAACTATTAAAAAGCCATCTGACAGAACTGAAACCCTTGATCACTTCCCTCAGCAGCTTAAAAACCTGTGCCTAGGTGGTCAAGCTGCACCTCATAAGCTCAGTCATAAACAGGTCCACAGCAGCTTCCAGGAAATCAGATGGCTGCTTGCTTTGCTGCACACCAAAGAATCCCCACCAGGGACAGCAAGATGTTCAAAATTAATGAAAGAAAATGCAATTAGCAAACAATATGTACATTCTCAGCTCACAGAGTGTTTCATCTCACCAAATTTAGACATCTGAAATTGTACATTGAAACCTAAGATGGTGGCCTAGAGTCCCTTTATAGTCAATAAAGAGAAGCAGGCTTCTCACTAAAGAGAAATAGGCCTGTCTGTCTCCAGTCATCTTATAACAAGAGAGTTCTGGAAAAGTAGATAATTGCTCACAATAGGTGCTTTCTTTTGATTGGAAGAGAGGGATGTTTTTGCTGTTTTTGTCAAGGAGAACTCTGTAGTGAGAACTTAAGAATAATCTGTTACTCAGGATTAAGTTTAAGAAATATGAGGAGGGGTTTATAAACTGTTAGGAGAGTAAAAACTAAGAAACAGGAAGCACCAGTAATAGGAACCATGCTGGGATATAAATATAAAGAAAAAAAAATCTGTAAACTACAGGATTGCAATAGTTCTGCTGCTCAGGGAACGACAAACATCAAAATGGTCTCAGCACAGATTCCCTCTACACTTTTGAATATTCAACAGATTGATAGGTTCTTTACAGGCCTCACAGAATCAAATTCTTTCAGTCTACAATGCAATATACCAACCTTTCAGTACTTGGCACCAGCTTTCACAAAACTGAGCTGTCAGAAGCCCTGCAGCAGCACTGAATCGTTGGCGAAGAGCCTTGGTGAACAGAACAGACACAGCTGTTCGTACTCTCAACTTTTTCCATCATCATTTCAGTTCTTATTGTTCTCACAACATGCAGGTTGTGTCACGTGCTATTGGATCACCTCTGCTGCGTTAACAAGCTCTCCTTACCTCTATCCTGTCTGATTACAGTCTCAAAAGAATGTGTCAAAGAAACTGACAAACCAATGACCTGCTCAACAACTGGAAGAACAACCACAGTTTTCACAACTTTCTGAAGTAGCAATAAAGAAGAAACAGCAAAAAGATCTGGTGTGGCCCAGATCTATATATGCTAGCAGACACACCTCCTATTAGAGAAAAAAATAATTAAGGTTGTATATGTCTGGGCAACCCCATCCCCCTGTGCTGCTCAGTGGAGGAGGTAGAGAAGTCAGGAATTACATTGAGCCCAGGAAGAAGGAATGGGAGAGGAGAAGAAGTTTTAAGATTTTTTTTTT
Organism: Lophotriccus pileatus; assembly: GCA_035583135.1. NCBI lineage: Eukaryota > Metazoa > Chordata > Aves > Passeriformes > Tyrannidae > Lophotriccus > Lophotriccus pileatus. The sequence continues at coordinate 134,157,361 of JAWWES010000081.1, read as the reverse complement.
CTCATTATCCTTCTCTGATTTGTCTCTCTATAAATGAAAATAATTTCCTCAAGTCAAATCTCTTCTGCCCATGATGGTAATTGAGTGATCTCCCTGTCCTTACCTTGACCCACAAGCTTTTTGTCATGTTTACTTTCCCTGCCTAGTTGAGGAGGGGAGTGATAGAGTGGCTTGATGGGGATCTGACATTCAGTCAGGGTCAACCCACCCACTTAAAGGAGCTCTCTCTTCTAATCTGCTTTCCTATACAGAAATAATCACGACAGTTCTCATCTGATTGAAGAATCTCTCAGATCTAATTGAAGAATCTCTCAGATCATTCTACAATGAACAATTTTTAGACTAAGAAATAGGTGGAAGAGCACAATATACTTTCTCTGTAAGCCACAAATGCCCATCCACTTGTCAGAGGAATACTTGAATGGCAAGTGTTTGATCTACTTGAACTACTAACTGTTCATAACAGGCTATAACAGCAGGAAAATGTTCTGTCTTTCACTTGATCCCCTATCAACATTGGTAAGTTCCCGATTCTCCTGCTTTTTATGGTGAAATCCTCTGCAGAATTTGATTGGAGGGCTTTACTAACTCATCTAAGTTCTCTGGGATTTTCTTGAAGCTACTGTGTTATACTGTCAAGAGGCCTCCATGTCTTCCCCAACATAAATGTCCCCAGAGAGAGGTATATATTAGAAGCTAAGTCTGGGTCTTGCTGCGTGTTTTCTTGCACTTGACACTACCAAAGACTGGCATGGTCATGATCTTGGCCATGGGACTATTTCTGTTCCCCCAGTAACACATCACTTTTTTATAGGTTTTACATTAAAAGTTATATATCTTCATTAATTCACTGATACCTTCCAGTCTTTCCAGACTTTCTTCTACCTTTTTCTAAACTTTCTTTATCATTAACTTGTCAGATTAACTTTATTTGTGTCTGCCTTCTCTCCATACTTCATAGTCTGTCTCTTCTTACCCCTTTTTCTCCATATATTTTAATTTCCTCCTTTCTCCATTCCCTTAGCAAAATACCTTGAGGAACTCATGGGACATTATTAGGATATCACTCATTTTATGGGTTTGTTTTGTTTTATATCTTTCTCCATCTTTGTATTTTTTTCATTGTTTAGACTATAGAATCATAAAGGTCTGAAAAGGCCTTTCAGATAGTTAAGTCCAACTGTAAACATAACACTGCCAAGTCCAACAACAATACACTTTTGGGACAGGGGCTCACCTAATTTCCTCTGTGCTTGCCATACTGGAGCCCTGTTCTCCATTTGTTCTACATGATAAAACTCTGTGAACAGTAAATAACATTATTGGGAAGTTTAGATCTAAAGAAAACATAGAAAAGCCTACAAACCACACAGATTCAGTTCGGTCATCTGCCACAGACTTCTGTGTCTGTATGACTGAGCTACAAAGTCTGAGAAAACACCCATTTCTATCTGCCCACACACTGTGAAAGCTTCTCTTCTTAAGATGGACAGCAGTGTCATTACAAAAAGCCAAATGAGATCTCAATCCCATAACGTGGCAAAAGCCAAATGAGATCTCAATCCCATAACGTGGCAATTATTTGAACAACTTAGGAGAGTCAGGTGTGAGACTGAAAATGAGGAACACAACATTTAAATTTACACACTATTTAATAAATTAAATAAACTACTAGCAGAAAAAATTGAGTTTTGGGGCTTTAGTTGGGCAGGTATGCTGGTGAGTTCAGTAGAAGGTGAAGAATTGGTTGAATTAAATCAGCAGAGGTTTACTGACACACACGAAATTACCGTGCTCAAGATAGAAATTACAAGTACCAGCTAATGGACAGATCTGACATGAGTCCAATAAGTCCTCTTGATTTCAAAAATGGTCTGTTTTGTTTCTGGCTCTTCATCAGTAGGTAACAAGAAGTGGCAAGGAATCAACAGTGCTGCTAGGGTTGCAAACGGTATTAACAATTTGTAGCCAGATGTCTTCAGTGGAAGGAAGTAGGAAAGTGACAAGTTCTCCCATCATTATTCATGCTTAATCTAAAATTTTTGTGCAGATACAGGTTGCATGCCAGAGGGATTTTTTAACCAGTAGAAGATCAAATATTCAAAACCCAGCCCAGACAGTTCACTACAAATATGGATAATGTGCAAAATTTCACCCTCACAATGTTAAAGTGATGGTTTTTTCCCCAACAAAAGATATGAATACTGATCCTTCAAAACCTAGAGCAAAATTGTCATGCAAAGCTAGATTTTTTTTTTGTTTCAACAAAATGTCATATTGCTCTAAAGAGGTCCTGATTTAGCTTTGTTTAGAATCTACCCATCTACCTTGCATTTTTGCTATAATGTGTGAATAATACATGTTGTTCTAAAACCCATAGGAAAGATACTGATGTGTTTTATTTACGCTGACTCTGTATGACATTCATAAATAATCAACTTATGTACTATCATAGTGTTCATTGTGATTTAGCTATAAATCAGTCTTAAGTTGATAAAATATGACTCACTAGTCAACAAACACACATTTTTAGCAGTTCAAAAGAAAGTCAGTTCCCTTTTAGAAGATAAACACTTTTAATACCATTAGAAAGCATATAACTTTCTGTAGTTCAGTTTTTCAAGAAGCTAACAGCTACAGATTATCAGAATTATGGTCCTAGAAAATCAAAGCATTTCTTAGAGATTACTTGTTTATCCAGCAGAAATGCTGGGAAAGAATTCAAATTTTTATTTGGTTTTTGTTTGTTTGTTTGTTTTGTTCTATGTGTTATTTTATCTTGATTTGCTGAAATATGAAAGTTAATTACATAAGAAAATATAATGCATCATAACATACCTCAACAAAATAATATTACAAAGTTTGGTTGAAATGTATGGGAATATTGTGTCCTACTTATTATGAAGTTCTTTGAAAGTCTTTCAGTTCCCTCAGAAATACACAGTTATTTACTGCTATGTAAAATACCTAAGCACATATCTCTCTGCTTTGTTGCTATTTGATTGCTTCCAAAATATCTCCTTGTTTACATGATGAATTAATAGACTTGCTCTGGTCAGATATTAGTCAAATGCTATCCTTTGACATAAGTTTAAAAAAAGCTGTTTCACAACAATGAAATCAAGCCACCAGAATGCCTCACATGGTCATGTACACTCTTGGCAGCTTTTCTATGGAACAGGTAGGTCACACAATTCGTTGTTGACAGTGACATTTTCTACACTGTAGGGAAACATTTTCAGCAGTACGTTTAACAGAGTCCTGATAAATAGTCTTAGGCTCAAGTACAAGTCCTTTTTTTTAGGTTTGCTCTTTTTTTCCCCATGTTTACCTTTCTATGAGAAATGCATTTAGAACCTGTTCCACAGCCCAAAGTCAAGCGAAGAGACTATACTTGAATGCTTTTGTGGAACTGTTCTTAGTGAGGTGCTATAAATACATATCTTGTAGGATTAATGAGTGACAATCAGGAAATAATAACAGGATATTTTTTCATCACTTTTTAAAATTTGAATGGAATGTTAAATTTTCATTGTGGAAACAGTGTACAAACACTGGCATTGTATAGCAAGGATGACAGCTATTAATACAGCTTATTATAAACTAACTTTATCATAAAATCATAGAACCACACAATAGTTTGTCTTAGAAAATACTTTAAGATCATCTAGGCCAACCCCCCCGTAATAAGCAGGGATATCTTCAACTCGATCAGGTTACTCCAATCAACAGGTTGCTCCAATCAGCAACCTTGAATGTGTAAGGGCATCTACCTCTACTTTGATCAACTTGTTCTAGTTTTTCACCACCCTCATTGTAAAAAAATTTCTTCCTTATATCTAGTCTAAATCTACCCTCTTTGAGTTTAAAACCATTCTCCCTTCTGTCGCAACAGGTGTTGATAAACAGTTGATAAACAGTTTGTCCCCATCTTTTTTATAAGCTATCTTAAAGTACTCAAAGCCTGCAATAACGTCTCCACAGAGCATTTTCACCAGGTTGAAGAACCCCATCTCTCTCAGTTTTCCTTATTGGAGAGGTTCTCCAGCCCTATGATCACATCTGTGGCCCTCCTCTGTAGCTACTTCAATAGGTTGAAATGTTTTTTCTGTACTGAAAACTTCAGAGCTGAACACAATACTCCAGGTGGACTCTCACAAACGCAAAGTAGAGGGGTAGAATCACCTCCCTTGACCTGCTGGCCTTGCTTCTTTTGATACAGCCCAGGATATGGTTGGCTTTGTGGGATGTGAATGCACATAGCTGGATCATGTCCAGCCTTTCATCCACCAGTACCCACAAGTCCTTCTCCTCAGGGCTGCTTTCAATCCCTTCATCCCCCAGATTGTATAGATACTGGGGGATAGAATTTCATATTTGAAGTAACATTGCAGCATTGTGCATATGAAGACATGAGTGAATCCAAAATATTCCTCTAATTTAGCCCAGGAGGTATTTCAGTGTAAGATAGCATAAGATGCTCTGTAAAGCTTTCTGATTTAACATGAGAGCAATGACAGAATTAGTTTTGTTTCTGTTGATGTGTATAAGCCATGGTTGGTACTGTTGAGAGGCATATGTGGAGTCAAGAAGCAGCACAGTTGTAGTCACTGATGAATGCAAGATGCCTGAGGCAAATAAGGGCTTTGGTGCATGTTCTTTCTGGATACACCAAGGCAGAGGTGTTAGAATGTGCCTGAAGGTGAAATCAAAGGAGGTAGGAAGCAGAAGAGAAAGCTGGATATCTGGACTGGCAATAAAATTGTTGCCATTCACAAGATAAAATTAACTAGTAAGCTCTTTTGATGGCACTTATGAGTGAAATGTCTTTCTACATTAATTCAAACATGGTAAGTCTTGATTTATCAGTATCCTAATTAGGTACAATGATACAGCCATTGAAATGCTACATCTACCTACTGAAAAAAAAGAAGAAAATAATCGAGCCTGCTAATGCCATTGTAATTAACACATGTGAGTGCATGATTAAAGCACACAAGAGAAACACACCAATCAAAAACGAAAGCCTGAGAGACGCACATTAGTGATGTCTAATAAGGGTTTCAGACATCTGGAGATACCTGATAAAATCTCATTATTTGAGTATTACACAATCTCAGTGCAATAGCTCTTCTCTGTATAAGATGCATGCTTTTTTTATCTGTATTTAGCAGCAAATCCTCGTCTATCTGTGATTTCATATGTTTCTTATTTAATAGGCTTAACTTAAAATAAGCATGACAAAAAGATACAAAGGTTCTCTTTCAAGTCTGTGAGTTACAATCTTCTTGGGTCAAAATTATTGACCTGAAATGCAGCTTCATCGTACATATACAAAAATACAAGTGTTTTGCTATTATTTTCTTCTTCAAGTAGTGTCACAAAATCCCCAAAGTGGCATTGGTATCAGTCACCTCCTTCTCTCCAATTCTTTACAGGTCAAGGTTTTCTCTGTTATAAAATGTAATCATTTAAAAAAGAAGTTTAAAAAGAGGTCTAAGTAAGAATATATTAACTCATGCAATTCACACTTACCATAACTTCTGATCCCTTCCTTGGCCACAAGCATTTTTAGCCTCCTCTCTAAGGAAAGAAAGACAAATAAATCCAAAAATCTATAAGGAAAATTTAAGATTACATTTGAGTTAATGAATTTTAAGTCTGATCTTGATGGATGAGAACTTGAATATGAGCTGGCAATGCAGAATTGAAGCCCAGAAAGCCAGCCCTATACCAGACTGCATCAAAAGTAGCATGACCAGCAGACTCTCGCCCTCTACTCTGCTCTTGTGAGAGCCCATACCACAAGTACAAGGGTACTGCATCCAGCTCTGCGATCCTCAGCACAAGAAGGTCATTGGCTTGTTAGGGCAGGTCCAGAGAAGGGCCACAGAAATATTCAGAAATTAAACACCTTTCCTGTAAAGAAACACAGAGCTGGAGTTATTCAGCCCAGAGAAGAGAGGCTCTGAGGAGACCTTATTGCTTATAAAAGAGACCTTAGGGGCTTATAGGAAAGATCAAGAAAGAATTTTTACGTAATAGGTGTTTATAAAAAGGATAAAGACTATTTCGCAGAGTCTGTAGTGACAGGACAAGGGGCAATGGTGTTAAACTGAAAGAGGAGAGGTTTAGACTAGTGTCCTGGTTCTGGCCAGGACAAGGTTAATTTTTGCAGTATCTGGGATGGGGCATGGCCAGGACACAGAGGCTGTTGTAAACCTCTTGTCATTGCCAGGTGTGAAGGGAAGGGATCTTCCAAGAAGAAAGTGTTCCTTTCAGTTGAGCAAGCATGGAAGCAGAACAGAGAGGTTTGGATTATGCTGGTTCCAAGCTGGTGGGAGCCGGAGGGTGACACTGGTCCCAAATGGAAGGTTCAGTAGGGGTGGCATGGCTGTGGTTGAGTACTGTTGATTGTTGGGGGGTTCCATGGTGAGCAATAATATTTACTTTTCTTGTACCCTCTGTCCTTAGTATTGTTGCTGTTACTGTTTGTTTTCTTCTTTCATTGCTGTTTCCAGTAAATTTGTGCTTATCTCAACCCATGATCTTCACCTGTTGTGCCTCCAGTTCTCTCCATCCTGCTGCAGTGGGGAAGGGACGGCAGATGGGAGAGCAAGTGAGAGGCAGCTCATTTTGGAGTTTCAGTGGGAACACTAAATTGGGAAGTACCATTCTTAAACCACAAGAACTGGATATAAGGAAGAAATTTTTTACAGTGAGGTTGGCGAGACATTGGAACATGTTGCCCAGAGAATCTGTGGATGCCCAATCATTGGAAGTGTTCAAGACCAGGTTGCATGAAGCTTTGAGCAACCTTACCTAGGGACAGATGTCCCTGATTATGGCAGAGGTCTTGAACTATGTGATCTTTAACTTCCTTTTAAAACCAAATAATTCTGGAATTCTAAAATATTTAAAGCCACTTGGTCCACCTGGACATTATTTTTTTACTTTTCATTCCACTGAATAAAAAGTATAAGTCACACTTCTTTTCAGACAGCAGAAAAATACGTAAAAAGGATTCCACAACTCCACAGCAAGAACTTGTTACAGCAAGAACTTAATCATAGTAAGAAAGAATTTTTCACTGCAGTTACAGGGAAATTACAGTGTCAAATAGTGATTAATAAAACTCACAGAAATACAAAGAAGTTTTGGTTAGACTACAGAAGTAAATAAAATAAAGGATGAAATTAAAAGGCTATATTGCAAATAACACTTTCTTGATCACTTGCACTTATTTCAGAATTCTTACAGAGGGTCTGTAAAAGACTTTGTAGTGCCCATTTAAAATTAAATTTGTTCTGGAAAATATATAAGTTGTATTCATTAATTAAAGAATATAATTTGTCCATAGAACTAATAATTGAATACAAGCTGTCACATTTTTAGCAGTAATATTATTTAACCCTTGGAACGACTGCTAAAAGTTTGACAAATATTTGTAATCTGGATATTTTAATTATCCATTAGAGGTGTGTTTTAAGACACATGTTCCAGATCCCAGACTGAGTAGTGTCAGGGTGTATGGCAGGGAAGAAGACTCTACAAAGCAAGCAAGCAAGCAACCAACCAACGACCTTTAAAAAAGGCTCACAGGATTTTATTATATGATAAATCATAAATACAAAATTAAATAGTTTACCAAAGTAAATTGGCTTACAAAGGGCATATCATGATTAAATTTGTGCATCAACAAGACAATAGAAAATATAGTCAACATAGATCAGGCTGAGACACTGAAACTCAGAATATCTTAAAGAATGAGAAAATAAAAATGATAGCAAATAAACTATTACAAACTAAATAGTATACATTTAAACAATGTTAAAAAGAACTTTTGCTGTCACATCAGCTTCATCACAGATGGTAATCAATCATACAATCTCAAAAGCTAATAAATCCTATAATGATGGTGATCCAGAAAAAGGGACCAGAGAAAATAAAACCAAACCAAACCAAAAAACGCCGATAGAATAACCCACAGACTCTGTGGCCTGCTTCCCCTTTTAAGATGAATATTCTGATTATTGGATAGCAAAATTAAGCTCCTGCTTTCCTGCTTTTCCTCTGGCATAAGTCAATAAATCCTCTTCTCTACTCTACTCCCACTCTGTCCTCCCTCATCAATATTATATGGTCTTTTGAATAGGACATTTCAGGTTTGAATTGCCTGAGACTTAAGGAGAGAAATTAAGCAAGACCTAGTGGGATATTATGTACTTTATACAAAAACAGGTTAGATAAAACAGCGGTTTACCTAAAAAAAACCCAAAAGCAGCAGCAGCAGCAGCTAGTGGACAGGCACATCTTAAACATCCCTCTACCTCATCTGGCAATCATGCCATAGCTTAGGTGGGAAGCTGGAACCTGGCTTTTCAGGCTGAAATACTTCCTTTATGCATGCTGGTGTCAAGGGAAATTTCACTCTGGAAGTAGAGTATTTAGTGAATATGAGGTAGTTTTTCTTATCACTTTCTTCAAAAGATTCAGATCCTTCATGTGAAATCTCATTTTAACTAACACAGCAGACACTCTGAATCTCATCATGTCACTTGTAAGGAGATATTGCATTATATTTTGTGAAAAGAAGTTCCAATTAACCTTCATTCACTTCAGTTATAGGATAGTTATGACTCTGTGATTTGGTATTTGTTTTCATCTTTTTGCTCATGGGAAAAAAATTAGAATGTTTAAATTAAGGGAAAGAGGAATCCAAAATTCACAAATTCATAATGATATAATACAATAGGTAACTGAAGACATAATTAGTTTATTAATTTAGCAACTATTCCTGGGCACTGAGATTTCCCTGAACAACCTGAGTGCCAGAATGGATGACTAGTTTCACTTACAAATGCTTAGATTATAATTGAAGTCACGTAATTGTTGGGGTTGGATTAAAACCTGAAGCAGAGTTTGACCAGTGGAAAGATAACTTCCCAGACCAGGAAACCAAGATATAGAAGGAGAAACTATTCAGGGCCCAGATAAGTCTTTGGAAACTGCTGTGGATAACAGCAACTCAGAGACAAGACAGCTTAAGTGAATTATTGCTGTCCTTACCCAATTGTAGTTCCCTTAGTTATCTGTA
>JAWWES010000081.1:134079320-134147349 GCA_035583135.1 Lophotriccus pileatus | reverse complement strand
GGGAACCAACCGGTCCCACCAGGCAAGGAAAAGGAACAATTTTTAACATTCTAGCAGCACAAAGCAAAACCATGACAGTTTGGTAGCATGAACCAGGAACAGTTCACAGTTGGCACATTGCAGGAATTAGTACTAGAAAATTAATCATCATATACAGAGCATTTGCATACCACTTGGCCTCAGTGACAGAGAACAGTTCCAGATACACAACTCCAGTAGTAGTTTGGCATAGCTGGATTGTTTTCTAACCATTTCAGATATAATATTCAAATAATTTTCCCAGTGAAATTCTATGCAGTGCTTCCATAGGGACCTCATTTGTAGCTTGCAGGAGAGTCAGTTGAATGGTTCTCCCCAAGCTCAGGTGAAGAACAATTTAAAGCATTAAGAAGGGAGGAAGATGAATGACGTTATAATTTCCCTCTCCCAAAGACACATAAGTCAAAGGTTCTGCAAAAGCCTGTCCTTCACTTTCTTTATTGTGTATAGCTTGGAACACTGATAAAGTAAGTCAAGAAGAGTTAACTGAAAAACTTCTTACTTATGTATTTTTTAAATTAAAATGGCCAGTTCTAAACATCGATTAACCCTTAGGGAGCAATCAGATCCTTGCTTTACCTGTATCCTTTTGTTTCCACTACACTTTTAACTGGTTAAGCTATTTTTTTCCCAAGTTTTTTCTTGTACAGAAAAGAGCCTTACTGAGATCTCTGTGAAGCCCCCTGTAGAGAACACATCTGAAGCTTACTTTTGAAATGTAGCAAAAAGCCTGAAATTGCTGTCAGCAGACTCTAAATTGAACCAAGTTGAGAGCTGTGGGAGGAAAGACCTAATGGAAAGATCCTAGAGGTTAATGAAATATTTTTACCTGAATCAGCACTGGTTTCATTGCCTGTAATATATTCTGGTTTTACATTTTACTCTTTTTGTGTTATTTACTGAAATGTTCTCTACAGCATGTACATAATTTTTTGCCATGATTACTCACACCTCACCATAAAGAATCCAGTTTTAACTCTGCTGGCATTTTAAGTTGAAATGTCTATAGAAGATTAGCTTCATCTCCTTACTATCTTGATGTCACAGGGAAAGTGAAATTTCCATGAAACATTTATTAGAATTAAATTCTTATGGTGCCATTTCCTGACTTCAGTGAGATACAAAATGTTCATATCAATTTATGGCTTGGTTGACAAAGATGCATTAGTGCCTAAATTCTTCCAACACCAATGTGAGCGGGATATCTACATGGTTCTGTGGGGATGGGTTTCAGTTTCCTGAGGACTTGGACACAAAGATTTACCATGACATGCAGAATCTTAGGACACAAGTAACTAGAATCCACAGGAGCCCAGACTGATTCATTATCTTGTCTTCAACATTAGCTAGAACAAGGTAGTTCAGGAGGACAAAGAGATAACGACAGGTACAGTTCTTGGCTGTCCAAATTACACAGTATTTGGCATGGCACACAGAAATTACAGTCTGTGTAGTACCCTAAATAAAATGTGGCAAGCTTCAGGTATTTGAGCAGAAGCATTGTCTCAGGGCCCCAAAAAAAGTGTGGAAGGACAAAATGCATTTGTATCTGAACTGACATCTATCACTAGAGGTGGTTTACCACCACAGATTCTGGCTGGTGTAAGGGAAGAGGCAGGTAGCATGGGGCAGGAGCAGAAAGAGACGCTTTTCACCTTACATGTTTCAGCTTACATGTTCCAACCCTTTCTCTGGCCTGATCACACAATTCAGCCCGGGACACTGGGGCATAACCTCCTCTTTAGATGTACAGGACACAACCCTGATTAGTGGGCTGCCATCAGCACCAAACAACCTTCTTGTTTGGAAGGTAGCAGTTGGCAGCTCAGGAGCATACCAAGTGTGCTTTGAAGTAGGTGCAACTCTTTCCACTGATGTCATTGAGTTTGGGATCAATAGCAGTCAACAGAAGTGTTGAGTGAATAAAATCTGTGTACTGCCCATGTGCATGAAGTGCATGTTAACATTTGCACTGCAGTGAACAGACTTATGTTTGGAAGGGAGGCCACAGTGTGGGTTAGATTGCATGTTTTTGAAGTTTCCTTATAATTCTATACATTTAATCCTATAAAACTATGCACCTGGCTCCATAATTTCACAAACACTATGCTCTTATACTAAAAATAAAATAAAATAAAGAATAGGTATTATGATAATGAAAAAAATACTTTTCTCTTACAATTTTTTTTAATTATTCAGTAGCAAGATGGTTTTGTAACGAAAAATACCTGCAACTTGAGAAGTCTCATACAGCTTTCTTGTCTACAGGTTACTGCTTCACTAATCAAATCATTTCATTTAAAAATATCCATTTTCTCTGGTACTCACTGCCTGTGAAGGTAGGTCATTGACCTACTTCTGTGCTATTGAATTTCAGCATAACGCTTCATTTACCTTCGAAAACCCACGCACATACGCAGAACACTGGCTTATACCCACTTTGTAGCACTACTCTTTGTTCACCAAGCTTTTATCCAGGAAGCAAAGTGATCCTACAAACTTTAATTTATCATTTCCTTATGGTTCCTGGAGAGATAGAGTCCTTTGAGTAGATAACAATAGTTGCAGGTAATGATCTGGGGGACTTGCTAGGAGGAATCAAAACACATGAGTGGGAAATGAAGATGTGTCAATATTTTGTTATTTAGAAGCTTTCTTTCTCACACAATACTTCACACAATTTCTTCAAACTCACAGTTAAAGTTACAATAAACTTAAGACCACAGTTTATTCACCTTAACTGGAACATTTCTAGAGATAATATTTCAGCTCAGTTTTTTAAAGCCTGAACTTTCTGTCCTTAATAACCCTCTTTGTAATAGAAGTGAGGAGTAGAAATTCTGACCCTGGTTAAGTGATTGGAAGTCAGAAGGGTCAAATTTCATGTCTTCAGATTTGCACTGAGAAAGATGTCACAAAAAATGGATTTGAGAAAAGAAGTATTAAATGAAGTGGGCATGACTGACCAAGCAAAAAATATAATGCACTATACTACATAATGAACTATATATAAATATAATAGACAATAAAATATAATGCACTATATAAAAATATAATGCATTATATAAAAAATAAAATGCCCTGTATAAAATATAATGCATTATAAATGCACAGAAAGGCCAAATTTCACGTCCCCAGATTCGCAGTGGGAATAATGCCACAAAAAAAAAAAAGGGATTTGAGGGGAGAAATAATTTATAAAGTAAGCATGATTAACCATGAAAAATATAATACACTATAGAATGCTCACAAATACCAATTTATATATACCCTCTAATTATTTTTGTATATTCTATGTAACTAATGCCCAAATTTTGCTTAAAAAATGGCAAAAACCCCTGATGTATGAAATGATAGAACAACTTAATCTTATAGTATTCTCTACAAAATCAAATAAATTTTATTTCTCCATCTCATTTATTTGAATCATTTATCTTTCATTTAGAAATATTTGTTGATTGTACAGCAGTCCTCATGCAACTTTATTTCCTTCCTTTACTCATGGCTCATCAGTTGCCACATTAGGCATCATTATTTGCTTCAATTTACGAAGCATCTTTTTGCATGAAAGTACTAGTCAAGTCACTTGATTTACAAATCATAAGACCGTATCTTTTTAACTTGCACATTTTTTTGGTAATGGGGGGACTACAGGAGTGGCCTCTCTGAGAAGAAATCAGGGACTATACCATGCCAGACACATTAAGTTCCAGCCGGTCCTGCAATGGATCCATCACAGGGCACAGCTATGAGCAAAGCCCTGGTGCATTCAAGAAATAGTGGAAAACACCATGGTGGGAGGAGAAAAGAACAATAAGAATGAGAAGCAACTGAGTTGCAGTTAATTAAGTGTTTGACTTTTTATGCTTTCCTTTTCTCAGTGCCTAAACTATTGCATTGAATTTTCTGTTAATTTTCTAAATGACACAAATTAAATAAAAATTCCTGTTAGTTAAGAATTTTCCACACTACCATCTGCCTGTGCAAGCACATTTCTCCAGCTCACAGAAAGTCTGACAAACATATTGGAGACTATAGCCAGTTTGTGCTCCTTGGGCTCTTTATACTTGAATGAGCAAACAGCAGAAGTCTTATGGAAAGCTCCTTCTGCACTGATAACCATTACATGAATAGTTGACAGAGGATATTAAAGAAATCAGGAAGACCATTTGAGAAAGTCTATATCTAGAACACAGCATTACAGTTTTGCTGATACTAAATAAACAATATACAGAATAACAGAACTGTTACATTTGAGTTAACAGATATTAATATGTAAGGTTCATTTTTAATAATCATCTATTTCTTTACAGGAGAGGTGGTTATTAAATCTTATAAGTGTGTAAACATCAGCAAAAGTATCAAGATCTTGCAAATATGCAGCACTACCATGTCAAAAGTGGCATTTGTTTGATAAACTGACTTTAAGAAATAGCGTGTTTACTAACAGCCTATAGGCTTTGAGACTCTCTGCTCTAAAACACATGAAAAATATATGCACCTTAGGTATGTTTCTAAAGATATGAACTTCTCCATCAGGCTAAAAGGAAAACCTTAAAGCAAGAATCCACAGAAAGAATAGCAATTATAGGTTTTAGTTATTATGAAGGGTAATATTTGAACCATCCTGCTCAGAAATACTAGGCTTACGGTCTACTTTTAGGAAGAAGTTAATTTCATGTAGAACAGACTGAACAGATACATGTTTCTTAGATTATTCTGTATCATTCAACTGCTGACATTTGTCTCTCCAACACAGAAATCACTGCCTGGTCACTTTTCAAGTAGACTTTTCCTAACACTGTCCTGAAAAAATTGCTCACATGGCTTCTCATTATACATTCAGCTCTAGTGTGGTCTGTACTAAGATGTAATGGGTTTAGCCTTTAGGCTTGGTAATTTAATTTCACTTACTACTATATGCAATTCTCTACACTTCTTAGAGTCAGCCAAAAGATGCTGATTTGTAATACCTGACTCCTGGCCAGAGCATACTGTAACATGGCATCAGTCACATACCTATTTAGGGTATTCCTCCCTGCAGGCACAGTAGAGGCACGCTGACATAAACCAGAACACCTTTAAATCATCCAGCAGGAGGGTATTGATAACACAATGCCCTAAGGTTACTTTACCTGCTTCTCCCTTAATCCTCCAAAGTATCTGTTAAGTAGGGAGTCAGTAGAATTTAACACTGTAAAGATCTCCAACCCGACCTGCATTATACACATCTTAACAACATCTTTTCCTCTATGAGGAGTTATTATTACCCCATTCTTGCATGTAGATAATGACATTGATTACAGCCACCTATTTCAGTAGCTCCCTTCTTAGAAATTATTAAAAATAGCAGTTCTGGGTATTTTTACCCCTCAGAAAAGCATTTCTGAATACTACTGACATGAAATACCAAAACAAGTCTTCCAAAGTCATCCACTTAACCACTTTGTGTAGCTCACAGTATTCACAGAAAATTTATACTTTTTTAATAATGCTAATGCAGAAATAAAATGTTCTTCAAATATATGCCTGACTTTGTATCGAGATAGATTAGACACAAATTTAGAATCTCTCACAAAACCAATTTCAGTGGATCTACTGAGTGCTTACATGAGACTTGTAACACCTGCCACAGCAGGGTAGAATTCTCATTATCAGTCAGTTGCTAATTGCATGCAGTGAGGACAACATTCCCTTCTGCTTTCATTTGTTACTTATCTTGTTCGTTTACATTACAAAGCCATAAGAGTAAGACTATCCATCTCTTTATATATCATAGTGGAGTGGGATTCTTCTTGGGACAAGATGCCTTTCAGAGGTATCTAGATAGGAGCATTGGACAATCTTCAGTGGCAAGAAATTCAACAAGAACAAATGGCGGATTCTGCATCTAGGACAGAATAGCACCAGGCACAAGTATAAATTCGGAGAGGAGTAGGCAGAGAGCAGCCCTACAGAAAGGGACCTGGGACCTGGGGCTGCAGATCAGTGGGAGCCAGGCATGCCTTGGCAGCCCAAAGGACAAACTGTGTCCTGGGACACATCAAACACAGCGTGACCAGCTGGGTAAAAGAAGGGATTATCCTGCTGTATTCAGAGTTTGTGCAGCCTCACCTTGATCAGTGTATGTGGCTCTGGGCCCCACAGTTTAAGAAGGATGTGAAGGTCTTTGAATGTGGCTAGAGGAGGGCAAGAAAGCTGGCTAATGGGCTGGAATACACATCCCGTGAGGAGCAGCTGAGGACTTCGAGCTTGTCTAGTTTGGAGCAAAGGAGATTGAGGGGTGACTTCATCACTATCTACAGCTTACTGAGGAAGGAACAGGAACACAAAAAGGTGAGGGGTGACCTCATCGCTATCTACAGCTTCCTGAAGAAGGAACAGGAACACAGAAAGGGAGGTGCTAAGCAATGCTCCCTAGTGCCCAGTGCTGTGGATACATGCCCCAGGATGCGGTCCAAAGTTGTGTCCCACAGGGGTTGTTCAGATTGGACATTAGGAAACATTTCTTTACTAAAAGTGTGGTCAAACACTGGAACAGACTTCCTAAAGAGGTGTTTGAAGGCCCAAACCTGTCAGTGTTTAAGAGGTACTTGGACAATGCCTTTAATAAAATCTTGTAACTTTTGGTCAGCCATGAAGTGGTCAGGCAGCTGATGATCACTGCAGATCCCTGCCAGCTATTCTATTCTACTCTATGTTATTCTATGTTATTCTATGTTATTCTATGTTATTCTATTCTATTCTATTCTATTCTATTCTATTCTATTCCATTCCATTTTCTATCTGCCTAAAATATAAGTATCTATTCTAAGCTCACCACCTTCACTGGAGGAACATGAGGAACATTGGCAATTTCTGAGAGACAGAAGAATCATTCCCACCTATCTCTCATTAATCTTTGATCCTGAAAATCAAATGCATGGGTTGCACAAGATAAGTGCCCAGTCATAATTCATTACAGGATCAGATTGCAAATACAAACTGAAAAAGACTGACTGAGACCTGTCATTCAGTAAAAGAACTCAAGGATTTTTCACGGAAGACAGATGAAATACATTCTGCTTGATAGCATCAGAGAACTGTCATTTTGACATTTAATAGGATGGAAAATGAAGCTCTCGTAATTTTTTATTCCAGGGGTAGAAGAAAACCACTATAATTGCCTACTCTGGAAAATTAATTACACTTTAAGGAGGAGTAATTTAATTATTTGGGTCTTCTGTGTTATCTCTATATTAAAATATAAAACATTACGTACTATGAATATAAAACTCCACAAGAGGCCAGTTTAGTAAATGCAGAACTTAGATTTGTTGAAGTTAATTAAATCTAAGAAATCTAAAAATGCCCATGGAAATGAGCCTGAGGTCTGACATCTTTCTCAGAAAATATGCAAAAATATTTTTTGTTGCCTTGCTGTATGCATTTTCAAAATCTATTTATTTGTTATAACGTGTGATGAAGAATACATATCTTTCAAACTCCATGAGAGAAAGGAGTTTTTTACTTACGTCTTGGATTGCACAACACCTAGAAATCAAGTCACACTTCAAAATATTGTGGTGTAAATGCTACGTGAAGATAGAAGAAAAAGATAGCCTGACTCAAGAGTGACCTAACAATAAAACAAAAGAATGTAGAGTGGGAGATTCCTGACAGGTGAGGGCAAGTAAGTAAATCAGAGATGATAGCAGAGATTTCAACATATCAGGCATAACCTGTCACCTCTGAGAATAAATATCCAAAAGTTTTGGGCTCCCTGCATACAATTCTGCTTTCAAATCAGACGTCAGTGTTGTCATGGTGCTAATCTGCTAAAGGTTTTATTGTCATTAACAGGTCAAGATTCTGTCATTTTTATTTATAGTGATACACATAGAGCAGTCTCACTGAGTTTATTTTCATGTCTAACAAAAGCAAGACAGAAAAGTCCACCTGAAATGAAAAGAATAATTTCTTTCCAGTGACAGTGTCTGAACAATAAAATCTGATTCAGGCCTGAAAATTTACAGAAGTAGGAGGTTGAAAAATCCTTAAGGAGCACTTGATACTAAGAAAAAGATCCTTGTTCAGTGAGAGTCAGACCTATACAATGCTTTTGTTTAACACAAAAGTGTGAAATAAAGGACTGCTAATCAGGACATGATGATACTGAAAAAGGGTGCATGAGAAGGAAATGGTAATGGACCACATTTTAGTAAATCTTACTTGGGAGAAGAATAAAGAAGTGGAAGTTGCAATTGCAGCACAAGGAAAAAAAGTTAATTAAAAAAGGAAAAAAACAGGTCTGCTGAAAATAGGAAGTACTCAGAAGAATAGAAGAATAGACACATAACAGCTGCCTATTAGATGAAAATCAGCAATAAGAATTTGTATAAGCTACACACCACAGATGATACTTCAGAAACTGTCAAGATCAACTGGCATGTTAATTAGGAAAGCAATGAATAAAACAATAAATTATGTACTTATTAAAGTAGAAGTCAACAAACGATTGATTGTTGGGACAAAACAAATTAATTAAGCAAGAAGAAATGTAAAATGTTTTGAACTCAGCAAACACTTCTCGGGGTTCAACACATCATGGTGCTTGGGACTGAAGCAGGAAGAAGACTTGAACTGTATTTTCACAGCCAAGTGACTTAATTTCCCTGAAGTTTGCGCCTTATGGCTTCTGGTCATTAGAGTACCAAAGTACTATTTGTGGAATATTGAATCAGAAGAGGAATTTGAAAGTAATGGTTAATGGTAGATAGAATGGCTGACAATGTTGATAATGTCTCCTTTCTAAATAATATTAATGAGATATAATCAGCCACTTGCATAATATTAATGAATGACTGTGGGCTACTAAAAGATCCTCTTTATCCAGGTAGCTAAATATTAATAGTATGGAGAAAAAGATCAGGGTAGAAATGGAGCAGTGTGCCCTCCATCCAAAAGATCAAGTACATCCTTGCAAATTAGCAAGAGAACAACCAGCAGTTCAAGGCAAGTTATTATTCCCCTCCTGTCAGCACCATGGCACCACATCTGGAGGGTTGTGTCCAGCATGTAGCACACGGTGAGAGGTTGAAAGATTTGGGCCTCTTCAGCCATGAGGAGAGGCAGAAGAGACTCTGCCTGCAGCTACCTCATGGGAGAGTGTAGTAAAGATGGAGTCAGACTCTTTAAGAGATGCACAACAAAGTGAGAGATGACAGAGTCCTCTTTCAGGAGGACTTCAGGAAAACAAAGCTCACTACCAGCGTAGTCCAAAATATGAATAGGCCAAACCTGGAGGTAATCAAAGCGTAACCAGATAAGGCCATGAACAAGATGCAAACAATTTGGAGCTAACCTGAGTGGAGGTTTGGACAGAAAGATACCTGGAGGCCACTTACAGTCTAAATTAGGTGAACATGATGTTTCTGTAGAAGTGAAAGCTGGTTTTTCAGCTTTCAACCTGAGGTATTAACAAAACTAGCCAGAATATTTTAAACACTAATGCAAACTTTCGCAAACACATGGAATGTAGAATTGAGAGAATAAAAATTGCAGCAACTTTCTTTTGAGAATCATGTAATGGGATAGGAGGAGAACATGAGCAATTCCAGAAAATATGTGGGAAGACATTTGAAAACATGTAAATGCAAAGAATCTGAAAATAGGTTGAAGAAAAATTAGTCATACGAAACAGACAACCTGGAGTTGTCAAAACTTTATTCTGTTAATAAGTCTGGGTTTTTTCCCTTGGACCAAAATAACTGCACAGTAGATAAGGGGAAAAGATGTAGATACAATAAATTTAGAACTTTGATGACTGCTGTGCAATAATCTCATCAGAAAACTAAGAAATGTGAATTAGATGGAGTATGTGTACATCTGAAAACTACAGTCAAAGAATGCTTTTAAACTATTCATCATCAAACTTTGAGTTCACCAGCATGGCATAGAGGTCTGCCTTTGTCCCATTAGTATCTTCATTAATGACTTGCATCATGAAACAGTAAGAGGGCTGTAAAATCTGCTGGGGCAGAGTGCAAGGAATCCAGAGAATACAATCAAAATTATCTTAATAAGCTGAAGAGATGGTTTGAACTCAGATAGATAAAATTCGATAAAGGTAAATTTAAGTATTACTACACTGATATGTCAGTCACAAATGAAGAGAGCACAAAAAACCACCAAAATAAAAATTGAATTAAATGGTTAGGCACCAGTATAGGATGTTCAGGGGATTATATTGGATCACAAACTAAATGTAGTAGCTAATGCATTTTCTAAAAGGATAGCCTTCACTCTGAAAGGACTTTTCCTAGTTTATTTAGCATTGTTGAGGCTTTGGCTGAACTAACAAAGTTTATAGAACAAGTATTACAAATGATAATAGCAAGCTGGAAAGAATCCACAGGAAATAGGAAAGAATGGTAAAATATTAGAAAATGTGACCTGTCTGCAAAGAAAGATTAAAGCTTCTGGTTTTCTTTAGTCTTTGAAAAGAGACAGTTGAGTGTAGATATGAGAAGCAGTAGACCTTGTAAAATGCCAGTGGAAAGAGGATGATAATAATTTTTCCTCTACTGACAAAGCTGAAAAAACAATGAGTTGTTAATCAAATCTGCAGAAAATGTAGGTTGGATATTAAGCAAAGATATCAAAATGCTGCACTGCTGAAATTCAGAGACAGACTTTGCAGGAATGTTATGAATTTTCCTTCCCTTGTGGATTTAAAAGTTATTTAAATCTCTCAGCATTTAACTATGGAAACTTGATCCTTCCTCCATATTGAGCATAAAGCAGACCAGCAGTGGTGCATCTCAAGCCTCAGTCCTGGATAGGGCTTGTGACTTCAGTACATACAGTCCACATCTGCAGGGCAGCACATATTAAACAGTGATAGGTCGTGTTTGCACAGAGCCCACCAGGTAATCATAGGAGTTTTGTTTGGTTGACAGCAAAGAAAAACATTCTTCGCCCTGCCAAGGTTTCTTTATTGCCCTATTTTTCTCAATTTCTGAATTCTTTGTGTGACTAGAGCTATAAATAGATGGTCTTACTTTTTTAATCTTTTATTTTAAATATTCCAATTAATTTAAAGTTCACTTTGGTGGGGTAAAACTCAGGGAAGCACAGAAATAATTTTGGAATGAATTACAAAGATTACATGGTTAAGAAATTAATCAAGAATATTTTTAATAGAGGAAAATTAGACCAGTAGGTAAATTGATTCAAAATTAGCCCAGCAATTACTCTGATCAGTAGACAAGCCATTGAAGAATGGATTAATTAGCCTAGCATAAAATTAATTAAATTATGAAATGAGTTAGATAGGAGTAATTTCTGAATTAATTAAGTATTTAGTCTTGTGACTTGTGTAGCAGAGAGCAAGTGTGAGAGGTTGCAAACACAATATATAGTTACCAGGATAGAAAGTTAAGATATCAGGTTATGAAAGGAAGAGATTTATTTCTAACAACACTGGTCATTGAAGCCACAGATATGGAAATTTAGGAAGAACTGATTTTTTATTATACTGTCAAATTAAAAAATCAACCAAACACAAATGCTCCAATATCTGGTGAAGCTAAAATACTTTGCCATTATTAAAGCTTGTGTTATTACACCACATACAAATGTATTTAGTCAGAATTTTAAAAGCTAAGGTATATTGAGTTTAAAAAGTGTTGTTTTCCTCACTAAAAGAAATACTTATGAAAAGAGAGGAAAACCAAGAGAAACTAATGGCTGTGTAGTGGTTAGAACACTCTCTAGTGGTATCAAATCTTCTCTATTTTTCAGGATTTACTGGGGGTTTTTTTTAGTGTGGGTGGGGATTTGTTTGGTTTGGGTTGGGTTTTTTTGTTTTGTTTGGGGGGTGGGGGTTGTTTGATTGGGGTTTTTTGAGGGTTTTGTGGGTTTTTTACCAAAGACAGTATACAGCAAAAAAGGCTCCAAATCCCACAGTAACACTCTACACTCAGAATCCAGAATATTTATGCAAGGCCTCTGACAAGCAGACCTTCTGAAGCCATTCTAGTTTCTCTCAGTTATACAAACGATTCTTGTGGTCAGAGGAATAATGTAAAAACATTCTTAGTGTACTCTCTATTAATGGAGAACACCTGGTCCTAATGCCTCATTGAAAGTATTCTGCTTTTTCAGTGTATGGAAGGTATTTCCCCAATTTGGCAGTTCTTCCTCTTTTGGGATATCATTTACAGTGGATAACCATCCAGGTAGTCTGTAGATTTCTTCAGGGAACAATCCAGATGCAGAGCAAGTACTTAGCTCTGCATGCAGCTTCTAGTTACTTCTCTTGTGTGCACAGATTTATCTTCTCTGAATGAAGTGTAAAGAAATCACATTGAGCTGAGGTACCTGTCACTTGCTCAGACCCCTGTCATCACTGTATCCCAGTCATCTGGTACAGGCAGCAGAGCAACCTGAGAGGGTTAGGAGTCATGTAAACTGACTAAGCAAGAAAACTAAGACAGCCTAGAAACAACAAAACTATTGAAATGCCACAAAAGTCCACACCTAGTTCCATCACCTGGAACTAGGTGATGAAATTGGATAGCTGTGTTCAGTTCACACAGATGGCCTTCAACTTTTACAGACCCTTGTATTCAGTGGACAGGGACTCAAACAGTAAGGAGACCAAGCATGTTGCAGACTATCTACTGTCACAAGTAATAACTCTTGGTACGCTTAAGTAGCCTAAAAGATTCAATAACATATGGAAAATGTTCTGCTCTTCTGTAGGGATACTTCTTCAAATGTATGACAAAGGCACCCGTTGTAGATTTATGCTCTCCACATCTCCACATAATAGAACACTACGAAGAAAAGGTGTTCAGATGTCACCATGGTGGCTACAGAACTGTATCTGTTTAGACCCAGGCTGTATCAGTTCTCTTTTTCATTTGTGAATTTTAAACGTTCCAAAAATTTCAAAGGACTAGTCAGGGATAGAACTGACAATGCTCATGAAAGGAAGAACCAACAAGTTATTTTCTACTAGTTTTTAGCAATGATACACTAAATTTCAGGTAGCAAACACATTCTGTGTTAATCTGAATTGCTGCCTCTGCCCTAAAGGCTGAAAATTTGTGCTCTTGCAGTTCAAGAGAGAGAAAGTTATTTTTTCAGCTTCTATTTGCTGTATTTTAGTATTGTCTGAAAGTTGACAAAACATTTCCAATGTTCTACAATAGTTACTTGTAATTTGACAGCTACTTTCTTATTCCTACCTGAGATGCCCTGTTGCTATCAAGATTTTTTTTCATTTTTACTCTCATTTTTCTCAGCATGTTTTACATAATTATTCCAATTTTTCTTTGATTATGGAATTTGATTATACAGACATAGCATATATTTAAGAGCTGTAGACGTTAATTCATACTTTTCTCTGATTACTTGGTAGACAAATACATTGGCATCCAGATCATCTTGCATGAATTATTTATGTCAGACTCTGATGTGCTTTATTTAGGAACATATATGTAAACAAAAGCAGAGAAAACCCATGTAAGTGGATAAGAAGCTACTGCTCCATTTTTTTTAACTTCTGATTATTTTTTCAGGTCTTTTTGCATGGCATGGTTGCCTTGCAACCTCTTCACCTCAGTTTTCATCCCTTGATTCGCACAGCAGTCCAGGGTCACAGAAAGCACGGCACCTTGGTGCCTCAGACCTCCTTAGATTTAAAGCTGCTTTTATTTGGTTTAAGTATTTGCTTTAATTTGAGGATTGTTTTCCTCTCCTGGAAGAACACTATAATAAACCGCAGAAATTTACTGCAGCCTATCCAGTCAGGATTACAAGGAACTGGTCTATTAAACAACATACGATGTTACTGACAACATTCTGTAACTCAAATGTGATTCATATTAATACTCTTGACATTTGTAAACTCAGTAGAAACACAAATCTTTTGGATTTTTTTTATTAGGTGAACACTATTAATTTTATTTCTGAATTAAAATCTGACACGTATATGGTTTTAAAAGACCATAGAACTGATGAAAAACTTTAAACATTTAGATATCCAGCATTATACCTGTGTTGTTCATTGCTTTGTTTTTCTTCATGTAGTGTTACATATCAAGCAAAAATTATGAATTTTAGAGATATGCACACTTCAGGGTTATTACCTTTTTATATGTGTTTAATTACTCCACTTCTTCAAGTGTGTATAATATTGAACACAAACACTTGAATCATTTAGTTGCCTGAAAATCAGGGAACTGTGCTAGCAGTGAAAGTTTCTCTCTCATGTTCATCTTTTTGTGTGTGCGTGTCCATGCATTGTTTAAATACTTGCACTGGTTTGTAGTATCATCAAATAGAGCACAGAAATACTGAGTTGTAGAATTCCCAGAGGCTCCAAAAGCCACTGAAAATAATTGAAACGCTCCATTTCAGTGACTATTAGGTTATGCTCACAATAATTATTACAATATTTATCTTCTGCAGAATTAAGCTACAAAGCAGCAACAACCAGAGTTGTTGCTCATAATACATGTGGTTAATTCCAATGTAATATATGCCATGTTTATAATTAAGTAGAATTACACTTGTTAAAATTGCCATTGCAGGCATGACATAAGAATATTTTTTACATGTTTAAATATTAAAGTTTATATATGCTTGATACCCATTGATAAAACTGCCACTTTATGTTGTTAGCATATTTCTTATGTTTCAGCCTCAGCTAATTCTTTCAAATTTCATTAGAAGGAGAAAAATCTACCAATTCTTATGTGGATATCAAGTTATATTCCTTCACCAGTCCTACCTCTCAAAAAAACACAAGTAATAATAAAAATTCTGATACTTATGACTTTGCCTCATCAGTGACAACTCAGATGGGAGTTTGGAAAGATGTGACTCCAAGGCAGTACCACACCATTACCCTGCATTTCATGGACAGCCACACGAAAGTTGGTAAGCACTGCTTTCTCAGACAAAATAATACACTTCCAGATTAAAAACCTTCAGCCCAGATGACTGAACACTTCTAGTTTGTCAGATAAGACACAAGTACCATGTACACACAAAGTAACAAAAAAACAACCTCAGATGAATGGAATACATCTGTGTCAAACCTGTCTTCAGTGTCAGGTAATGGTGTCTGTCAACTTACACGAAGCCTGAAACTGGAGTATCACAAATCCTTACATGAAAAGAGGAGCTTTTTTTTATATCCTCCCAACAGTTCACTGCCTTTCCCATAATATTGCCCGATAGCAGATAAGTAGAGTTTGTAAGTAAAACACAACCTCTGAAGTTCGTATTTTCAAGCATCTTTTAACAAATAACCATTGAAATGTTCCCCATCTCTTTTGGTAGGTAATTAATAATGCTATTAAGTTATTGAGAAATAGGGATAGTATGTCTGTCACAAATAATATGAATTCATCTACTCCTATGATTAATATTTGATATGAGCAATTTCAGACTACTGATTAGCTCTATTAATAATTAAAGCAATGTTATTGTGGATGATTAAGGCTATTTCTTTTAATGGGATTCTCAGATCACTTCTAACACCCCAGTATTAATTCTTTATGATATCTATCCATGCATGTGTTCCAGCAAGCCTTCTATGGAAAGCTTTGTAATTACAATTCAACCAGCCCTGCAATATCAACAAACAGAAGTTGTATTTGACTGCTGTATAAGAAACAGTTGCACAAGAATGCTTTAGGCAGCTGAATGTTGTTTTTTTCTTTTTTCTTTTCTTTTTCTCTCTTTCAGGCAGCATTAACTTTATTTCATGAACTTTCTATTGCCTACTTTATTGTACTTTTACTTAAGAGTAGTAAAATCTTGGCTAAAATCAGTAAGCATCAAAGAAAAAATTTAAATTCAATGGGCAATATATTTAAATATGTGAATATGACATATTTATTAAATATGTGAAAATGACAACTTCTTCAAACTTTCTTGCAGATACAATAATTGTCATTGCAGATCATCTCTGTCAAAAGGTGGTGATGTAGTTTTTTATAGTCAAGGAAGACAGAACATAAATTCTGCCTGGTTCATGACACAGTTGATAGTTACAGCATTCCATTAAATCATATGATTTCTGTATATGGGCATTACAGCTTCATTGTTTAAAATTTATTGGGCTATTGTGGTAGGCTGACACTGCCTGGCAGTTAAGCCCCAACTAAGCTGCTTATTCACTCTCTGCAGTAGGATGGGAGAGAGAACAGAAGGGCAAAACAAGGCAACTCATGGGTTGAAATAAAGGCAGCTTGCCAGGTGAAGGGAAGAAAAGCAAAACTAAGGAATTCACTGACTACTTCCCATCATCAGGCCAGATGCTTGGCCAGCTCCAAAATAGCAGGGCCTCACCATCCATAACTTTGCTTGGGAAATCAAAGACCTTAACCCCTGAATGTCCCTGCTTCATTCTTCTTTCCTTGAACTTTTATTGCTGAATACATTATCATGTGGTATGGAATATCTCTTTGATCAGTGGGGATCAGCTGTCCTGCCTGTGTCCCCTCCCATCCTCTTGCCCACCCCCAGTGCACTCATTGTCAGGACAGGGAGGGAACAGAGAAGGCTTTGACACTGTGCAAGCAGTGCTCAGCAACAGTCACAACATTTGTGTACTACTAATCCTGCTTTACTCACAAATACAAAACATTGTCAATGAAGAACATTAACTCCATCCCAACCAGGCATGGTGTACTTATACTTGAAAACTGAAACATCAACCTCACATGCGTATGCTCAAAAGTCCAAAAATATTACTGTAGAAGTCCTCATCTGCAACATAATCATTCTTTGTGTTCTGGGTTTATGGAAAAACTACTCAACCATGAGTGTGGCTCCAATCTGCTGTTGCAGTGCAAATATATGACATTAAATTTTACCTAAATCTCAGTATGTTTGTATTGCTAAAGACAGAAATAAAATTGTTTCCTGGTAGTGATCAGGAAAGAAATAATGCTCTGAACAGCATCAGGCTCCTTGCAAAATTCCTCCCCTTTGAAAACCTCAGAGGTTTGCATAGACTCTAAATGACCATACAGAAGTAGCCGAAACTAAAAATTCAGTATCAGGAAAAGAACTAGAGAAATAAATGAACAGCTATTTCAACCTAGACGAGGTAAAAGGCTTGCAGGGAAAGGGAAGAAATAAATGAAGCAGGAAATATAAAGTGCTGTTTTACTTATTCATACTCCTGGCTATTGCTTGATGGTTTCTTACTCCAGATTCTTAGTGTTAGGGGTAAGAGAAAACTTGACATCCTAATTGAAGGTAGGTAACCAATGATTAAAAGGAACTAAATCACTAAAAAACTAATTTAACCCAGAGGTCGTGAAGCTCACGTTGTTTTTCAGTGAACAATGTAGAAAGAAATGTAGTGGATTTATCAGTGAGTCTAATAACAGACTCAGCTTTCCGATGCTTTCCATCTTCCCAAAATCTTAAGCTTCTTCAGACTTATTTTACCCCTCCCATTTTACAATATATGTTTTTTCAAAATTCATTTTTCAATGTACAAATGAAATGTAGAATATATGATCATAAGTCTAAGACACATATATTTTCAAATTACTCAAATACACTTCGAAAACCTTTTACAGTTTTAACCAAAGAAAAAAAAAAAGAATATTAAAAGGACCTCAGTACTTACCAATGGAATCTCTAAGCTGTTGCATGAAGTTTCACTATAAAGTTCAATGGTTCTCAAGAAACATTAAAAATAAATCAACAAATGAATAACATTGCCTGTTACACCGCTGTCATGTTTCTTTGCAACAACTCAAAATAATTCACAATTCTTTTTAAAGGATTGGGTTAAATATCTAACCTGAAATAATACGGTAAGCATTGATTATATTAATCCTGAGCAAGTATGTCTTGGTTTTTTTACTAATTTAGAGACTTATTTTCATTACTGAATTTGATATTTATCAATAACGTAACTGATGCATGCAGTTCCTAGAGATAAAAGAACATAACACACTCCATAAATACATTGCAAATAATCAGGATAAATGTAAAGCAAAATGTGCTCAATATGTTTTCTTCAATCTACACACATTATTTCCACAGTACATCACACATGTTTGTCTCCCTTGAACGCGTAAGAAAACAAAACCTAACAGGAAAGGAGACCAACAAACCAAGCAAGATATGGGCGTGGGATTTACAGGACACAATTAGATATATGTATCCATAACAAAAAGTTAATGCAGATTATAAAAAAAGTTGCAAAAATTGCAAGTGCCTAAGGCAGCTGTAATTTCTATATTGAACATTTAGATGGGTTTTAACATGTCCATTAAATCTATTCTGAAGTGTGCAGATATTTTAGTAGCTTTTCTTTCATCTGATCAATTGGTAGTCTTAAAAGCTCTGAATTTCTTCTTACATCTACTTGTATAGTAGATATAAGGGTCCCTTTTCTTTTTATATTTTCCTCAATAATTGGAAAAACTTCTCATATTAATTCCACATTACTATTTTCTATGCTAGGCTTCATTAAGACATTTTTAATTTCAGTTCTGAGACAAGGGACCAAGATATAATTGGGGTGAGGAAAGAGAAGGAAGAATGAGAAAAAAATGAAGGGAACATATCTGTGTGTATTTGTAATAATATCTGTTCTAGCACTTACAGATCTCATGCACAGCATTAATTCAAATTGACACAGATATCAGCACTTAGTGAATTAAGACAGGATCAAAGACTGCGAGGAGGAAATGGTAATCAACTTGGTCAAATAGAGAAGGTGCCTAACAGGTTTGGAACTAAGGCATGTCTTATTTATTTTGTATTGATGGTCTGGAAAAGAATGAAAAGCATGTTAGTATTATTTCTAAATGTCTTCAAACAGAAAAAAAGTCATTTCCTAGTGGGAGCAGTATTACTGCAAACAGTGAAATTTGACAAAATAGAAAAATCAAAACTAAAATACTGACTGGAAAATAACTTGAAACGATGATACCAACTTCGGATTTGGTGAGAAGCCATATAGAAAGGTTCTTATATGCCCTAAGAACTCAAATACAATCTGCAGGAGGTACAGGAGCACAGACAGCTGAGACGTCAACTCTTCAAGAATGTTATATCTTGACAGATCACAAATTATAATCATTTAGCATGTAGATGATATCTTTACCAAATACTTTGGAAGGGTGTCAAAAGCCAGTACAAGGGTCCCTCATTTGATTGACTGACTGATTGATTAATTAACCACTAGGCCAAAATTCTTAGGAGCCTTACTTCAGGGCTGATGGCCATCTGAACACACAGATAGCAGGTGTCCCACATACTGCTGTCAGTACTGTCCTCAAAAATATCCTAAGCAAATCACATCAACTGGTTAAAATACTTGCAAAGACAAAACTGTGAAGGTTCTTCCATTCAGACAGCTCCTCAAATTGCTACCCAAAATCCAACAGATCAGCAGTTGGCTCTACAGAGAATACATCTGAGAAGAAAAGAGGTTTTTCCATTTATGAGACTTGTTTAAAGGTCAGAGACTAAGTCAGACAAATACAAACCAGCTCAGATCTAGGTTCTGTCTTTTTAAAAGAGGAAGAATAGGCACCTTTGAAAAGAGAATAATAACACAAATTCAGTAAAGGTATTTCAAGAAAAAAATGGAAAAAAAATCACTTCATCTTAGGAAGTGGCAAAAAGGCTATTAAATTAAAGGAAGAAGAATAGTACTAAATGACAGTAATAGTGTCACAGATAGTGACAGATAGTACTAAAATTAAAAACTATTTTCTATTTTTCTTTTATAGACTGTCTTTAGAAGATGAATGTTCCAGATATATTAATGACTATAAAGGCTATAAAGGCTAAGTCCATGTGCTCTTCTCCAGAGTACAGGTCCTTTTAAATTCACATGCTGCAAATTGCTAAGCTAGATTTATTAAATATGATACTGATTAAACTACTGTAGTAATATAAGCATTCTCTCAAGTTATCCTCACCCTGCTTGTGCAAACTGAATATAAACACAATTATATATAGTAGAAAAAGATTATGTATTTTTTCTGACAACTACATTTAGATTACTAAACTCTGTTTCATCCTCCACATGGCTCCAAGACTGTGTAAAGATGCTGCCAATGACCTTCATATAAAAGATTTGGTTTTGCTTATCTGTTTATTAGCCTATGATTTTAAATAAAAATATTTCTAATATATGCAGATAGAGATCATCATGATTTAGAACATTGATTTTTGCATTAGTAAATGCTTTGTTACATCTAATTTATTTAAATAGCTTTCTTGGGAACATGATAGTTATAAAGATTTTCCAGTCCTTGTACAATGGTTACTTGAGAAATTTAAAGGTCATGAGCCACACTCAGTGTTTTTAAAACTCTGCCTTCTTTTAAAAAAGAAGGTGACATACAGATACTATTTAACACGAAACTCAAAGGAGTCTAGTCTCCTACAGAACACACAAATTAGGCATCATCAGTGAAAAATTCTTTATGTTGTCCCATCAAAATGCTGCCTTGTCATCTTCAAGGACCACATTTCAGAGGAGGAGAGGAAGCTTGCATCCACGGGTGATGCATCCTCAAGTTACAAGACCGTTATAAAAGCAAGAGTGGTTTTTAATTGGCATTGCCATACATTGAATCAAGTATTTGCTGTCCAAGGGAATCTTCTGAAACCCTGCAAATGAGAAATTCAGACGAGTAGCTGGTAGCCTGTAACAAGATCTTTGTAGCTGTACAGCAGTGCAGTAGAGGTGCACTGCCTCCGAAACATATTGCCACCATGTCAAGAACCGAAGAAAATCAAGGTGAGAAACAAGGTGTTCTGCCAAGCCAACTTATCCAACGTTTTGCTTTATGTAGTCTGCTTTTGATGATTGAATTAAATAAGTCATGGATGAGTAGACGTCTTGCCCAACCATTAACCTCTAAAGACCTATCAGATACAAGTGCACCAAAATGAAACATTTTATTGTTCTCCCCTCTTTATAGCATTTTTTTGGGGTGAGTTTTAAGAGAAAAATAATTCATGTTTTTATCAGGTCCCAGAAAAGCTTTTCTCCTGAGGGTGGAGAAAAAAAAAAAAAAATTTCCAAATAATAGCCATGGGCTTTTTTGATCAATTTCCTTTTAGGAGAGAGAGAAGAGATGGGTGTTTGTTTTCAGCAATCATTACATATTAAGACATAAGACTCATCTTAAAAGAGCTACTTATTATAGGATGAAATTTTACTGTTTTCTACTCAGTTTACAACTATGTCATATGATGCTCTGCCAAGAGACACTTAATGTATGTCCCTATGGGACAATACCTCTATATCATAAATGAACTGTGTCCTCCCTGAAAAAAAAAAAAAAAATCTGATTTTGCAGCTAGATACAGTTAGTGATTAAACATGCATTGTCTTGAAAATTACCTTTGTAATGATGCTGTACGTGGATTGAATGGTCTTGTATTATGCTGTAGGGTTATAATTTACATTTAATTATTTTAAATTTCTCTTAAATTCAAAATAAATAATATTTTATAGTTAATACACTTTTTGGTCTAGATTTTTATTCCCTCATTGTAGTTGGGTTTTCTAAAATTAATTGAAGAGCAATGATTGTACATTCAGTAAGTATTGAACCTAGCCTCTCATTTAATTTCAACATTATCATATATCTTGTCAAAATATACTTTTTTCAGTGGCTTCATTTAAGTTATCTAAGCTTATTTCTGACATCTGTTGGTCATGTTAATACATACATTTTGAACCTCATAATTAAAATTCAGCCTCTATATTGCTGTTGTGCAACAAAATATACAGCTAATAAAGAAGCAATAAACTTCTATCTCTTGCTCTCACTCTGCCACAAAAACCCAAACTGTTTTATATTCTACAGAGGTGCATTTTAGAATGTTCCTAAACTGGATAGTGGTTTGATCTAAAATAGTAAATTCAAACTCCTATAAAGATGGAGAAGTTTGGTATTGTAGCATCATTTAAATGTTTATTTAAACATTATTAAATTGTAGCACATTTCCTATCAATATTATTTCTAGTCAGTTAAGTCAACCTAGGAAAGACTTCTTTTTAGATGACCCCAAAATTGGTCATCTTATTTTAATTTTACCCAAATTTTATCATTTCAGTAGGCCAGAAATTAAAAAAGAGTCAAGAGAAATCATACCTTTTTTCATTTAATATTATATGTTGAACACTCAAACAATTATATTTTAGTTGTTGATGGAGGAATTTAATCGTGTTTTATTAAGTATTTTGTTCCACTAGGCTTAGATGAGGCTCCAGTAAGAATAAATGAAAAAAAAATTAAATGTAAATGAAAACAGAATTTAGTCAAGAGTCTGGGACATATATAAGCCATGAAGTTGGACACAGATAAAATGTAGACTTGCTACTTTGTATGAAATATACTGTGCCTGAAAACAAATCTCACGGTACAAAATAAAACCAAATCATTTACAGGAATGATTAAGAAAAATTGTCTTTTTCCATTCCATATTTTATAAGCTTGTTTTGCAAACAGGAGATGGAAAGCAATTTTATTTTCAAAACTGAAATATTATATACATTAAACTTTGAAGAAAGCCAAACATTGAGAATGTGATAATAGGGTAAAAACAAATAAACAAGTATATCTCAAATAGATAACTACCTACTTGTCCTGCATTTAGTATGCTGTTTTGGTTTTTATTTCAGTAGTTCATATGATTCACTATGTATTCTTAATGAATATATTTTATCTTCTCTTTAGTCTCCCAGACTCTGAAACTACTTCAGTGTGAAATCAGCGTTTATCAATATTGATCTCTTTAAACTAAAAATTGTCTTCCTGCTTAGCCAGAAAATAAAAACCCAGTAATTCATTTGCCAATTCATCCCCCAAGGTATCGCTGAATAACACTCTCCAGCTTCTTTTAATAGCAACAGAAACGGTCAGTGATAGCAGTCACTGCCTTTTCTGCTTTGGACAATTGTCTCGCCAGCCACATGGAAATGTCAACAGTCAGAGATACAGAAAGTATTAAAAATTGTTTTTCTTCACTTAGTGATTCTGTTATGGTACTCTTAAATAATTTCAGCAATTTCTTTTTCTCAGGTAATAAAAGCATAACATGTAATGCATACAGCAATCAACAGAGGCAAAGTTTTGTCAGAAAGTGTACATTTTTAGTGTGTGATACCAAGCAGCAGCCCTTAAAGTATCACAGATGATGAGATTTCCAGAAGACCTCTGTGTGCATGGGCCACTGTGCCCAGTGGGGCTTCGGCATTTCAGTGTTACTTAGAGCCAAGCAGATCGCTTTTATTCAACTGCAGATACCCAGCTGACTCTGCTGAGCTGCAGAGACTAAAAGGTGTGATCCTCTACCATCGGGACACATTAGCTTTGCAGATCCTCTTATGGCTGACACTAGAAAGGTGAATACCCTGGAAGGTATTCAGAGTTTGCCCTGAAGACAATCAAGTTCGTGTTTTTTCAAAGTGGGGGTAAATTTTAAGCAATGCACCTCCTTGCCTTTCCAAACTTTTCATTTAACCCCACTCTTGTTATCCGCTCAAACCTCTAAGGCCATATTGCTTCACAAGCAAGAGCACAGACTTTACTTGTAAGAAAGACAAGCCTCTGGCATGACTCTTCAAAGCGCAGCAGTTAGACTGGACTGGAAAGAAAAGCCACAGCTCTGTGTGCAGATATATATCTGAATTAAATATATTTCACATTAAAATCAAGGCAGTTTTAAACTTTCTCTTAGCTCTGATAAGATGCAAGCCCACAGATTTGATTGGTTTTCTTGATTACTAGAGGAAAAATAATTAATTTACAGTTCATTTACTAAGCTGTCTCATAGCTCTGTGATTCCCACTGGTAGCCTCAGGTACACTTCCCAAAGCCTCCAGACACCTTTCCCTTCCCAGAGTCACTGTCATTAGTAACTATATTTACTTCTCTAATGACTGCAGATGGGCAGCCAAGCAGGCAGCAGATGTATCAGCATGCACAGAGAAAGCATGTGAAATCACTCACAGGGTTGATTAGAGCATCTTCAACAAGCAACTCCACAGTCAAAAAAGAAGTAAAATAAAAACCATTGCAAATTACTTTTTCTAGTTTTTGAAGGCCAAACTGAGGCATTCTATATTTGCCCCCTGCTTTCTTCAGAGGAAGTATTAAATGGGTGTTTAAATTGATGAGATAAGAAACAGTGTGATGAGATCCAGTGTAGTGTCTTCATATCCCAGCTTGACCTTAGATACCTGGTGGCCCTAATCCAGGAGTTTCAAATTGCACCCAGCAGTAAATACTTAGGACCAAGGTAATGGTTCTGTAGAAACTTAAATCTGAGGTTTGTAGAAGCTGCTGGATCAAATATTCAAATATGAAAAAGGAGGGGAAAAAACTATTGACAGTATATTCTCTGAAGAAAGACAAAGCAAGACCAGTGGATGTCAGGACAAGAACACAAGTGTTTTATTTTAAGTAATAACTAAATAGATACATGAGACAAAGTAAAAAGAATAGCCTATTGCTAAGACTGAGAAAAGGAAAGTCTGAAAACATGTCAGGACAAAATGCAAAAAGAAAATTAAACAGGCTTAAAAAATGGAAGAACACATTGGAAAGGATACTCAAAGTAAAAAGTTCTGCAAATATACCAAAAGCAAAGAGCTTATTAAGGAAAGTGCCTGATTACAAACTTGTTAAAAGTTAGTTTAGGTGTGATAAAGCTTCAGCACAGAAGTTCAAGGATTTCTTTGTGCAGCTTTTTAACCACTTTGCTGGACAGATTCCTCCATGCAATGAATTCTTTTATACCAGATATGTAAAAGGAACTAGACAGCTCAAAGAAAATACTCAGGAATTACAAAACAATGCGAAGTGTCATAAGTCCTCTTAATGAGATGTCATTTACTCAAGTCCTAAGTGACTGAAATATGAAATTGCATATCTGCTGGCCAAAGTGTGTAACCTGCCATTGCAAACTGTCTCTCTGCTGGATTACTAAGAGGTTCCATATAATTCTCATTTAGACAGAGAGGGGAGGATGGAGAGGGGACGCTGGGAACTACAGCACAGTGCTCTGTCTTCTGTCCCTGATAAGACAGCAGAAAAACATAGGGAGCTATCAAACAAGGTACTGGGAGCAAGACAGAGGGTACAATTTTTCTACTATGGAAAATTTGGCATTCCCACATTCTTAGCTGTTGTGCACAATTCTCATCCCTACACCTCAAAACAGTCACAATGTTGTTAGAGAAGGGACAAAAAGGAGAAAACCAGAAGGGAGTGGGCTGATTCAGTTTAGAGAGGACAACTGTGGGGACACGTGGGCAAGACTTTTTTTTAAAAGCTGGAACAAACACTACTGTTATTTATCAAATCCCACAGTAGTGGAACTGGGGACACTTGAGAAAATGAGAATGAGGTAATTTCAAGACAGATCAAACAGAGCACTTCCTTGTACTGTGGCTAGATAACCTCTGTAACCTGCTGCCATGAGTGACAAACAGCAGCAGCCACTTCAAAAAGCTAAGGTGAATATATGGACTACCCATGAACGCAGGATAGAAGGTCTGGATGAGACTAATATGCCATGAGAAAATAAAGTGAAAATGCAATCATTTACTTTTTGCTTTAATTTTGATGAGTTAACTTTTGGGGAATGATTATTACTTCTCACTAGAAAGTAGTTCATAAGTTAATTACACTGTAATGTTAAAACCACCATCAATTCAGCACTGTGAACCATTCCACAATATTCCATTTTCATGTGTTCAGTCTCTTGGACAAGTTAATCTTCTCTCATTCATAGTCTTTGAATGAAGAACATTTATTAAAGATATTCAATTGCATGTTATGCCATGAGTAGTCTTATTGTTGCTACTAACTTATT
This sequence comes from Lophotriccus pileatus, assembly GCA_035583135.1. NCBI lineage: Eukaryota > Metazoa > Chordata > Aves > Passeriformes > Tyrannidae > Lophotriccus > Lophotriccus pileatus. The sequence continues at coordinate 134,121,432 of JAWWES010000081.1, read as the reverse complement.
AAAAATTAAATAGCCCCCTGTTCTTTTTACATTAATTTTTCACTTTTGAATTATAAATTAATTCAATTATAAATTAATTTTAGTTTTTTAAATTATCTTGATCGTTCAGAGACAGCAGAACCATGTCCTTTAGCTGAGAGGCCCCATCCTACTTCAGGAAAATAAAAGATGAAATTATATTAAAACACCACTTCTCAGTACCTGAAGGAATGTTCCTAAAATTACACTTTCTTTTCTTCCTAAAATAAAAGTTCTGTATTAACTAGCCATAAATTAGAATTCTAGACTGTACCAAAATGCACAAATAAATAAAACCCAAACTCCAATGTTTGTATTCTTATTTAGGTTATAGATTATTATTCTAAAGTGTTTTTTTGTTGGATTTTAGCTACATAATAGTGCAAAGTGGCCTTAAGTTCAACCTTTATACACTTAGATATCAACATCTCATTATTTTTCACTTTAGTCCTATACCCAGTCTGAAAAAGAAAAAAAAAAAAAAAAACCAAAAACAAAAAACAAAACAAAACAAAACAAAACAAAACAAAACAAACAAAAAAAACCAAACAAACAAACAAACAAAAAAAACCAACAACAACAAAAAAAAAAAAACAACAAAAAAAAACCAAAAAAAAACAAAACAAAAAAAAAAACACAAAACCAAGCAACTTCCAATATTGTCAACCAGCTAAATTAAATAGTTCTAGATTGCTGCACCTGGGACTGAACAGCATTTTTCTTCTTCAATAATAGCACTGTTATGACAGTGGGTATTGGATGTCTGTGATTGGGACATCTTTTTTTCTAAAGTAAACTCAGGGTCCATAAAGGCCACATTTCAATTACTCAGTTTAAGCATATTTGGTAAGAGTAATTGTCCCCCTGTACGTGGCCCAGGTGAGGCTGCACCTCAAATCCTGTGTTCACTTTTGAGCCCCTCACTACAAGAAACACACTGAAATGCTGGAGCATAGCCAAAGAAGGACAACCAAGATGGGGAAGGGTCTGGACTAGAAGTCCTATGAGGAGCAGCTGAGGGATCTGGGGTTGTTAAACATGGAGAAAAGGAGGCTTAGGGGTGACCTTATGTCTCTCCAACAACTACCTGAAAGGTTGTAGACAGGTGGGGGTTGGTCTCTTCTCCCAAGTATCAAGCAACAGGACAAGAAGAAATGGCCTCAAATTGTGCCAAGGGAAGGTTTACATTGAATATTAGTTAAACATTCTTCACAGAAAGGGTTTTCAAGCACAGGAATGGGCTGCCCAGGAAAGTGCCTGAGTCACTCTCTTCCTGGAGGTGTTTAAAAATGTATAGATGAGACACTTAGGGACTGGACCTGGCACTGCTGGATTAATGGTTGAACTCAATGACATTAAATGTCTTTTCCAACTTAAAAGATTCTATGATTCCATGATTCTTCTTTGTTAGAGTAGTCTTTGCTTGGAAAAATAATTCCTGTAATCACCAATATCATGGGTTACATTATGAAGGTTTGGAAATGTCATTAACTCATTGCATACAGTCTTGCCTAAATCCCCAGATAAAATTTCCAGTGTGCTGGTAATGTTTATTTTGTTTATCCCATCTGTAAGTTAGATCAGTTGTAGATGGTTCAAAAATGCCTTAAAGGAAAAGTAAACATATCTGTGTATCCCGAAGGAAGAATAGTACAAAGGAATTTCTTTTCAGACAGTAGTAACACTGCAATAAAGAGCAAGGAATCAGTCAAGCATTTTTTACTGTCTTGAAATTAAAAAGGAAGATCTCAAGGCCTGGTTAAAGCCCTCTACCTAATGTTCAGAATTAAATGGACAATGTATGATGCCAATAAGTAATTTATTGCAGAAAAAAACCCTGTTTTTTAAGGAAAAGCAAACAAATAAAATTATTATTTGTTTCTTCAGACAAAAGTATTTAAAACTATATTTTAAAAAGAAATATTTTTTTCTTAGAGAAATGTAGATTTTATTTTCACTTTATGTCTGTGTTTATTCAGTCTTGGTTCTGGTTGTTCGTTTGCCACTTCTGGAAAAAGATAAACCAGATTGGATGGAAGCTACAACAGCTCTTATATTAATTCCACTCAAAGAGCTAATTTTACTGAAAACAGACAGGCTCCATCCTTTCATAAGATTTGCAGGCAATGTGATTTGATTCAAAACATACAGATAAAGGGATCTAAAATGATCCATATAAATTAACTTAGGCCACATATTAGATTGGATACTTAAGTCACATAAGTGAATCAGTATAGATCATTCCTATCTAAATTACTGTAGCTTCGGTGAAATCAGTCAAGTGAATACAAATAGTCCAGTTTGACAGCAGCATCTGTACTCACTACAGCCAGCATATTTCAAAATTATAGTTATGCTTTCAAAGTGGACAGCAGCCATAAATGCACTCCCTTTTGCAACTGATACTGCTATAAAACATGAAACAAAATAAAGTTTTCATTTCATTGTGGGAAAAAAAAGCAGCCCAAAATGTATGTTTGACTTTGTCTTTCCTTTCCAAAGAATTACTTTAATGAAATAAGTGCCTGAGTCGCTCAAAGAGTTTTCACAACATTTACTGAATGCAGATAGACATTCCATCCAGCTTGCAAAGCAGTCCCCAGATCTAGAACCCTTTCCACTCTTCAGGCTTGTGGTAGGGTCTCAGAAGCTGGGATCAAATGCATTTCTTCTGAAGTCCTTGCTCTGAGGAATGTGATCAATAACAAAAGACAAGTTCTTGGTCTTTTGTCTAATCATTAGGAAATGAGAGAGAAGGAGATTTGAAGACAGAGATAGACAGAGATATTTAATTAACAAGAGTGAATTTGGGTGCCAAGAAAGCTGATTGCTCAGCAACTACAACTGAGCTGATGACTGAGAAGGACCTCATCAATGCCTGTAAGTATCTGAAAGAAGGGTGTCAAGAAGATGGATCCAGGCTTTTCTTGGTGGTGCCAAGCAACAGAAGAAGAGGCAATGGACAGAAACTGATGCACAGGAAATTCCACCTGCGCATAAGGAAGAACTTCTTTACTGTGTGAGTGGCCGTGCACCAGAAGAGATTGCCCAGAGAGATTGTGGATTCTCCCTCTCTGGAGATATTCAAGAACCATCTGAACACAATCCTGTGTTCTGGGATGGCCCTGCTTGAGCAGGGAGGTTGGACAAGATGACCCACTGTGGTCCCTTCCAAGCTGAGCCAATCTGTGATTTTGTGAACTTCACAAAAGACGAAGAAAGAGGGAAGGAATAAAAAGATATAACATAGATGATGACCTTGGTGATGGGCCTGATGAAATCTTTGGGATGCAAAAAAAAATAGAAATGATGGGGAGAAAAAAAACCAACCCAACTATTTGGTTTAGGCTTGGCTAGGGATAAAATATCAACATAGAGTGGTCTTTAAAAAGTCTGTACTATCAAGTAAATTAATTTTAAATATCTGACTAATTAGCAGGTTTGGGAAGGCATGGGAGGTGATGTAAAAGTGTGTCTTGTAGTATTATGTATTGCATAGAGCTTGTTTATTTCACTTGCCTTAATCCAGGTCAAGGCACAATATAGTACTGCTAATTACCTTTCCTCTCAAAATAGAGGTGATTATTGCCTAAAGGAGATTCCCCAAAAAATCTAGAAGTCAAAATCTTTTTGCAGACCCTGCAAATTAAACCAACAAAAATTCAAGTTCATATTTGAACTGATATAGCCGCTGAAATCTGTGCATTTCTCATAAGAATTCGGGTGGATTTCTGCCTCAGTAAGACAAGACAGCTCCGAGGATGCAATACATCAGAGCTAAAGACAAACAGGCTGTAATTGCAGAAGCAAAAGATATTAACAGATCTACACATTTTTGGCCTGAGGACTGGGACTGATTGGAGACTAAAGAGTCACAAAGATCTACTTATTTCCCCATAGTCAGCCTGAGAGCAGGAACAGAAGAACTGGGAAAAAAAAAAAAAGAGCTCTCTGAAAAGAAAAGCTTTAGAAGAGAAGTTCTAAATAAAAGATGAGATAAAATTATAAAAGGAAGTAATAGGAGAGTAGGAAAAGTTTTATTCAAAAAAATATATATATATATTTTGAGCCATTTACAACCGGTTACTCAGAAGAAGCCTTTAACTTCAACAATCAAAATTTTCTGAAAATCAAATCCTTTACCATAGTGCAAAGAAAGACTATAAACTGAGCAATGACTTCAGAAAATATTTCTTACAGTTTAATTACGTATTAAATAATTTTAATATATCTGAGGTTTGGTTTGGGGGTTTTTTAGAAAAAAAATGGAGTAAGGCACAAATGTGGGGTGTATAGCTTACCAACCATCAGGACTTTTGTTGAATCAACAGAAAGAATAGCTTTTTTTTTTAATTGGGAGATCGAGCTTTCTTCATTTTTTCTGGTGCTATTTCACTCATGTATTGATTGGCTTTGCAGAATGTGAAATAAAATTGTATAAAGTAAATAAGCCTCATCAACTACCAAAATGGGTGAAAATTTTAACAGCCACATTAGAGGCAGAGGATGGACTCTGAGCTTTAGATTCCGACTATCTATTTGCTTTACATTGCTCAAGTAGGGAGAAAAGCGGAAATGCCAAGGACAATTCAGATCTTATGTGACGTTTGGAACTTTCTGACTCTCCAGCCGGACACTGTGTACAGACGGTCCTGCATCACTTAGACTCTTGATATAGTCTCCTTTAGTGATATGTCAAAAGTCAGGTTGAAATCCTGGAATCCATCCAAGTTTTATTTTTTTAGAGACAAAAAAAGAGTACTGATTTCAGTAGAGTAAAACTTTTCTAAACTTGAACCTATTCCATGTATATGAAACACCAGCATATATTCCATCCTTGCTTGCCTTTGTCATGTTTTGATGTATATTACCTCTCAACATGAGATTTTTGAGCAATTGAAATGCTCACATGATAAAGGAGGACTTGGGGGAGGGGGTGCCTCATTCTCATTAGTATATACTTGAGCATTTATTTGATTTCCTGGATATTGAAAAAAGATTGTCAAATATTTGTAAAAGTTAATGAAATGTGGATAGGGCAAACAAGGCATAATACTCTCATCTGCCATGCTGACATTGCATGAATTAGATTTAGTAGAATTATTGCAAAATTAAAATTCTTTGTGAAGAACACATTTTAAATGTCACCAGACTTGTCACAGATTTCAATCCATGTCCACTGACGCAGATTCACAACTCTCTTGCCCTCATTACTTTAAAATCTATATTGAGCTGATAAATAAAATTGTTGTAAGAGACATACACCTATCAGCTGAGCTTTCCAGAAGGAACATCATTTAGCACAGGCAGTATAACAAAGCAGGACTGAGAACCATAAGGTTAAAATTAGCTGAAAGTGATTACACTATAAATGCTTATTCTACATGTTCAGTTGTATACATATTTTGTAGCCTAAAATAAGTATAAGGCATATATATATATATATTTTAACATAATATACTACACTACATTTTACGGTATGATATATTTTAGTAGCAAGTAATCTTAGAAAAATTTATCTTACTGTATCCTATTCTATGTTTCTGTATGACAGCTGATTACTCAATATTATACTGGAAACTCATATAACCTTCAAGGTTTATAAACTAGAATATTATGCTGTTTTAAACAGAATAGAGCAAGAGGGAAAACAGTCTCTTAATTGTAGGGGTTTTTTCTATTTAATACACAATATAGTAATAGCTTTCATTGCTATCACAGTTTTGCTCCAAGAACTTATAATGTTGTTAGCACAAAGACTTTTTTTAGTACAACAATGTCTAAAAAAAAAATCAAACACCTGGATAATATAATGTAGTTTAACCAAAATACAACATATGCATCACAGTTACAATACATATTTCTTACTGTGAAGACATGGTAATATTCACAGCCTCAGCTCACACTCTCAATGCAACAGCATCAAAAACAACGGTGCACATGTCAGCTGAAAATACTCACCTTCCCACAATTTGCACTGCACTGTGTACATTTTATAGACAAAGATTATTCTTCTCAGGTTTTTACAACAGATCCAAGCCATTGGACTGCAACCATAAATTCTGGGGCAGTTAAATCTGAGTGTACGTACAGGTGATCCATATATTCGTGCAGTACTGAAAGGTCAAAGAATTTGTGGATACACAACTATTGCCAAAAGGGCTTTGAGAGCAGATGTCAGTTCAGGTGAGGTTATGATATGATTTTCTTGCTACTAGGAAATTTATTTATTAAAGTGAATATTGACTACATTTCATTGCTCACAGCCCCCAGCAATATCAGCTAAAGAAGTCAAGTGATCAAAAATGTATTCTAAGCAAAAGCAGCAAATGTCTATTACAATGCCATAAAGCCTTGTTCTGCAACAAACTTAAAATATGACTTATATCAGAGCATACAATCCTGATTTTCGCAATTTTAGAACTGAAAGAAATGTGTGAGGCTACAGAGGTTGAGAAGAGTGATTTTTTCTCTTCTCACACCAGCTCCAGGAGCGAGAGTATACTTTCTCCTGCATCATCAGTTGCTCATCTTCACCAGATACAGGTACTTTGTATCCATTTTCTGATTTCCCTCTCATCAAAGAAATCCTTAAATATGTAGTAATAACAGCTATTCTCTCAAAATATTTATTTATAATCATGCCTGAAATGTCCTCTGCATTAGTTTCTGTACCTTATTTTCAAGACTTTGTTACTGGTCATAAAATTCAGGAAGGTGGCATGTTTGAAAAACTTTTATGGGGGTGTAAACTGGGCAGTAGTTTGCTTCTTAATTCCTTCCCACCTGAGGGCAATAAGCCACAGAAAGAAAGGCACAAGCAATAAGGATTTCCAGTAGTATCTCAGTCTGATGCCCTGCCATAGCCTCAAGGTCAAAACTGACATCCCAAGTGACAACTGAAGGCACAGGGTATTTTTGTTTAATGAGTCACAGTGTAACACCCTCTTTTCTCTACCCATTTTCTTATATTTTAAAATTATCAGAAAGAGAATAGTTAAATAGGTGAATAATATTCCAAAATCCATCTTCCTCTTTTGAAAGTTAAACCTCTACCAAAAAATTACAATATTCTGAAAAATTCCCCAGGAAACTTCCTAGCCTGGTGTTACCCTTGGTCTACTACCCATTACTGATCTTCCATGTAGGGGGTGATGAGGTGGCAGCACAGTTTGAGGGCAATCAAAGAGGACTTTGGAGCCTTGGGATGTTTGGTGAGGGAGACTTGGGCACAAGTTATATTCTCCTCTCTACTTCCAGTTGAAGGCAGCAACACTGGAAGAAACAGATGGGCCGAGTTGATAATACATGGCTCTGTGTTTTGTGTCACCACCCAAATTTTGGTGGTTTTGACAATCATAGAATCATAGAATCAGATGGGTTAGAAAGGACCTGTGAGATTATCAAGTCCAACCCTTGATCCACTACCACCACAGTTACTAGACCATGGCACTAAGTGACACATCCAGTCTCTTCTTAAATACCTCCAGGGACAGAGAATCCACCACCTCCCTGGGCAGCCCATTCCAATGCCTGATTACCCTCTCTGTAAAGTATTCCTGGAATGGCCTACACAGCAGCAGTCATGTTGGCATCAAATGGCACTCACCTTTCTCCGCAAGGAAGGTGAGTCTTTGCTCAGGAACTAGTGAGGCTCATTGGCAGACCATAAACTAAATGTGATGGGGGAGGGAGACAATATCAGACTCGTCCCTTGCAAGCTGTAGGATAATATGCAAAGGTTAGAGGGACAGAGTGCTAGCAAGGGCGCTCTGCCAGTGACTCTGAAATGTGCTAGCCACACTGGAACACAGGTACAGTCTTACAAAGACAAACCAGGGACTCCTGAGTAAGGGAAACCAACAGAGAAATACCAGGGAAACATCTCAAAGGAATTAAGAAGTGTTCCTCCAGGAAGGTGACACAGCCAAGATGAGATGCGTTTATACCAAGGCACACAGAATGGGCAACAAACAGCAGTAGCTGGAAGCCACTGTGCTGCTAGAAAGTTATTACCTTGTTGCCATTAATGACACTTGGTGGGACAAATTCCATGACTGACTACCAATGGCTACAGGCGGTTCAGTAGAAACAGAAAGGAGAGGCAGAGGGGTTGCTCCCTGCACCAAGAGGTGGTTTGTGTGTCGAGTTGCCTCTGAGGAATAGCCTTGAGCCGGTCAAAAGCCTGTGGGTAAGAATCAGAGAGGCGACAAAGGGAACCTTTGATTGTTGGTGTTTATGGAGGATAAATTCTTAAGACAGGCAATAGACAGCCCTACTAAAGGGAATGTGATACTGGATCTGATGGTAAGAGAGCATAAGGTGATAGAAAAGCCACAAAAAAGGAGAAAAAGGCTCCTGATGGCTTCCTAGAAAACCCAGCACCTGGGAAGACATGCCCAGAAACTGATAAAAGGAATAAAACAAGAAAGAAGTGATAGGGAGATAACACGGCCTTTTTTCCAAACATCCTGGTTGCCGGCAACTCAGGAAGTGGACCCTTGGCCCTATTTCATCTGCCTATCACCCCAAAATTAGTTTATTGACTATCCACCAGTATCTGTCCATCAGTGGACAAGGAAGGGATTACAGATGTCATTTATCTGAACTTCTAAACCGCTTATGAGGTTCCCTTGCAACATCCTTCTCTCTAGGTTGAAGAGAGATGGATTCAATGTGTGGACTGTTAGGTTGATAAGGAATTGGTTAGACGATCTCATCCAGGGGGTAGTGGTCAATGGCTCAGAGTCCCAGTGGATATCAGCGACAAGTGGTGTCCCTCAGGGGTCTGTAATGGCACAAGTGTTATTTAATGTCTTCGTTAGGGACATAGACAAAGGGATTGAGCGCACTCACAGCAAATTTGCAGATAACACCAAGCTGAGTGGAGCAGTTGACACATCTGAAGGATGGGATGGCATCAAGGTGGACCCTTCCAACTCAAACCATTTTATGACTCCATGCAATCTATATGCATTTTATGACAAAACTCTTCCAACAAAAACTTTCTTAATCAATCCTATAAGGTATACAAAGTTAGAGAACCATAAAAAATAAAAAGAAAGTGACACAAAATTGCTATTCCTGATTAACTGTTTTTGCCTTTGTTTTGTTTCAATATGAAAAATAATTATCTCTTTAAGGTAAATTTGAAACTGTATTTATAACCATAGAAACTACTTTTAGTCACAAGTAAAATAAATTTAAAGTGTACTGCATATATTCCAAAAATATCACAAGCTATTAGGGCTCAATATGACAAATATGAAAGCAATTCTCTCTTTAAATAAATTGAGGTGGGGATGTAATCACACTTGTTAAAAGACTTGCCATATGAAGTGCAAATACTTAATATTTCTGGAGCAACAAAACTACAACTACCTATCTTCTCCTTTTCAGCCTCCTTGCCACCGTGTAGCAGAAATGCGGCATCCCAAATTCACAGCAACTAGCATTTGAAAGGAGGTACCCTTCAGGTTACTCACCCTTGACACCCAGAGCTGCTTTGAATTTGATAAAGAGTTTTTCTCCTTTTTTAGATTATAATGAACAGTATTTGGAGACTAATGGCAGAATGTGCAAGTATCCTCTGGCAAAAAAAAAGTAGTATATAATACAGATTTTAAACACCAGTTATCTAGGTGTCATGAAGCCAAGGTCATGAGTCACAAGAGCAAACAAATATTTTAAAAATTTGTTTTCCTTTGAACTCTTCTGCCCCACAAGTTTTTTCTGTTCACATTTTTCTCAAGTCTTGAATAATTTGATTTTTTTTTCTCAATTCTGTTAGCTTTTCCTGCAATGATTGTAGTTTTCTATATCTTCATTTGATATTAGTAATTTCTACGTTCATGTGATTGAGTTGTATAGGAGATGGTATGCAATAGAAACAAGCATCAGAAAGCTTGGGACACTCACTTGATTCTCCTTCTTGTATGTCTGGTATGTTCTCTGCTCAGTTTCTGATCTCCCCAGCATTTCTTGAAGCTCTACTTATACTCCTAACTTGTTCTTCATCAGTTACAATAATATAGATACTCAATATCCCCACCATGGCCTCCCACCCCAAAGGGTGTACAGAACACTCAGGTGCACAGATGCAGAGATGTCAAAAAGAAATGACAAAAGTTAGAAGGTTTGCAAAAACATACAAAGTTTTATTAGTAAATTATACACTTGGCATGGAAATTGGTCTGTTAGTCCCATCTTACAGTATAAGCACACAGTCATGAATTTTGATAAGTGGTAGAGTGAAAAAGAAGACAAAGAGAGAAATTAAAGAAAGGGAGAAAGAGAGAAAGGAAAAAAAAAAAGGAAGAAAAGAAAGGAAGAATGGGAGAAAGGAAGAAAGGAAGATCACTACTCCTGGCTCCAGCATTCATCCAGCGGATGGATTGTCCAGGACGCTGCCTGGGCTTCATGGAGGTATCTTTATATAGATAAGTCTTTCTTGTCTTGGAGACAAGGTTCTTGCTTTCTATGCAAATTATTTACTATGCACAGTTCTTCTAGATCTTGCTGGAAATGGGTTGAAGGCCTTCAGGGGTCTTTGGGGTCTTGATCTCCCCTACTGGTTCAGTCTTTGGGTGACAGTCAACATGCCTTTTGAGCTCAGCCCTGCCCTTTTGCTGTACTGTGCTGTGCTTGTGTCCAGAAGACAAAACAAGGATTTTTGTCCAGAAAAGTGTTGTCCTACCTCCATATGGCCCCCTTCCCCAGCCACATCCTGTTTTTCATCACAGCATATTATTACCAACAATCCTTGGTTGCTCCACATCTATCCTGCTATCAGTGAAGGAGACATACACATTAGCACCTTATCTTCTGGTCTTCCACACTCATATAATTTTCCTAGCTCCATTTATGCTCCACTCTTGCTGTTCTTCAGGCATGCCACAAATATAGCTTCCAACACCCCAGCGTGTTCTTCCCAGAGAACCATTTTGTTTTACCAGGCATCCTCCAGATCATTTCAGCTCTGCATGGCTCTGAAGCTCTTGTCAGGAAAGTCAGAAGGGTAAGACATCTTGGGCAGAAGGAAAAAAGCCCCTCTAAACCCTTAAACTTTAGAGACAAGGACAAATCTGGTTTATACTTTCCTTCACTAACTGTCAAACTACAGGAAACCACCATTTGCTGGAATATAAATGCACACTTTTTTCTTCCTCTTACTTAACTAGCATCTTACATTTAAGCACTAGTGAAAGACACTGGATGTGGCTGGGAGCACTTTCCCTAAAAGGGGACAGCAAAATGTGGAGAGGCAGTATTCATCAGCCTTACCTTCTACAAGCAGACCTGTGCAATTAGCGGAATGCTGTATGTCTGGAAAGAGTGCTTCATCTGCTTGGCCCAGCCTACCAAACCAAATTTCCCTGTAGATGTTTGTCCTTCAGACCATGTTCCATACAGAGGATTATGCAGTCCTTGCCAGTAAGGAAGGTGCTACAGTCTTACACTGGAGAGAGTAGGATTTGTGCCATTGGCAACAAAAGTCAACCCCTTAGACATGGAAATAAAATGCTTCTTTTCTGACCAAGATTTTCTTTTCAGGTTTAGAGTCCACTGAGCTATGTAAGCTCCCATAGCTGTTATCCATTTCAATGGTAATGGAACTAATCTTACTCAGTTATAGTTATTCAAAGAAGGATCAGCCAAGTATTAACATGACTCAAAAATCTTACTAACGCTTTTTGACTGTAAATACCACTTAATGCCTTTGTGGGATAGACTTAAACGGCTACATTCAGTAGCTGAGTAAGGAACCTCTATGGCATTTACCTTCCAGCATGTGTTAATTGCCATAAAGTCTGAAACTTCCTCTTTTGCTGCTCTATTTACACATTAACAGAATAGAAAATATGACAATTTTGGACAGAGATGGGTAAACTGCACATTTTATCCTAAATCAGTTGAACAGGAATAGCATAAAATCTTAGAGAGTGGTGGTGTACCAGGTGAAGCAGGTGGAAAGAGTGCACAACTTTCAGAAAAACATAAGTAAGTTAGGAGGTGGCAAAGGAGGTCATTATATACCTGTATGGAATATTATCAGAGGTGGTAATTTTTTCTAGATTTGCAAATTCTCTGTAAAATATATGGCTCATCTCAAAACATTCTTTCAACTGTTATAACTGGGGTAGAAAGATAAATTATCTCTGAACCTTAAGGTTGTTAGAAGAGAGACCTAGAAAAGGATTACCTACACAAGCACAAAATCTTAGGTTTTATCTGAATTTCCAAATCATAAAAATAGATCTAGTGTACAAAAAAAAGCAAGGGATACAGTAAAGCATAATTCATTAAAATATTAATATTAGACATTGTATCCATTCATATTAGCTGACGTTTTAAATCAGATATTTTACTGATTGTATAAGGGTTATAGTCTTATGTTAATAAGCAAGTTTGGATTTTAAATTAGATTGTGCTTCTTCCTCTTTTCTTCTGCACCTTTTCACATCACTGTAATCACTTGTAGACTATTAATCTTGCCTTTGAATAAAAGCCAGATAACCAGGAGAGAGTGATGAAACATTAATCTTGAAATGCTCAAGTGGAACATTGTACCTATGCATTTTACTTCACATTAATAGTCTTAGAATGGGAAAAATCCTGTAGCTTCAGAGTGCTGCTTGAGAACTGTCAGTGCTTCTTTCCCACAACACAATAAAGTCAAGCATGGCAGTGTCATAGATGATGCAGTCTTGCCATAGACTAACTTGTGCAGCAGCAGGGAGAAGGCAGGAGGAAGCAAGGCAAACCCAGGAAGAAAGAGGGGAGGAGAAGGGGGAAATCCAACAGGAGTTCAAGTAGGCTGGAGGATCCAATACTAATCATATTGTAGAAGCAGAAGACTAGGAGGAGTTTCCAGATCCTCAGACCCAGGAGAAAAGTAGCAGTGCCCAGTGCAGCAGGATGCTCTGCCTGGAGTGGGGGTAAAACAACTAGAACAATATCCCATTTGCAAAACTCTCAGTAGTGAATGGAGAAGGGGGCATCCTGCTAGTTTTGGTCTGGAAGAATGCTGAAATCATCTTGACTCATCAATTCCAAAGTTAAGCCTTCAGATAGTGAGGTGAAGATGTGACAGAACTGATAAAATACCTGATAAAGGAACAAACAAGTGATACTACTAATAACTTACTAAAGATGTTGAGCTGACACAGCTGGCCTGGAGACATATTACTGACAATCACTTTATACTATAAAAGCCTAATCCCACTTTTTAACAGCAGGGTCTTCCAACATACCCCTTCACTGACTGTCTGTGGAGATTCCTCCCTTGAGTGGCAACACCCCTCAAAGCTACTCCTGAGCAAAAAAGACTTGCCCATGGTCCTTGCTTAGTATGGATGAGTAACATCAATCTCTACTTAGTAATTACTTTTGCTAGCTGTAATGTAATGGCTTCAATACTGCCTCAAAAATAGCGCACTATACTACACTAGTAGTTACAGCTATCTGTACTGTGTAGTAAATAATTCTGATTAAGAGCTTCTAGTCTAATCATTATAATAAATCATTTATTTTTATATGTACATATATTTGGCTTGCCATCCTTAATCCTTTTGGACAAAGTTGTATAAAGGGTCAGTCTGTTAGACATAAGCCATTTACAAAGTCCAGGGCTAAGATTGGATCCATCCACACCCAGACTTCTCTCTGAGAAGGAGTTTAGAAAGTAAGGGGGTCCTTTTTGCACCTTATGGTTTTATAGGAGGGCTTCTCTAATAAACTTTGTCTGAAGATCCCATTCTGCCCATGGCACCCAGTCAACCACACAGCACAGCACCTTGTTCCACTGCATTGCAGAGCTGTACATTGAATTTGAAACATATCTTTCCCTGGGGAACAAGAAAAAATTGTGTTTCTTACTGTTCTATTTTCCTAACTTTTCATTGTATCGTACTAAAATTAAAACATAAGAATGGAGATGTGATTATATAACCACTCTTTTTGTATAATAATGTGCCTGTTTTTCTTCCAGTGCCCACAGAGGCAAAAAAATTTTTGAAGTATATTAAAGTGGTCAGCTTTATCATTCAGTATTAGGCCTAACTGAAACAGTTATCTTCAAATGGGGGATTAATCTGTTGTTCATATGGCAATCTGAATTCCCAAGACATATTGGGTTCAGGGAATGCATTTGCTTCTAAATCTGAGCTCTTTGTTTATATTCCTAATGCTCTTTTTATTTGGTTTTAATTGTTGTTTTTTCCCTACAAATTTTGCTTCGTAAATTTTCATAGGATCAAAATTCCCCAGCTTAGTTTAAAGATAAATATAGTAAAAGTAAACAGACTCCAGCAAAAATACAATTTTGGTTTTTTTTTTTTTTTAGTTCTTTTCAGTTTGAGAAAGTTAATCACACTTTCTGTTTTGCAGCACAGTGATTAACCCATAGTAGCAATATTACCACTTGACAAATCAGATGTGGCACACTGCATGGGATTAGCTTGCCTAACTGTCAGAACTCTAGTTTGAAATGACCTAAAGTCTCTGATACGTGCATCAGGTCAGCAAAACACCGATAATATGCTGCCTTCTACAGCAGTACCTGTAGACCATGGGGGGATTTTAGGGAACCTTTGATAGCATTAGATTCCTTTACACAGGAATGCATCAAGTAAAGGAAACATTCATTTCAAAGATTATAATATCTAGAAGTTATGTGGAAATTCCAGTCAGAGCTGGACATTGCTGCCTGGATATGAAGAAGTGAAGTGTGTTGCCACTGCCTGTTCTAGAAGCTGTGCTCTCGTTCATTGTTCTTATGACAGCAACAACAACAAAACAAAACAAAACCCAAACCTGACTAAAACACTTAGAAATAAACACTCTTGATTTAATTTCCATGTGAGAAAAGAAGATTTACGATATATGTTTTCAGGAAAGGGTCAAATATCTCTCTCCCTAGGACAAGCCCTAATTTCTGAATGTTAGCCACAATGGAATAATATTTGCTTCCATCTTTATTAAAAGAAATTGCTGGGTTCTTACTCATATAAATTTAACACAAGAAAATCAGTTTAAAAAAAAAGCAGCTCTTCTGAAAGATTTGTACAGAGAACATCACAGTTGAATATTCATTGACAAAGTTTTATTTGTCAGCTTTAGTGTTACAGATTTAATATAACACAATTGAAAATTAGCAGTAAAATAAATAAACCCAAATTGCGTAGATGGAAAGAACTTATACTGTTAATACTTTATGCAGCCTCTTATTAAAACATGTATATAACAATGATTAAAAAACGTGGCTTCAGGCAAATAAGGAAAAATTGTGTGCTGACAGTGAAAGTTCAGTTTATGCTGAAAGAAACTTATACATATTTTTTGCAATGAGGAATAGTAATAAGTCTTTCTTCCCTTAATTCCATGCACAAAAATAAGCCCATAAGTTAATCAGAAAGGAAACTTTTTTCTCATGCATTTTTCACATTGATCTTCACAGCCATATATCATTCAGCATCGAAACAATGGAAGGATAGACTAGGCAATTTTTTGACCTTGTAGTAGAATAGTAGAAGATTGAGAGTACCAAAAGAGTCTCAAAGCCCCTCAACCCATTTTCAGAAACGTCCAGAAGAATGGACTGCACATGCTAACTCATTTACATGAAGAGCAAGAAACCTAACCCCCAGGGATGGGAAAACTTACCTATAAGAAGGTACCCCCACAAAGCCTGGGTGATGGCCCCAGGACCCTGGGCATCCTGTCAGCTGGATCAACGTTGGACCCAGGATTGGTGATCCCCTTTCCTCTCCCATCTCATCTCCACTTCATTTTTCTCTTTCTTCACTCTTTATTTTATTTTTTGAAAATGATGATGACAACGATTATGATAAGATAGAGGCAAAATATATACCAATTTCAACTCCAAGTGTGCAACTTACTAATAAACTTGTAAGTCTTTTTTTTTTTTTTTTTTTTCACCCTTTTGGCTTTTACTCTTTTCTCTTTTGACCATGGGCATCTACAAATCTTGGGTGCTCCCTTCCATGTAGGAGTGGGATGTGAGTGCCCCCCCCTGCACTGGTATTTTGAAAAATATGCATTGCACACTGCAGATCTTTGTTTTTAGATACAATTCTTCCTGCTTCTGTGGAACATGATGGCTTCTTGTTTATTAATCTTCATATTTGTTTTATAATGAAAGTGACATAAAAATCTGAAAATTATCTTACTTTAGTGTTGATCTACAGGTTTTTCTCAGACACCTCTTCCTTCTGCAGCAGAAAGCACATCTGGAGGTGGCATGGGAGTGGCACACAAAGCAAGGTGAAATCTTTATGGAGGCCATCAAGTGTTCAGATCTTGCCAACATTACAGTCTCTGACTTTAAAACAGTTTATTTCAACACCCACTAATCCTCTCTCTTAACATCTGAAAGCAGAGCCTTTTTGTAAATTCTGGAGTGGCTCCATTTGGTTAAACACAAATCTTTTGTCGGTTCTCAGGTAAAATATGAAGTATCTACTTCTCAGAGACAATCAGAACATGTGCTATGGAAATGCCGAATTAATTAATATAATGCCACACCAAAGGTGCAATAAAAGTTTTAAGTGCTTTGTGTAAATAACAGCCCCTAGGAATTTACAGCTGTTAAATTAGCTATAACCTTTACTCAAATTATGTAGCCCTGATCTTCAGTTTTTAATTAAGTTTTTCCTTGTGCAATAATTTTCAATAAGCTTCTGTTGCATTCAAGAGTCAGTTGAAATACTGTACAAAGAAAAAAATGTAATTTAAATTGGAAGATTGCAGCCACATACCTCAAACAAAGGCTGTACTCTGAAAAGTACAAGGAACTGATCACTTGGTAATCTGGGGTCTTTCAAACAAAATGGCTTTAAAATGCAAATTGTCTTACTTAGGACTGAGGAATACCTACAAAATTAGCAAGTACATCCTGGTATGAGCAAATCCAGAGAGGTGTTAGCATCTAAATTAAAAAAACATCAGAACATGGAATTCTGAGGTGAAGTTCAAAATCATTTGATTGTGCAGCCAGTACTTCATGCACCAATCCAACAGTGGCTTCACATTGTCCTTTCTCCCCCATGCCAATGAAAGTCATATATCACTTCTGAGGAACAGTCAAACCTAAAAAATTCAGTCTGAAAAGCTGATGGGTTTATGACAGTAAATCTCCTTGAAAACAGGAATTTGGGCTAGAAGTCTTTTGTGTTAGTCTGATTGGCTCCAGCCACAGCTGCTGTATGTTATCTCTGTAGTGAGATGCAGCAGCTGTGTGACAGTGCACAGGGCAGGGAGACAAGAACATACCCTTTAGCATGTTATCGCCTTTGGAAATACTATCCTACTGATGCTAACTCTAATGCAGCTTTAAGAAATTCGATCAAGCCTTCCTTCTTATGTAACTTTTTACATTGCCTTAGTTTAGATTCACATATTTTAAGTTGGATTTATCTTGGATTCTCAATCTGACAATTAATAATTTCCTATTTTTAGGATTAGATTATTTTCCTATTTCATGAGCTTCTCTCTTTGTTACCACAAATTCGGGAAGGAAATGTTAGAGATCAGTCACCCCAAATCATTCCCACCTCCAGCAGTCCACCTCAGTCATGAACCAATAATGAGCTTTCCACAGTTAGCATATTCAAATGTTTTTTTCAGGTGTTCTTTCAACATTCAACTAGAAATATAAGGTCCACTGAAAGACATATTGCACAGTGATCCACAACAAACAGGAACCACAGCTCATGGCCAAGCGGATTCTACCTTTTAAGGAAAATAATTTCTCACTAGCCGGTTAAGTTGCACAAGGCTCTTGGTCTAAAGCACAGTGAGGTCTGACAGCCTTTCAGCTCAGGAAGGAATAAATGGCTTCTGAGGGGAAAGGGTAATGCAGGCTCTAAGTCTATCTGATGGTGTGATTGCAGAGCTCTGATGGAAGCTCATTTATACAGATGATCTGCTTGGTGAAAAATTCTCTTCATGCTTTAGACGCATCTTGAAATACATGTCAAGCACAAAGCCATACCTCTTTGTCAGAAGAGAGGAAATCAGCAGAATTTTTAACTGCTTTGGATGCTGCAAATTTAGGATTGTATTTAGAGTTTACCTGGCTGTTCTAGGCAAAAAAACAGCCAATGTTGTAATGTTAACAGGCATCAGATAATTGGTTGTGCATGTCTGCAAGTCAGTGTTTGAATATGAGCTTTTTCACTCCCAAGCAGAAGCCTACTCTCTGTTAGATAGAATGGGTATTGCCTGGTTGTAAATTCTGATAATGCCTGGAGTAAAGAAAAGTGGTATAACATGAGGCCTCCTATTAATAGAGATGAGAGAGAAGCACCGGTTAGGAGACTGATCAAGCATTGAGCCAGATTACAAGAAGAACCATTGAAAAAAATTTTAAAACTTGTGGGTTGAAATGAGTTCAGTTTAATAACTGAAATTAGGTAAATTTTCACGTCATTAAATAGCAATAAAAAGGAGAGATAAAGTTAAAACCCAAGAAAAACAAGTGATGTGCAATACCATTGCTTTACACCTGCTGAGAAACGCAAAACCTGTTCCCAAACTGCAGTTGACCCCCTTCCAGATAACTGTCCCATCTGATATACTGGTTTGGCCAGTTTGGGTCAAGCTGTACTGTCTGTGCTCCCTAACAGCTCCTCACTGGCAGAACTTGGGAAACTCAGAAGGCCTTGACTCAGAGTAAGCACTGTTTAGCAACAACCAAAACATCAGTGTGTTACCAACATTATCCTCATACTGAATCCAAAGCACAGCCCGGTAAACTTCTTAATAGATCCATTTGGGATTCATTTTCTTACTAGAGGCAGATGACAGATCTGCTGGATGATGTCATCACAATACCTGAATTATGGTCATATTTTCTTCAAACCCTTTGATCTGTGTGAGTTTTGTGTTGCCCAGGGTGAGAAGCCCAGATAAGTGAGACAGCTGGCTATGAGGTCTCAGACTGACCTCAGCACTGCCTGTATGCAAGAAGAAACAGTTAATGCTCAGTGAATTCCAGGTGCCATAAACTATGCTTGGGAAATCATTTTTACAATGTTCAAAAGACTCAGCTGTATATGTCCAACATAGCAACACATATTGCAGCCTTGAATTCTGCAGTTCTACATGCTTTGATATGCAATAAGGTCATAATATGTGTTTATGACAACTGCTCACAAAGCTGAGGACTGTGATATCAAAGATTAAATATTTTGACTTTACTGCATGATTAAATGTCTTGAGGAGAAAACAGAGTTATACAGACTATCACATACCTTTAAAGCATATTTCGCACATAAAGATAAAGGTTACCTCTAGTATGTTGTTTCTGGAAATGTTCTGCCAGGTTGCCATAGCAACCTCTGCTATGTAAATTAGCAAGAGCTTTATCACAAGACTTTTAGATCACTGGATTTGGGAAAAAAGTTTGGAATAAGAGCTGAAGTGAAAAATAAGCTAAAGAAGCATCTAGGGAGACCAATTGGTCATTAGCCATGGTCCACTGGCAACTAGATACTAAATGATTTTTTAAACTGCAGTTTTCAAAAAGGTTCCATTTTCACCTTACACAGTCTGTACTGGCAAAGGTGGTGGCACTTAGGATGCAGAAATTCCCTTTTCAGCCTTAAGCCATTTTAAATAATCCACTTATACCACGGAAGTGCAGTATCCATAAACTTAGGGCACCTTAAGAGACTAAAGATCAAATGTTCAACCACAGAACAGGAGTACATAATTTTAAGAGTACCCCAAAGTTGTTGAATACTCTGAATTTATGAAAAAAAATGGAAGGTCATTTTTAACAGTGGTCTGCTCAATAAAATAGCAACACGACTGTCAGGGGATTCTTTTTCTAATCAGCCTCTCCATTTCAAAATGGACCATGAATTTTCTGTGTCTGATCCAAAGTATATTGAAAGGCACCTGCTGACCTTAGTTGGTTTTGTATTAGTCCCTAGTATATTTAGGGATGATCAGTTAGTTTACAGATAGTGAAGACCTACTGGTTCAGAGATCCCAATCCTCATTAGTGTTTCTCAAAGAAATTATTAGGTGTACAGATGGCATAAAGTAAAATGCCCTATCCTTGTTTCCAGGAGAGTAACAGACCAGCCAAAAAGTAAAGTAAAATGGAGGGGAAAAGCAACTTTATCTTTTTCTACATAAAAACAGTATGCCTGTGGTTCCCTGATGGTACTTTCCCATGTTAGCTATTGCTGTAATTGACATCAGGTTATTACACAGCAGTAAATGGAAAAGAAAGTATTGGACTTTGTGGATGGGTTATCAGGTGACATGACCATCAAAGAGCGAAAGGCTAAGTGATTCAAAGGACTACTTGTCTGATAATACGTGTCCATTGGCAAAACATTTGAAAAGCCCTATGTTTAGATCATTTGAGGGCAAAATGTGATTTTTCCAAATAGAAAACATTTCAGATTGAAATCTTATGCTGAACTAGCTCTTTCACTAAAGTCTGGCTTTTGTCAAAAATAGATCCTTTAAAGGCATGATTCAGTGTTGCTTCCAGAAATTAAAAAATATTTAAAAAAAACACATGAGGGAGAGAAAAAATATGATATAAAAACAACATTTCTAGTGAAACAATTTGAACAGAAGAATATTTTCAGTGAGGACTGGAATAGAAAATAGAAGCTTTGATATGTGTAGATCCATATTAATGATCCATAAAAAATCATTCACATGAGGAGTTTTGGATTAGGTATTGATAAATGCTAGGTTGCTTTTTTTGAGAATTTTGTAGGAAACAATTTTTTTCTTTTTCATTTTGTTTTGCTACTGTATTTATATATATATTTTGCCTACATGCGTTTTCTCTCTTGAAACATAGAATGGTTTAGACTCTACACCAAAAAAAAAATGAGATTACTAGGGCAAATGCAAGCAGTGATTCAACACAAAATTCACAGTAATAATTATTTATCATTTATTGCTTGACTTACATCTTCAATCTGTTTGGTAGAAAGACTGCATGTGTTAAAGATATATCCCATTATTTTAATTAGAGGTTGAAAATAAAATTGTCACTTTGATATCTTTATAACACCAGGCAGATTTCTAGGAAGGGAAAAGCTGATATTCATGATATCCATTTATTTTACACTAAAAGCCCCATAGTTTTCATAGATAAGGATGGCACCAAAACATTTCCCCCCTCCCAACAGAAGTGATATATAAATGAAATTTTCATCTTAAAAAAACCCAAAAAAGCTTTATTGATATTTTTCTATTACTATTATCTGCTATTACTCTCCCTTTTGGAACTATGGTGTCTCATTTTTTATAGGATTTGAATATGTGCCATCTGCACATCAATAGTCTAATAAATTCAGTCCAATCAGAAAATATTTCATCTATTTTTTAAATATGGAAGCTAAAATTATTTTTCATTTTTCATTGAAAAGATGATCCAAAATTTACTCTTTTTTACTCATTAGATAAGAAAGGATACGTTTGGAAAGGAAAAAAAGAGAGGTGAGACTGCAATTTGGTATCTGATAAATAATTCTACTTTTCAGCCTGCTGCTTTGTTTGTATAGTGGCCAATTGTTAGAAAGAAGAAGGGGGAATTATCCAAAAGTAAAGAAGCTTTATAGGGAAAAAGAAAACGTGACGTTCTCCTTGTTTTTAATTAGAGATGTAATAGTGAAGAGATGGAATTTTCCACTACACACTTGGATGAAAGGGTAGGACAGAAAATTCAGATGCTTCAAACTTTTGTCAAAGGACTTGACCTATTTAAATAGTATCCCAGCATGGAGGGCTTTGGAGCTACACAGGCTAGGAAAATGGCAAGAAAATCATAAGGAGAGGGAGATGTTGGTAACAGGATCGAATTTACCAGACAGCAAGATGAATTAGAGCTTGGAGAAGGAACTTTGAGATTTATTGTAGCCCTTTAAAAAGTTACTGGCATAAAAAAGACTAGCATCATTCATCAGGAAAATCACATTTCTGAGCATATCAAAAGTAGAGTGACATTTCAATCAGCAGCAAATCAAAGATGATGACACTTGTTGTCATCCATGTCATTATTCATGACATCTGATGACATTTGCCAGGTGATAGCATTGACATTGGTTTGGCAACCTCAAGCCAAAACCCAGGTGGCCTGTTCATCTAAGTTCAGAATACTGACTAGTTGATAAGAATCAGACACCATCCCAGGATTTCAGTGACACACTGCAATTTCCTAGGCACCCTCCTGGATCTAACCAGTCCTGAAGGTAGAAGCCAACATCTATTTGACATGATTGAACTCATCAAACTTGGAATATATTTCACTGAGGATTCAGATGATATTGAAGAGAAATTTTGGTACTTTTCCATGTAGACATTGACAGCTCCAAAACTTCTAAAGCATGTTTTCTTATATTCATGTAAGTTCCATGGTACAGTTTTTCTGCTAATCATGCTAGATCTCAATCCTGGGGTAGGTTTTAGGCTAACTGGATCTCACTTTAATATCCAAAGTCTCTACATTGTATTCCTCTCTTCCCATTTCCCCATCTGTGCCACTGAATACTTAATCATCTCAGATCTCTGATAGCTACCCTGAATCTCATTATGAGAAAATCATGGCATAGCATAATGCTAATAAGCTAAATCAGGTTCTGACTGCATCTACATTCCCTTTGCTGTTCAGATATGCAAGTAAGAGATGTTCTCAGCTAATTATTTAAAAGCCATGGCTCGCTCTATTGCTTGAAGTACTCACTGAGCCAAAGCCCAAATAAAGATAGTGCTGATTAATGCAGCACTAATTCCTGCTACCACACTTCCTGTCAGCTTTATGTCCTGCATGTTGCCATTCCTAATCTTCTTTTATGTATGGCCCTATGATCGATTTTGAATTAATGTGATCAGTGGTCCTCTGCAGGATGGGCTTCTAACACGTGAGTGTCTGCTGCTTATTAGTGGAGGTCCTTATGCAAGACAGGCAGCTGAGAGAGGTCATTGCTATGCTCATTTGACTTAAATATTAAACAATCTGTTCATGTCATCCACTCCTCTGACTGGAAATCAATGGAGCTTTACTGCTCTGAAATGGAATACTATCTTGACAAATCAGGTCTTTTCTGTGTGCAATTCAATTAATACAGTACAATGAATTATACATAGCCCACGAACAAGATGTTTGACATGGTCATGGAGCTACAGGTGAGATTTGGTAGGTGACCTACGGGCTCAGATCCTCCTTGGCGCATAAAGCTCCACCTCTCATTGTGGATTACGATACCCAGCAGATCTCACTGCTCTCCTTCCATCAAGACCCTGAAAGCTTCTCTCCGTGTACGTAATTGATATGATCTATATGTAACAGAATAACGTGTATGACTAACAGCTCCCTTTTTACATACATGACAGCCTAACAACTGAACAAAGCATTTATTACAACAGAAAGAGGGCAAAACTCATAACAAGGAATTATTTTCTCTCATTGTTTCTGCTTTGATACAACAAACCTAATTTCTTTAAATAACAAATTTTTTTAAAGTACATTTAATTGCATTACAGTTAAATGCCCTATGCTTTAACATACAAATTGAATGCTACCAGCTTTGTTTTTATACATGTAAGACAGAGAATCCTGATATAATTCTGATTCTACCTCACTCTGCTAAGCCAAATTCAACTGTACAATAAGAAAGCATATTGGTACAAAGCACTGAATCTCAAAGTAGGAGCACCAAAGTGAAGTTGGAAGGGATAAGAATTAACCTATGGTTAGAGTTTGAAACCTCAGACATAATAAATTTTATCCAAGGATTTGCAACACTTTGTTTACACCCAGATACTCAAAGCAGGCAGAATTACCACATCAGAATTACTGAATAAGTCTCTGTGTTAATCATAAGATATTTCTAGTTGTGAACTCCTGGTAACTATTTGAGTTTCCTTTTCTGGAATTCTAATTGTATACTTAACAGAAGAAAATCTGGACAGATACGATGCTAGTCCTTCCAATTCAGGCAACAAATGATGCAGGTGATTTGATTATCATCTGTCCAGGGCTGACTGCTGTTGACTCTGAATTTCACGCAATTTGTGTGTGAAGTAGATAAATACAATAGATACACCTATAAAAGAAACAGCATTCATATTTCAGATATGCACATGTTCTATACTGTTCTTTAGATCTCTGGACCTGATTAAGATATTCTTACTGTAGAAGTAATAAATAGTGCACCATCTGTATAAATTGAGGGATAAAAGAATAGAATCCCATAAAACATTACGGCTTGTTTTGTTTTGGGTTTTTTTTTTCAGGACACTAACATTTCTCCTTCCTTAACTCTGAATTCATAATGTATATTATATAATTTGCTACAGCAAACCACTTCTGTAGCAGAATGCCTCTTCGTATTCTTAAAACAAACCGTTTCATAGAGGAACAGTGCTCTCCAGTGATCAAAGAAAGGAACTGTTTAGTCATAAAACAGGTAATTTTGATCTCCTTTATTTCTAATTACTTTCTTTTTTACTCAGCAATTGGTAGGATTATCTTCTACATAAATATTCACATTTTCACTCTAGGATTTTTTTCCCTTTTCTTAATGAAATATGTCTTGCAAAGCTAATTGCTTTATACACACAGTTCTTTAAATTCCCACAGCTCTTTTTTAACACACACTTATGAAAACTTAAAACACTTCTTGGCTAATTCACATGAGTATTAGCAAAGATTTATTTGCAAAACTAGTAATCGTTCATGTTCATAAAAATTGTAAACTTATGACTAATTAAATGTGAAAGTTACTGGAAGTATTCAGTGTAGTTTGGTTTACATTTTATTGAGAAATAAATTCCTGGAGAATGTTACCTAAAGAACTACAGAGAACCTTGTACAAATTTTTTCCAATCACATGCACTTAAAATGTAAGAGAAAAAAAAAAAACCCAACCAAATCTTTGTTTTCCTGTTATTCTTGTCTCTTTGTAAGAGAAATATTAGGAACATGTTAGATCTTCACTACTTTATGTAAGTGCACTTTTACTTAAGCAAGTAGAGAGATGGAACAAGGCTCATCCTGATGATTTATCCATTCTTTAGCAGGATATCTGGTAAGCTCAGGCTTCTGCTGTACTCAGTGGAGCTACATCATCCCTTTTTAAGAGATTTGAGATGAACCATCTTTCAGAGATGACTGTTAGTGAATACAGAGTGAGCTTAGAATGCTAGTGCAGATGTTCATCTGTAGATGATGATGATTATTTGGGATGAGTCTGCACCATGCACATGAATCTGCACATGAATCAAGATCATAGATTCTGGATCAATGAAATAACCCATCAGTTGAGGAAAAATCCGCACTAAAACCAGAATCCAAAGTTGTGGGTTTTTTTTTTAAATGGGATTTAAACACTGAAACAGAATATATCCATTATCATACTCTTTTTTAAATTATCCCTACTGTCATGCAGACAGGCATGTCAGCGTGCAAATGCTAAGATGCAGTTTCACAAGAGTAGAGCTACAGCTAGATAGGTCTTCAGAATCAGGGCAACAGTATTCCAGGCAGAAGTTGTCTTCTGGTGACCTTCAGTGGCTCTGAGATATTCTTCTTCTCCTCCCCACCCCCTCCTTCTCATTCCCCCTCTCCTTCTCTTCCTTCTGTGAATATTCCAGTGAGCTTAGTTCAGTCTCCTTCATTCCTGCTTTCATCCCCTTTGGTGGAGTTACCGCATTTCATCTATAAAGTTTGGTGAGATAAGTATATAAAATACTTTTCTCTAAATAGTGATTTCAACATCAAAAAAGAGAAAGATTTTTCTCATTCACAAAGAAGTAGAATAGGAAGAATAGCACCTTAAGACTGTGGGATAACTTATTTAACAGTATCTTAAAAACCTGTACCAGAAGAAAAAAAAAAAAAAAGAATCAAAAAAAGGATACAAGAATTCAGATTTGCGTATTCTTTGAGGATCTTATTTTCTGAACAGTAAACCCTGTTCTTTTGAAGAAAGCCACTCTAAAGAGACTTCCAGGATCTCTGCAGTTCAGAAATCTGCATCTTTGATTCCAGTAAGAGACTTGCTGATCCTGAAGCAAGGTATAGCAAATAATCAAGACTCTTCTGAAGATTTATTAACATTCAGCATCATATTTATTTATATTCATCACTTTTTGTTGTTGTTCCTGCAGACATAAGAATGTAGTTGACTGTCACCTAATTCCTGATCTAAAAATGTTACTAAACAACTAACTTGTTCCCATCTAAGTTATTTGCTTATGTTGAATTAAAGCAAGATGTCTGAAGGTTATTTTTTAATTTTCTGAGAATCTTTATGATATCAAACATGTTTTTGCATCAAACTTAGAAGGAAATATATTCAAATTTTGTTTTGCATTGGTTTGTTCATAAAAACATATATTGACCATCTAGCCTTTCAAAATGTAATACCAATGTAGACATTACATTTTGGAATCAAAGTCCCTGTCTAACCTTATCTTAGCCCTACTTAAATGTAAATTATAAAAATAATCCTATAAAGTCAATAGGCATCAAGGCTGATACTCTTTATTCCCCTTTAGTTATTTGTATGGAAGATGGATGACCTAACCTTGGCAAATTTAGTCTTTTATACAAAAAGTTGCATCTCAATTTAAAGTTACTTATTTCAATGCCCAGGAATGTTTCTTGGTACTTGCTCTTTATTTTGGTTTTGTCAGAGATTGCCTTGTAAGCTACCACTGACCACCCATTGCCCTGTGAGCCATGTTTGGGCAATAATTTTGGTAAAATCACAACTTAACAACTTTCAACCACTTTGAGTTTTCCACATTCCTTCCTCAAAAGACGTTAGTCAGCCATCTGCTTCATCTCTCTAGGTGAGCTCTTTCCCCGGACCAACATGGGCACAAGTAATATGTCAGCTTCAGGACCATCTTTGCAATGCCTTCCTAAGTCCTTAAAGGGCTTGCAGATAATAATTCTACCACTCCTTCACTCCTTCCTATACATTCTACATTTCAGTTTTCTGCCTGTGCTGTAACTCCCAACTGTAGCTCTCTTAGTGTTCAAGGTTTATATTATTTGATAGCTACTGATAGCTGTGAATGCCACAATTTTAAGTTATTGAGAATTTTTGCTTATGTTTCACATTGGCTGGAAATACAGAGAATTTTCCTATTACATTTTTTTACTCCCACTCACTCATGCTAGTAATACCATACAGTTCTCTGCTATGGGATGTTCCAGGAATTTTCTTTCTGTATCTCTAAAAATTTTACTGATTGTATTAGGCAAATTCAAAAATCAATAGCATTTTGAAAATTCTGTTTCTAATCTTATACCAGCCATTACACAAGTTTCATTTGTTGGGATACTCTGTATATGGAAAATCACATGAAGCATACTGAGGTTTACATTTTCTTGTGATTACTAATTTATATACACTATTTGTTTCTTGCACATCTGCTCTCTACACTCTCTCTCTTTTGTATATTTTCATTCAGCACTCTTTATTCTGACTAGTTCAATTACAGTTCGGTTTGGCTTTCTTTTGATTTTCAGCTTTGATATTCATGTTCATATTTTATGCCAAAGGCATAGAAACTCTCTTAAGTTAGATTTTTACAGCAAGCCGAAACTATTGGAGAAAGTTTTTACATTTTTAAGTATTCTGAGGAGGTGATGTAAAGGGTAAAATTGAAATATATATCAGATTAACTTTTTAAATTACTTCAGCACTTGCAGTATTAAATCCCACTGTCTTGAAATTAGACCGAGTTGCTGAAGCGCCTGCAGCAGATTTAAAAATGCATCACAGGCTCCAGAGTCAGTCAGTGAGTGTCTGTACTGCAGATGCTCCAAAAGCTGCACAGAGATCCACTAAGGCTCATTTTTTCCCCACCTATTAAACTACTCTTTGCATACTAGTGTGTTGCTATGATTCAACTCTTTTGAGTTTTATGCTTGTTTGTATATTCAAGTTTATACTTGAATGTATGAAGGGGAGGGGAACCTCAATCCATCCCACTACTACCAGTTTGCCAGTGCCAGAGCAAGATGCCAAGAGCCCAGAGAGGGATTACAGGTCAGCAGGAGAGCACCTGAAGAGCAGCACAGAGGAATTTCATTCACTCCAGCCCGTTAGGCAGCTTCATTAGGGCCCTAACTTACATGCCTCCATGCAAATGCATATACCATGGAGAATAAGCAAAAAGAATTAGAGACGTGCCCACACCTACAGGGCCATGACCTTTTTGGCATCATGGAGACGTGATGGGATGGTTCCTATGACTGGAGTGTTGGACTGAAAGGATACAAGCTCTTTAAGAGGGAGGCAGGGGAGACAAGGAGGGAGCATCACCCTTTATGCCAATGACCAACTGGAGTGTGTGGAATTGTGGTGATGGATGAGAAGCTAACAGAGATCTTATGGGTCAGGACTAAAGGGAGGGCAGGACTAATGGGAAGGCAGGACTAAAGGACTCTCTAGTCAGAGTCTGCTACAGGCCACTCAACCAGGAAGACCAAACAGATGAAGTCCTCTACAGACAGATAGAAGCAGCCTAATGTTCATGAGTCCTGGCCCTGATGGGGGACTTAACCACCTCACTATCTATTGGAGGAACAACACAGAATCACAGAATATGCTGAGTTGGAAGGGATACACGAGTATCACTGAGTCCAGCTCTCAGCCCTGCACAGGACCAGCACCAAGAGTCATACCATATACTTGAGAGTATCATCCAAATGCTTCTTGAACTCTGTCAGGCTTGGTGCTGTGACCACTTCCCTGGAGAACCTGTTCCAGGGCCCAGCCACCATTTGGCTGAAGAACGTTTTTCTAATCTGCAGTCTAAACCTTCCCTGACACAACTTCAGGCCATTCCCTTGGGTCCTGTCACTGGTCACCACAGAGAAGAGATCAGTGCCTGTCTCTCCGCTTCCCCACACAAGGAAGTTGTGATTGTTGCGATGATGTCTCCCCTCAGTCTCCTCCAGGCTGAATAGGCCAAGTGACCTCAGCTGCTCCTCCTATGGCTTCCCCTCAAGGCCCTTCACCATCTTTGTTGGTCTCTTTGGACATTCTCTAAGAGCTTAATATCTTTCCTGTATTGTGGAGTCCAAAACAGCCCACAATATTCAAGGTGAGGCCGGTCCCAGTGCAGTGGACTGGCTGGTGATGCTTTGCCTGATGACCCCAGGACATGGTTGGCCCTCCTGGCTGCCAGGGCACTGCTGACTCATGTTTAACTTGATGCTGACCAGGATCCCCAGGTTCCTTTCCGTGGCACTGCTTTTCACCATCTCATTCCCCAGTCTGTATGAACTTCCAGGGTTGCTCCATCCCAGGTGCAGAATCTCTCACTTTCCCTTATTGAACTTCATATGGTTGATGATTGTCCTCTAATTTGTCAAGGTCTCTCTGAAAGGTCTCCCTGCCTTCCAGAGAATCAACAGCTCCACTCAGTTTTGTGTCATTTACAAACTTGCTTAGTATCCCTTCCAGTCCTGCGCCCAAGTCATTTACGTACACAGCAGGGCATAAGCAACCCAGGAGGTTCCTGGAATAAAAGGAGGATAACTTCCTTCTCCAAGGGATAGAGGAGCCAGTAAGGAGAGGTGCTATGCTGGACCTTGTTCTCACCAACAAGGACAGAGGTTGGAACTAGACGATCATTAAGGTCCCTTTCAACCCAAACATTCTGTGATTCTGTGGTTACATCACAGCCTGAAGTGCAGACGACTCTTTGTCTGTGATTGATTACAACAGATTCCATGGTCAAAGCAACTTAAAACTACATTCCTCACAGATTTTTATCACAGTTAAGAGGTGATGTTTTCAAAGAGTTTGGAGCTAAATGTCCTTTCACAGGAGCAATTCTCTTTGTGCACATATAATTTTCACACAAAATGAAATTCACGGATGAGAAGTGTTTGATTTCTACAGCACTTGAATCCTATTCATGGCCATGCATATAATGCTGTATTGTAGTTCTAAGGTTTCAAAAGTTCATTTATGTAATTGGAAGAAGAAATATTCCTATTGGTTGGATTCCTGAAGGCAGAATTATTACATTGTCCTATAGGCAATAAAGGTAATGAAACGTGATTTCTTTCATATTTGAGTCCAATTTCATTTATGTCACCCACATCACCCTGGTAAAATTACCTCTGCTCCACACCAGATGATCATTTATGAAATATGCAGACAACAAGAGAAAAACACGCACTGGTGTTGAACTGTATCCATGTGAAATGGCTGCCTTAAATAAGGGAAAGTACAATGGCTGATTCACTCTCCATTGACCTCAAGAGAGACACTATTTTGGGCCTTTCTCCCTTTAGTCAGTCACACTTTCAGTAACTTTGTAGGGACATCATTAATTATCTTCAAGAATTCTCCCCATCTTTAAGTGAGATTAAAATTAGCCAACATATTTCAAAGCTATCCAGAATGGACTGACAGACAAACTTAGTGGAATAGACTTCACATTAATCTCATTTAATCAGGAAAAAATGATAAATTTTCCATTCATATTAATGGTGGTCAAGAATTCTCCTGAGTACAAACATGGTGTAAAATGTTATAGAAAATTGCACCCATGAGTCCTCAGTTTATGGGAAATGATTACTAAGTTTATCTATAAGGAGTTATAACTTTGAAAACAAGCAAACAAAGAAAACTACCCACAAAAACCCATTCTAGTAAGTGCTCAATTTCCCTTCTCTATTTATTGAACTCCTGAATAAGTTATTTACCCACAGTTCCCAAAGTGTGATATTTTTCTGCCAACAAAACAATAAAACAATACTAGAACACATTTGGATTTTTTTTCTGTTCTTTTACCTAGAAGCTCTTCATATGTTTTATTTATATTTTTGCCATCCTAAGCAACAAAAAATCAAGCATTTATTATGTGCATTTCCAAGCAGGAAGCTGAAGGTGCAGCTCTCAGAAACTTTGGTGTTAACATTTAAAAATTGAAAAACCATAGATATAACAAAGACTATAGGGAGTTTCCTCTTCTTGTTATGCTGACAAAAAGCAAGTGAAGTAAAAATTCTAACTGTAATTCCTCAGCAGTGGCAATTTGTGACCAAGGAATGATCTGGCGCAGAGGGCAAGAAGGTGCAACTAAAAGAAGGGGTTAGAAGGTTGGAAGCAGGAATGCCAGGTACAGAACACTCCTTGTAAGGGGGTGAAGGTAAGATGCATCCTCAGCATTGCCTTGTAGACATCCCGGAACATGAGTGCTCAGATGCCTAAGCTCAGTGGTTACTTTTGTGCAGCAGAGCTGGCCCAGGGGATGAACCCACAACTGGGCTGAGGTGCCCCAGGAAGTTGCTCTTGGGACTGGTACTGGTGCAAGTGTATATGAAGAATCTGCTTGTGACCCCTATTTACAGATTCTGTGTAGAATCATGTATTGTTATTGGACTCTAACCAAGCATTGATCATGATTTTTTTTTTTCTTTTAGATTTAAGCACAACCATGTTTAGTTTGCCTCTAGGGGTACCATAAAAAGTCTCCAACAGAAGCTTCTTCAAAAAGCAGCTTTATTCAGAGGAGGATTTTCTGTTAGTTTTGGTTGTAGCTGGTCTCTGGCTGGAGAAAAAGTCTAGTTTTTTATCCCATGAGGTAAGAGTTAACACTTGCCAATCCCCCATCTAAATTTGTGTGTTTCTACAGAAGAACTTTGTTGAAGTTTATTCTTGTGATATATACAAATGGCAAAACATGTGGATAAGCTGAAACCAACAATATTTTTTTAACAAGAGGACTACCCTGCAAGTACAATAAGAGCTTGGGAGCCAGATGTTAAACCCAGAGACAAAAGTGTCTTTATGCTGGCTACTGGATGGGCCAAGAGATCCCAGGCAGCTCCTGGGGAGACCATGGAGCCTGGGGGTCAACTGAGAGACCCATCTGTGTGTGTGTGTGTGAGCATGAAGCTGGAAAGACCAAAGCCCCCAGGGCCAGTTACCAGGGAAGTCTGACAGTATAAGCCTGATCACTGGAGGGATCCATAGACCTCACAGACATGTAATATGTCTCATGTAATATCATAGTCGTGGTCACATAGTTGAGACATTTGTACTCCTCATGTAAAGCTATATTAGGTACTAGATAATTTTTTTCTATTCAGTATTTTTCAGTATTCATTTCTAACTAATGGAACAGTTTCAATTCAGTCACCTCTGGACTCTTCATCCATGTTGCACATCTCCTTTGCATATGTAATACAGAACAAGTAAATTGCCCCTAGGAGAAGACTATAGTGATGCTTTTCAGGGAAAGGTGATGCTTTCTCATTCCTCCTCTGTTCTCATCTACCTTACATCTCAAAAGTACTCTATGTAGGTCTCCAAACATGTTCATTTTCTCCATCCTCAGTCAAAAAGGAAAAGTTCCATGTGGACAAAGGCATCCCAAGGATTCTAGAGAAACATAGTTTCTGAAGAAATAACTAAGACCACCATGGAACAACCTGTACATTGTTGTTTAAAGTAAACTGAAATGTGGCATCATGCTAGAAAGGTTAGTCAGCTTTTGAAGTTTGATCTTTACAAACCCATGAAAGGCACACTAAAGGAGAAAACAATTATTTTAACTTCCTTATCCTGTAGAATGGTTGTAGCTATGCATAGCAACTTTTTTGGTGACTGAATTATCATAGCTGTGCAGGCATGGTCCTGCTTACAGCCCTGTGTATCTTAATGACAATATTTTTTCTCTCAGTAGAAAGAAAAAAAGTGTTTAAAAATGTGGATAAATTTTTTTTGTTTGAATCAGTGATATCTATAACAGATACATCCATTATAGAATATAAATTTAGTAGCAGTGGAAAGCACTAGACAGCATTGCCTTCATGTATTTCAGAAGCTGCAGCCTGAGCAATTTGCCAGCTTCCATCTTGTAGTAACTCTTGCATCCTGCATGCTGCTAACTTTACATTGAAAATGCATTTTTCATTTTTATCTGACACAGTCATCTCTCATGGATTGTCAAACTCTGTCTGTCTCCTTTTCAGAATAACAATCTGCTACCCTACTGTCAGCACTCTCTACTCCCACTGAAGTCTAATTAAGATTATCCTGTCTGAATGCTTCCTTTCACCCCTACAAAATTTGAAAAAAACTACTTCTAAATGAAAAGTGTTCACATAGGAATATCCTATTAAAATCCTTTAATAATAAGCACGTTATTTAAGTGAATGCAATTTCTCACGAGTACAAGACCTTCAGTTCACAGTTTGAAGAGTCTTCATAATTACTCTGTTCAGGAAAACCACTGTGACCACACAAAGCCTTCTCCAGGCAGAAGCATATGCAAAGATTTGGTCTGATGAGTACTTGGATAGGATATGTGAGTGAACACCGACTGCACTTGCATCAGGGACAGATACAGTGAATTGCTTTCTACGTCAGCTAAAATGATGTTTCAGGGTATGGTGTTCTTAAATAGGCTGCATTCAGGGAACAAGCTTTCCTTAAAGACAAGAGATATTAGCAAAGGAGACAAAGTGAGATTTTCTTTTTACCCAACTTTCCACAACCTAAATAACTTCAGGTCTGTTGATCTCCTTTTGCCTCCTTACCGTCTCTCTATATTTTCCTTTGCATGCAGGATTCTTCTCTGGCCCCACTCCTACACAGATCTGCAATGCTATTTCCCTGGCAAATAACTGTCACATTCTACTCTAGAACAGACTACTCCTCTTTGATGGACACGGTGTTATTTCTGTATGAAGTTTGCTGACTGCTATATTATTCTCTAGGGTGAAATGAGACGTATAGTCATGAAACATCAAATGGAATATTTTCTCCTGAAAAGCGCTTTGATAATTTTCTCTGGTGAATGCCTTATCTTCTGGTTGCCAGATCTTCCTTTTGATGCCCACTTATAAATTCCATACAGTCCCTCCAACATTCTTCTTTATAATCCTGAGGCATCTACACTAAATGAATCAACACCAAGGAAGAGATGGGAAGTATTATTACAGTAGTTCCTGGCACACTTTTAGCCTAGCTGAACTAGCACTCTCTAAAAACAATTCACAGGCAAAGTTTGTGAATTAGCCCATTCAATGACCATTTCCAATGCAGTTTGGATGTAGCTGCTCAGAATTGGAAGCAAAGACAGTTTAATAGCAAGGAGGTAGCCAGAATTTATCACCTGATCTCAGAATCAGAGCTAGTGTCCATATCTCCCAACATTAATGTCATCTTAGCATCAATTGATCATTTTAGTACATAGCCATGCACAATGTAATAGTGAAAAATAGTAGTAAGTCATTTGTCTTATCCACAGAAACAATACAAAAATTTTTTGCTATGTAAGTGTCTAATAATCCCAGGCCGATATTATTTACACATGTGGTAGATTCAAATTTAGCTGACAAATCTATCATACAGTGAGGTGCCTTCCAGCATGCCTAAGAAATAGGGTAAATTAGTCATTGTTGGTCCCCTTGATATCCAGGTGGAGCAGAGGTGTCATCCTGCCCCAGAACTAGGTATGAATTTTTGCAAACGTGATTTTACATCTCAGTCACACACCACTAAGGTAAAATGAGGCTTCAGTTAGTAAAGTAGGAAGAGAGAAGTCTTTTAAGAGGTCTAGAAGAATCTCTGAGCATCTTTGAGGACGAGATTCAGTTCCAAATTAAGACATTTACATTTAGGTGTCTACATAGAGTTGTAGGAGTCATTATTGTCAGTAAAGAGCTGATTTCAATTCACATGTCCAGACATATGTGCTATTGTCATGTGAAAATACGACAGTAAGCACAAA
Organism: Lophotriccus pileatus; assembly: GCA_035583135.1. NCBI lineage: Eukaryota > Metazoa > Chordata > Aves > Passeriformes > Tyrannidae > Lophotriccus > Lophotriccus pileatus. The sequence continues at coordinate 134,086,641 of JAWWES010000081.1, read as the reverse complement.
ATATTCTAGATATTCAGCAGAACTGGTACAAATGGCAGCAGACTTATAGAAGGTGCCTTTTCTATCTGGACTGGAAACCAAGAATATCTAAGCAATTAGAAATCCATGCTCTGGCAACTGCATCAAAATGCACATTTTTTTCCATAACTAGTGCATTCTCTTATCATAAAATAAATTAAACAGACCATATATATAGCCCATAGAAAAAAGTGTTATGTCATTGACTTTCAGCATCCAACTGAACAACCTGCAGGTTACAGAGCCCAAAACGGAGGAAAACTATGCTTTACAGTTTCAACAAAGTTTTTTTTTCCCCCCTTCCTTCTTGCTTCAGATCTCAGTTAGAGAATATGGTAACATTTATCAAAGGTACCGACCAATGAACAGGAAGAATTTGGAAAGACTTTTCTTACTATTTAAACTTTTAATGTTCGCACTCCAGTGTCAGTAGTGGTGGAAGGAAAGTGTTCATGTAAAAAAAGCCACAAAGGCAGATAGTTATTGTTGAAAATAAATGTGACAAAAAGGATGAAAGCCTCATTTTTGCAAAAGAAAAAAATTTTAATAGCCATTCGCTTCTAATTATTTCCCAGCAATAAATGAATAATGAAAGTTATTAGTATAATTTCCTATTCATTGGGAGTACCAAGTAGGAAGGACCACTTACCATTTGCATATCATTGAAGTTAATGCCACTTTCATGTTTTCCTGAATACAATAAAATGTTAAACAACATTGAATTTAAGCTATAATTGGCAATACATTAGCAGTTTTCTCATAACTCTTTAAAGTCAGAAAGGCACATAACAAGAATGAATTACAGAATCTTTGACTATCAGTTCCATTTCAGGACAAAAGTAACTGCTGTCCATACTCATTCCACAAAGGAGAGTTTAGGTTAGCTGAAGACAATGTTCATTTTATCTGTAACTCACATGTGTTCTCCTATGCTGTCTGTTGGAATAGTGATTTAGTTTACATCACTATGGATGGACAAGCATGTCCAGATTTAACCTTGAGCTACCTCGAACTGCTTCTGATAACCTGAGTATCTCTATTGACCTCAGTGGAATTATAACAATGAAAATAAATTAATAAACTCCTGTTAGTGTGTACTGCTCCCCAAGGGAAGGGGCAGATAACAATGAGGCAGGCAGGGCACTGTCCCCTCCAACACGGGGACAGTTCCATAATACTCAAACAAGAAGAGCAGAGCAGGCCAGTGACAGAAATCAAAGTCAACCAGCAGCACAGTAACAGCCAAATTGTCATCTGTGTAGTTCCCAGTTTACAACCCAACAGGATGATATGGGTTGCAGCTGCACTTTGAGCACAGACAGCCAAACTTCTCAGATGTGGGTGTTGCAGAGCATGTAAGTGCACTTGGGGCCCTGATATAATTTCCTGGAAAATGTGTCACAAAAGTAAGAAAAATTCAAATGTGACAATAGTCACAAAACAGGCTACAGTATATTTTTGAAGTCTGAAAACCAAAAAAAAAATGGAAATTTGAAATAATTTATCTGGTCTTTCCACAAATCAATCCAATGAGTTTGCTCCCTAGATTCCTTCAATGAAACCCTGAAACAATCATTAATAATTAGAAGTGATAGACAGTGAGAACTTCAGGAATATTTTTTTTCTCCCTCTCAGCCCTGCCTCCATAAGGACAGGCAGCCCTCTCCTACTAAAGGGGTTGAATACTGATCACCACTTTTGAAGTATTCTGCAAGTCAGACAACTCTGAGTGGTCTGTGTACATGGAAGCAGCTGTAACAAGCCAGATACACGTTTTTCCACTAATAAAGTCAAGGAAGTTCAAGCTTGTAACCTGGAGCTGCAAAGTAGCATGCAGCTGTAATCACTCCAGGACAATCTTGCATAACAAACAATTTTGTGAGATGCAATTCTACATCACAGTCACACTAAAAGTGGTCCTCTAATATCTTGGACGGAATTTAATTGTTTGAGAAATATATGCATACGGTACAATATAGCTGTAGTGACTGGAATGTTCTGCAGGACATCCCTGACAAATGAAGCACTCAAAAGTTTATTTAAACTATTTATGTGACTTAAGTACCAACTTATGAAAAAATCCAAGTTCCATTGATGGGTTCTGCAAGATTAATTTACAGGAAAATGTAAAGAAAGGAAATGCTTTATTTTGTATCAGAGTCCAAAACAGAAACTCATAATGAAAGACTCCTATCAAGTATAACAGGGTAAACTCAGCAGTTTTAAAACTGATGTTAAGAACACTGGAAAAGTTCTCTAGGGTAACAAAATTTATTCTCATAGAAATGACAAATTTAGGATGAATAGTTCTTTTAATGGAGGACAGCTACTCAGAAAGTGGAAATCACATCATTTCCATGAGGGGGAAAATACAATAAAAACTGCTTTCAGAAATAAAAGGGACTAAGCAAGTACAGAAGAAAATAGATCAGCCTAAGGTTATTTAAGAACACAGGAGATGTTGCAAGGCTCTTCGCAAGATAGCTCTTTCTAAAATTATCTGCGTTAAGAGTTTAAACTTCCTTCTAAATTATTTAAGAAATGGGAGTGAGCTATCTCACCCTGCTGCAAAAAACAAAAACTATCACTGATAGAAAAACAAAAGGACTCTTATCTGTAGTAAGTTTCAATTTCACAAGAAAATAGTCCTAAAAGCCAGAATGGTTGGCTTTGAAAACTCTTTTCCATTTAACCATCTCACGTCCAGCTTTCCCTAAACAGAGAAAACAAGAGCAGCATTTCCATTCTTACCTCAAGAGAATTTATCTTTGAACTTATGATCACAATATTTATCATTCAAGTAAACCCCCACCTTTCAAAGTGTAGGTTGCACTGTAACCACTAGAGATAGGAAAATTGAACATGAAAACAACTATCACTGCAAAGTGCTTTGAAGTATTCCAATGAAATTTGGTTACTATTTCATAGAACTGTATTGCCTACAGTTGCACACTCTGTGCATGTCTGTAGAACTCAGCTTTCCCAGTTTCCTTACCACTGCCTAGTCTGTAGAAATGCACACTCCAGTAATTTGCAGCATATAGGTTGCTCTAAGGACACAACAAAAATATTAAATATAATACACACGAAGTAACATGGAATTTGAGCTATTTCCTTGACAGATTTTAAGTCTATTCTAAAACTTACCTTCAACACTAAATTTTTTAATATTTCTAGATAAAGCAGAGAGGTATAAAAACCAGTTTCAAATGAGTGAAATTCTCCAATTCAAATTTCATTACAAATGTATTGTGCATTTTGGAGGGTACATATTTTGTTTCCTGTAAGTTTCTTCACTGAACTCTGTATTAAAATATGGAACCCTTGGATGAATCTCAGATGTCTGTTCCTCAAGAAGAAGAGCGTATTGGGCTGACTTTATGGTAATTTAGTCTAGACTATTTGAAAGCTTCATATTTATATAAGCTACAGAGGCACTTGTGACACTCTCCTGTCTCACAGTAGGGGTCAGTGGGGAAAGGAAAACTGTCTAGGCATAGGCTCATTAGTTATGTGACTAAGTATAAGGCTGACAGAAGTAACAAAATTAGTTCATTGCCTTTTCTTTCCAGAAAAGTCAGCTGTCACTACTGTGGTCAAAAAAGAAAAGGAATTCAGGAAGCGCAGCATGTACGGTATTTTGGGATAGGGTGGTCTTCCATGAGCAGGAAAAGACGCTATCCCTGTTCTTATAGTAATATCAGCAACAAACTTATCTCCATAAAGCCATCCTCTACTCCTTATCCAACCATCCTAGATTTTTATTACCTGTGATGGGACTGACAGCCCAAGGTCAGCTTGCTCCTCTGTTGTGTAGCAATGCAAACCAGGTTTGCCTGAAATGCTGAGGGGACTTGACCTGGTTCTGGAGGAAAACAGTGCAAGAAACCATCCATGTCATTTCAACATCAGTGTGTTTGGCAATAATATCACCTGAGATGTTTCAAACTCAACAAAATAGACACAGTTTCTTAGCTTCAGACATTCAGCATGTGCATTAAATGAAATGCAAATATATCTGTGGCATTCATTAGGAACAGAAGCTTAGCTCAAAGAGCATTTCTATTTTAAAGTCCTTGCTGCAAGACTAAACTTAAACATCCAAAGCAAATAATCAAGTGCCAAAAATATTCTCTAGATTCCTTTGTTATTTCAAGTATCAAATCAGTTTCAAAAAAACCTTTTACATTACCAACATATTTGAAAGTCAGGCTGTGTGTTTAAAATATGCATGAAAGTGCTTACTCTCAGTTATATTTTTACCTATATGTTGGGGTTAGTATTACTTTAAAGGTAAGAACAATGAGGCAATTCCATGTATTCTCACCAAGGTCTCAGGTTGAGACACCAGGGCAGTTGTGGTGGTGTCTCTTTGGGAACCCAAGCCCATTTCTGACCTTACACACCACACAAATTCCGGACACCTTCTCTCATTCTTGTGCTGCTCCACCACTTCTTATTGATCTTCCACACATCTTACCCTCTAATACCATGTCTCTCCACCCACAGTCTCACAGTCTTTTTTCTCCAGTCATTAAAATCAGAGCCTCACAATCCAGGTATCACACAGTGACTGATGTTCCTCTGAATCTATAGCCCTATTGACCACGGTCTTTTTTACTACACAGTTTTTGGGCTATTAATCCATAAACCCAGACAGAGAGGACTATTTTTCCATAAAGCCAGGTATATCTACACTTATGATAACCCTAATCCACCTGTCCTTACATCCAGTACATTTGCTAACCTAGAAAAGTTATATGAGAGATTTTTATCACACGGTGAAATCTTCCCCCAAAAGAATTTCTGTCAGGTGTTCAAAATATTTGTCACTCTGCTCCCGGTAAACTCAGTACAAAAATCATTATTTAAATTAATTCAATGGCTAAGATAAAGCCATGGTAATAAATAAAATGGCTAAGATAAAGTCATGGTAATAAATAAAATTCTTTAGTTATGACTAATATTCCGGTGGACTTAGAAACCCAAACCATGAATTGGAAGCTTTTTCTTCATTGTTCCATGAAAAGACTAATGGGAAAAAAAAATATGAGTACCTTGCTGGAAGGACAACTCCTTACAGCTAATGACATGTTTACAACCTCCTCTCATCTCCCCAGTCCCCATACACCTAGCACAGAGATACAGAAAATCTAGGCTCAAAGAAATTTCTAGAAATTATTCAAACCACAAATAGGAGCAGACTGTTTCTTTTGGTTTTGGTGATCATGAAAAACAGTTAATCATCTTTGATTTAATAACTGTGCTTTATGCCTTAAAATATTATCATTTCATTCCTTCATGTGTTTTCTCTTGCCTAGTTTAAACGACTTCAAATGCTTCATGATTTCTTAATAGGTCATGTTTTTACCGGTGATTTTATTTTCAGTTGAAGTCTTTCAGCTTTTCGAAGTTCTTTCTCAGAAATTAAACCTTGGCACACAGAAAATGAACACAGTAATTCAGGTGATATTTTACTAGTTCTCCAAACTCTCTCATATCAGCTCTCCTGTCAGTACTTACCAGAAGAAGATAAACTATTTTTTGCAAGAGCATAGCACTGCTAACTCATATTTAGTTGGCATTTCAAGGTAACCCTTCACAGTTGCTATCTCACCAGTCAATACTCCTTCCTAAACCTAGAGCATAAATACAGTGGTAAGTCTACCTTTCCTGTGAGCACTTCTACCCTACACAGCTTGGTTTTGCTGTAACAAACCACTCGGTCTCTACCTCATATACACATTCAGAACTGTAATTAAAACTACAGTTTCATGCTCTTGACATTTTCCTCTGTCACGGAATACTGGACACTGCCAGCTTTGGACACTGAAGGAGGTAGGTTTTAGGTGTGACCCAAGAAGAAAAATCTTATAATCTTCTATGCCTATAAAGCTTTCTTCAGGTAAAGTGAGCACACAACTTGGTGTGGATGATAAAAATTAAGTATGATGGAACATTATATCAAAATATGCATGTCTTCTCTCTGACAGTCTGTGACTACTTACAGTCTTCCTCATGGACCTGACAAGTCCCATGACCATTATCTTCTACTGAGTTTTTGTGACACATGTATATTCTTACAACAAATAGAAGACAAGTTTTGTGGACAGGAACCCCAGCATGAGTTAAAAGAACAAACAAAGCAAGGAAACAAATTTATCCGTATTTCTCAAGTGAATAATGTGATTAAAAGAAAAAGAAATACAAAAAATAGAGGCTGAGAAAGGATATATACCTTCAGCCATGTAAGGTATACCTAAAATCTCCCTGGATTGTTTAATTCACAGGAAATTCTACATAGGCATTTCATATTTGGGTTCATCTCTGAATTGCCATTTGTGAAACTGGTATGTGTCCCAGTAGCTCCTTGGGGAAAATAAGCAGAAGCAGGAGTTCAGCAGTGTGAATACCCTATGAGAAAAGAGCAGTCAGAGTGACAAGCTGGTGCTGGCAACACAGGTGTCTAACCACCGTCAATTCTCTTTTAAATATCACTGGCTGCTTATCTGAGCTCTGAGCATAATCTTTACAGACTCAACTGAAATAAACAGGATCCTTCTGAATATTTAAGCAACGTAACATCTGACCCAAAGGGGACATTCAGATTTCTCCACAGTGTGCGTAGAATACAGATGCCAAAATTTCATAACATATGTACATTTCAGAGCACCACTTCATGTACAGGTAATTGAATAATTCTGTATAGATAAATAATGAACAGATCAAGATCAGATCTGTGCTGTGCACACTTCAGCCAACTTGCATCTTTAAAAATTTGATCCTTTATCTGGGAAAAAAGTATTATTATTTTAAACATTGCTGTGTTTCACATTGCCAAGGTATTCTCTAACTCCAGAAATTCCTTGAAGGTAAGTTCCAAGCACCATGAGATTGATTATTCATCATTTCTTCCATCTGAGAAACAAATTCCACTTTATGTTACTTTAATATCAGGTGGGGTGAAATTTGCATTTACTTTTATGGAGTAACAGACTCCCCTAACCCCAGACAAAAAAGGCATAGAAAATAATTAGCACTCACTGAAATTACTATTAACTCTACTGCCCAAAAAAAAAAAAAAAAAAAAAACCAAAAATAAACAAACAAAAAACACACACAAAAAAAACCAAACCAAAAGCAAGGCTGTTTTGACCCCCTCGGTTTTGGAGCTCCATTGACAATTTGCCTTAGAACGTTTTGTGGGACTCTGTTAAAAAAATTTACAGATCCACTGTCTCACCTGCTGGCAAACGACTTCAGGCCCACCTTTCCTTTCATGTGTGCTGCTTCGTGCATTGTG
>JAWWES010000081.1:134050422-134079220 GCA_035583135.1 Lophotriccus pileatus | reverse complement strand
TACTGCCCAAAAAAAAAAAAAAAAAAAAAAGCTACATTAAATTGTGTGGTTGTGTGCAATGGGTGAAACTATTGGTTTGAGATACACAATAAGTCATGCAACTAGCTACCATTTTTTTTTACATTCTTTTGATACTTTATGTTACTATAACATACAGTTTTCTCTTTAATCCCACTGGGTATCATCTCACAATCGTGCAGACAGAAAAATAAATTCATTGTCTAAGTTCAAATGCCCCCCACTGGGAATGTGATCAATATAAATGGCATTCATAAAAAAATGCAGCGAGTTAAAAATTTTGTGAAACATTAAGGGAATAAATAATGGAATGAAGGGGGAGTGAGGGGTAAATATCAACTGTATTCCATCAAACCATTGTGAAATTGTTATATTTTGGGAGTCATGATAACTTAAAAAAAAGGCACAGAACCTTAAGGAAAAGTATAAATCAACACTACTTTTTTCCTCATCTATTCCTCAATGTAGGAATATTTTCTTTTCTGAAGAAGGTGTGTTTAAAATCAGTGTTATCCTGGCAAGCACTACAGAGCACATCCGTTTCTAAAGGTATTTTATCGGTACACATAGCTACACTGAAAAACATCTTTTGAGACTGCTTCCCAGACTGTTTTATGCAGATCACCACCGTCTAGACTGCTTCATGCAGCCAAAGAAGATATTTGCTGTCCCAAGTGGTGAATGCTTTTTTCTCTAACTAGGCAAAGATGTGTTGAATATTATCCCCCTCAGGCTGCTGCTTTGGAGACTGAATCTGAAATTCTTTATGCCATTGGTAACAGCCAAGCTCAGTTAGGAAAGGAACTGAGTGGCAGGGAGCCTATTTAATTATAGCTTAGTATCAAACCAGGGCTAGTCTTTGTTGTTAGGGTGAAAGGTATCCACAAAACAACAACAACAACAACAAATAAAAAAAAGAGATAAAAGTACTGATATGCAGAGTTTTGGCTAAGGAGAAGAAAGGTATGATTCTGTGCTGAGTTTCCACATTTTAGAAACACTGCATCAAAAGAAAACCAACATTTTTTGTGATGAAAAGTGTCTCACTGAGACAAAGCAGAGGACAACTTCCTTCTTTCGTCACCAAAAAATTGTCAACATGACCCAGCCTTATTGAACTCCACCTCTACGTACTGCAACGCAGTTTACACAAGATCCCCTGTGTATAGGTGCGCTGGAGACTCTTCTGTGTTCATCTGATCTTCCTGCCACACAACAGTTGGGCTCTTTCCCTTTCAGAGCTTAACATTTCAGCTGTGCTGGTATGTGCGAGTAGAAGGAGCCCAGAGAGCATATTCTGATGGTCACACTGCCTGAGCAGGGTTTAGCCCGGCCTATCTGGAGATGATGGCTCCAACTGCATCCACGGATCTCAGTGCAGGGAACACTGCAAACCCCGCAGATAATAAATGAAAGAAACAGACAAATGGAGACATATAAGACGTAGGGAACAAAAGACCATGATAATAGTACACAGCAGTGGGAACTTCAGCAAACAGGAATGAAAGACCCTTCCACAGATCACCTGGTTCATCCCTCCACTCCTTGGCAGAAGCAGTTGTATGCCTGTAATACTGGGCAGGCACTTGTCTGATCTACTCTTCATGCACATCAGTACAACAATGGCACAGATACCTCAGATCTTAGTGCTCCACTAAACTTACTGTTAGGAAGTTTTTCTCATCTTAATCTTCATTGTTACAGAGCTACATTCCTCCACAGCAGAGAAACAGACATGGAAAATACAGTATTCTCATAGTCTTTGCCTGTTTCCATGTTTTTGACCTAACCTTCTCAATCTTCTCAGGACTAGAAGATTGCAGTTCATTTGAGTTCTTTCTCATTCTAAATGATTTCTATGGAATCACTTTCCTATAGGTATGCCTCATAGGTCTGCAGATGCACAAGGCCCAAAAATGTTTAAGAATTCCACCTGATGCTTTATCAATTTTGAGCAGAGAAGTGTTTAATTGCCATCTGTTATAGGCTCTACTTTATTTACATATCCTTGCTTCATATGTGGATGTTTTGGCAATAATTGGAAATAATTGACTTGTCATCTTGTGCCTGCTTGCAGACAAGTGGTCTATCAAATACCATCCCACAACTGATTTCTACATTGGTGTATAATCTTATTCTTGTCCTTCACATATTCTTGTCCTCTGGCACATAAATAAAAATGTTTCTTCCTGTTATGTTTAAAAGGAGTGAATTTCTAACAAAACTTAGAAAACTTTCAACATGCAGCTTCTACAACAGACTCATTTTATGAGTTTAACTGGAGCTTTAAATATGCACAGTCTTCTGCAGGTTTTTTTTTGACCAAAGATGAATTTTAGCAAGTGGATCCTTTCCTCACTTACCTTAGGAAGAGATTTATAATTTGCCAGCATTTCTATCATTATATCTATATTTGCTCTGGAGATATAGAAAATACAGAGATACTATATTTTAAAGAACATAACCATCTCCGTAAATGCCCTAATGTACATGTAATTGCATCAATATATCTGTACTTCTACTCTTATTAGTTATCTTAATCTTTGAAACTAGCATAAAAACTAGTTCTCTACTGAAACAACTGCTACCAGATTATCAGTGTGCTAGCTTAGCTATACCAGCATGAGTGTAAAAAGAACTGGATCCTGGTACAGACAGTGCTTAAGCACATCCTGTTCTGATCATAAGTGATATCAATTCAGATATTTCTGCCCCAGCTGCTTGCTACTGTTTCCCTGTCACAATCCAGTGTTCCTATCTCCTGAAATCCACAGCATGTCTGTGTGTGCAGCGGCACCTTGGTCCTCTCAAAGTACAGGACAGAGAAAAGAAACCAAAAGTACATCACTTTATCTGACTCCTCCATCCTCACCAACACCTGCCATTGCTCAGCCTTGAGGTATATTTGTGCTGTACACCAGAATATGGTGCAAAGATTCATCAACAAGCAATGAATGCCTTGCTTTAAAATCAGAAATTCATCAGACATTCTCAGCATGGATCCGTGTCTAAGTTAATAAACCTACTGAGACATGAAACAAGAGATTAAGGAGAAGTAAAGTCCTGACGGTAAACCACAATGAGCAATGCTTTCTGGTGGGAAAGCAAGAAGAAGCTGGAGGCAATTATTTCCTAATCTAGATCCACTGTAAAAGAGCCGTTTATCTGATCCAATTTTCTGCACCTTTTGAAAACACCAGAAAACATTTTAGTGTATCTAGGAATAAAAAAACTCTATGACTTTCTCAAGACTTTATAATTTCCTGATCATTCACTTTCATTATATTCTACTTAACTGAATATTTTTTTTAAAAAAAGGCAAAAACATAATGACCTCCATCCATTTCAGGAGATGGAAAAAATATTTAGGAGTATTTGTTCAGGGAAGTCATTCTAGATCTTGCTGTTATGAAGCAAATTAAATGTAAATTTTCCTTTACAGCAAAATTACTGCTTCATTTATGAACACATAAAATGGACTTTAAAACTATGTGATTTTACACCTATTCATAAGATTTTAGTGCTGCTCTTATAAAATCAAGTGCAAATGGCTTATTCTCTCAATACTGTTCCCTTTCTCCATTACTTCCAGCAAATATCAAGGTCATACTGAAAGTTACTGCACAGCAATGTGTACTCACATATCCATTTCTATTTATTTGTAAAGCAGTTAAACAATCTTTGCTTCAAATGAATTTTTCAAACAATTGGGCAGTGTACAATTAATTATTTTAAATTATCAATTTTACTTGTGTTACTTTCAAGACTCTCTCTTTAAAATAAAGATTAAACTTGTGAAACCAGAGAAATTGCATTACTTGCATTAAAAAACCACATAGCTTAGTTTGTTTATTCTGTTTTATTTCAGCAAATGAGTAAATTTTTAGAAAGAAAATAATATATTTGAAAAGTTTTTTGATCCAGTAGAAAAGGGTTTGAGGATTGAAGACCAAGAAATTCAGATTAAAATTTTCTCTTACATTTACAGATAAAAGAAATGGCTCAGTTCTCTATTTTTGGTTCCTGGAAACTGATGACAAGATCCTTTCCAGAACGATTCTTCAGCCATTAATATGTCATTGGTCTCAGCAAAATAGTAAGAGAAGTAATTTTTGTAGTAGGTGACATACAAGGAATCAAACCAGGAGAATGAATCATGTTTTCTTCCTTTAAAAAAACATTAATTGGTGATAAAATCTTAATAACTGAGCTAGGAAGTGTCATAATTGCATTACAGTGCATTCACTTATGCTTTATTCTAATTCCAGTACTGTGGGAAAATAACCATGAAGAACTCCTAGGGACAACTGTGATTCAAAGATAGTCCCCAGCATGTTGTTGAATGTGAGGCAACGTCTCTAGGTAGTCCTGTCATCCACACCCACTGCTGTGGTACCACATGCATAACCTCTGTAGGGCATTTGGAGAATGGGGTAGGGAGCTACAGCATTTCCTGTGTGCATCCTCTTGACTCTCATATTTCAAATATCAGGGAGAATGTTTCCTCTGTGGGTTTAGAAGCTCATCTTTTGGAAAGGCAATTTGCAGCCAGATATCCTCCTGTGGGAGAACGCATTTTTCACAAGGGCATGTTATGGGCAAAGAGTGAGAAGAGTTTTTTTAAGGGGAGTGAGATGATGCCAGATGAGCTCTGCTTCTGGTAGCCTACCAAGAAGGCTACAAGAACAAGAATGCTTCTCAGAGCCTGGACTGCATGTGAAGAGCTGGACAAAAGCAAAACAAGAGGAGAGATGCTGAAATCCAGTGCTAAGATGGAGGATAAAGGCAGGTGTGTTCAAGGCACCTGGCTGACAGAGCTTACAGCTGCAAAGCAGTGCTGCAGGACTGGCAGTGATGATCACTCAAGTAATCTCTCTCTCACTCCTTTCCCTGCAGGATGAGGGCATTTGCTTGTTACCACATCCTCATTCCTGGCCCTGCAGGACTGAACAGAGACTGGGACTATGGTAGGTGTTGTAAAGCTTGGAATATGGGGATTGGGGAGTCACAAAATTAAATATAGCAAAGGAAAAGAAACGCTGATCTAACAAGCAAATGTACAGTGTGCAAGCTATTCAACACTGAGTCCTTGACATGCTAACTGCCACCACCTACATAAATTTGGTACATATACATATACATATATACACACGAAATTATATGTATAAATTTATAAGGAGTCATTAGCTAACCACATCAGCCTGGGCCCCCACACTACTTAGATACTGTGGCAAAAGATTGTCCTGGACATACAAAATATCTTTCAGTTTATCCATGAAGTTTCAAAAAAAAAACATCTTGGTAACATAAAATAGTTATTTTTTCACTGTAGGCATAAAGCTACCTAAGAGCAGTTAGAATCTGTTTGTTACCATAGAGCCTGCACTTAGAGTAAAATGGTAAAAGACACAGCAAAGTTTAATGTATGATGTGGGAACACTGTAGATCTATAATTTTCTTAGGGTTACACGGGTGACCCAGAGAAATTGATTAAAATCAGCATCCAACAAAAAAACAAAGACAAGGGTTTAAGCAAGTAAAATTGAGCAGTGCATATTAATTATGGACTTCTGATCAAATTATTTTTGTTTTACAAGAAATCTCTAGAGTAACTGAAGATCTTCTGCTGATCAAAACATATTGACTTCTCCAAGATCAATATTCCCCATAAGTGGAATATTTACCTAGACAGTATCTGTGAGACTTCAAGACAGCAGAGCCTTACAATAAATTATTGAATATTGCTATTTTATTTGTTTGCACATTTTAAGAGTAATTTAAATTAATCTTTACAATTAGCTGATAGAAGTAAAATAAAATACATATTTTTCATCCTTTTGGCATTGATTTTGCTACAGGAGTTACTTGAACTGAAATACGCTTTTTCAGGCTGTTAATAAAACTCTTGTTTTATGAATTGACTCCTGTCAATTCATTTCTTTTTCTTTTTAATCCTAATATAAAATATAGTGGGGGAGACTACCATCCACAAGACAGAAATTGTAAGTCTATTAAAACATCATACAAGCCCTGTCATCTGAGCATATTTTCTTACTTCTTGTAACACTTTCTATAAATCCAGTTTCCTTTCATATATTAATTCCCCGTCTCTTTCATCTGGTGAGAAAACAAGGCATTCACATACTGGGAGTAAAGAAATTTTTGTTGTCAATCCACTCTAGAAAAGCTGGGATTTAGGCCTATTAATCTGTGCTTGCTTATTCTGTGGTCCAATATGGGACCCATAGTTATGCCAACACAGCCCTTTGGGGGTCTGCCTTACAGCCTAAAGCAAGGAACGAATTTGGCTTTAAAAAACAAGCCAGAGCTCCTTTGATTGTTGTGTGACTGTAATTCATACATGTTTCCCACTGCAGCACCCCATGTTTTGGTACTGGAGATAACTATAAGGAAGGGATCAGAAGGAGCAGTAGTTCTGGAGGCCAATATCGCTGGCTGGGATCACAATGTATAAAATCACTGCAGCAACTTCAATAGCACTTAAACAAACTCCTCTAAGAAAATCAAAATATACTTCAGCTCTTTGCTCTGATCTGCAAATCATTTGGTCCTGAATCCCATCATACTTTTTTACCGCTGATCAGTAGTTTTGATAAGCATTTATTTTTCTACTGTGCCTGATAGAAAGGCAAAGTCTTCACTTTGTCTTCCTCTTTCTATTCCAACCTCCCTCCTCTTCCCACTAGGCCAGCATAAGCACCTATGAAGGCCAGCTCAAGAATCAGCTTTATGAAAAATAACGAAGTATCATGCTGTATTTGTATTAAATATGTTGTGAGAGAGTGAAGATAAATAGTTGAGGACATAAAGGAGGTAAGAATAGCAATCTCTTTCCAGTGACTATACTGATTTACAAGCATGTCAAAATACAGCCTCCAAAAGTAATTGCAGACAGTAACTTTGCTTTCCATCTCTGTATAAGAAAATTCATGTTTTTCACTCTGTGTTAGTACATCTTTACACCTCCTGGTACATTTTATAATGCCTGTTGAACACAGCATGTTTTGCATTTGTCTTTGTCAGCTTTTTCCAGATATTTAGAGGAGGGTGAAAACTATAATGAGCAGAAGAAGGATAGCTGTGAAATATTCTGAAGGTAAGAAGAATGAAACTCTTATGGCTCATCTGGCTGACTTCTGGCCTCTCGAAAGAATTTTTTGTTTGGAAGAGACAATATTTACTTTCAACTAAATATACATCTATTATCCAAGGTGTGACACCTGCTGCATCCCTATGGAGTTTCTCAAGGTTGCACAAGACATAAGTCACTGATAGCCAAATAAATTGCACATAAGCCTCCAACATAGACAGGATCTGCCCCCTAGATCCATGCAGAATGGGAAGATGTCAGTTACACATGATTTTACTGCAACTAGAAATTTAATCTACAATGTTTTTCATTTTATTTGTAAGGGTTTCTCTGTTCTTGTGCATACAAATATCAGGAGCTTCACACTGAGGATTAGTACAAGTCTTACACCTCATCTCTCCCACTCTACCTTTCAGAATTTAGTTATAAGTCACAAGTAAACAACTCTTCAAAAATATTTTATTCCACAGCAAATTTCCTACTTTGAGCAATTTCCTATTTTGCTGAAATAATTCCATTCTTACTGAAAAAAAGGAAAAAAAACCAACAACAACAAAAAAACAGAAACAAACAAACAAACAAAAAATCTATGTCAAACCATCTTCCTCCACTGAAATAGCCTGACCTTTTTGAAAGATGTCAACACTCTTGTAAACCATCCTTTGATACTTTTTGACATGGACTTATGGGAGTTGAGGACTAAGAAGATAAAAATCCATGTTTTAAACCTCTGGCATTCTCCATCAGTGAAACTACATCTCCCACAATGCCAAACTAGTGGTGCATAAGAAACATTTCATTTGTTTGCTGCCCACCACAATATAATAATCCTGATAGCTGTCTGGAGATGCTACTGCTGTGCAAAACATAATTAACATTATTAATGCCGAATTATGTCAATATCCCCTTACCTACTAAAGAATGTTTGTCTTGAGCTTTTGTAAACCCAATTAAATATAATAGTTAATTACTGTACTGAAATCACATAATAACTAACTGTATGCCTATCTTTCAACATGAAAAGGCACTAAACTAGAAATACAAAATAAAATATTCTGATAAAACTGATCATCACTAAAGATTACTAAGAATGTTATATTCCATTAGTTCCATCAGTTTTATCCATGAATCATTTTATAGATTTCAGAAAAGTATTCTCTAAGTTTCTTATAGAATTAAGAGTGTCAAAACTGGTCCCTTTGACATGATAAAAAGTTATTAATAGAAAAAATAACTCTTCAACAAATAATAGTAAATTGTGCCGCTAATTATAGATGACTCCAAATGGAAGAAAACTCAGGGTCTCTGATCCAACCCCCTGCAGGCAGGGTGAGCAATGAGAACAGTACAGGTTCTTCAGGACTTTATCCAGTCAGGTGTTGAAAATCTCCAAGGATGGAAACTGTTCTTCCTCTCTGGCAACCTGTTCCACTGATTGACGGTACTCATAGGGAAAAAGCTTCTCATTCCCAGCTGGAGTCTCTCCTTCATCAACACATGTCCACTGTGTCTCTTCCCCCAGCCAGGCAATGCTGTGAAGCGCTTGTCTCCATCTTCTTCAAGGCCTCCCTGTAAGTACTGACCAGCTGGTTTTAGGTTCCCCCGTAGCCACCTCTTCCCTTGCTGCAGAGAGCTTCCCTCCCACTCATTGCCACATATTAAATGGGATGTGTACCAGCCAGATTCCTGCAGTATCCTTGCAAGAACTTGTCAGTTCCTCATCAGGTAAACTCCACCCCACTGACCATGGCTCTCTGATCCAAACATCCAACATGTGTTTTTACAATTTAGTTGTTCACACATCCACTCTGTAATATCCCCACTTTGATATGAAAGAAAGTCACATCCATTGCTGTCTTGTAACCTGAAAATCCAAGTATTTTGTCATACAAAGAAGTCAGGTCAGTCAGAGCTGATTTACAAATTGTAAATCTCTGCTGACTATACCCAACCACCTAACACACTGCAGATTTTTCTAACAAAAAAAAAAAAAAAAAAATTCCATGTACTCTAACACATAACATATTTTTTTAACAAATAAAAAAAAATCCATGCATACTAACACACTGCAGATTTTTATAACAAAAAAAAAAAAATTTCTTGTTTACTGCCCCTTTCTGCTGGTGTTAAGTTTACCATTCCAGTGTTTCTTGGACCCTAACATTGCTAGTTTCAGCATTCTTCCAGCAGAATGGGGGAGGGATGGGGGAAAATGTGAAGGGTATGGTGTTTCAGCAGCACACTGAGTCGTTTGTCAGTAGGACATGGGAGTCTGATGGGAGTCTGAAAGTCCACATGGAGAGCTACCTTTATGTTTTCTTTTACAGCCCGCTTCCTTCTTACTCTTTGCTAACTACTTGGAAAATTACTACTTTGCTAACTACTATTATGCAATTTTCCCCAACCTCAAGGTTGTTGTTTACTACACACTGACCATGTCTGTTTGTCAGGTCTGTACCATAAACAGTATTTCCAGCAGTCAAGCTCAAACAGCTCAGGTAACAAACACGACCACTAGACAATTACTGAAACAGGGTAAGGTATGACCCTGCCTGTCAACACAAGGCATTTTAGGAATGGAACAAAAATCACAATCCGTCAAGCCAGCACACTGGCTATCAAAACTTTTCACTATTTATACATTTTAGCAAACAAAGGCAAAAATGTTAATTGGCTACAAATTACATAGCTGTCTTATTAATTAGTATTCTAACATCTATTGGTTAAATTATCCTCTTGTTTCTCCTGCTAATTAGACCACATGATAAAAATCTTTTCTTTTGAGCTGGTGCCTTCCTTGAGCCAGTGGTTATTATCCCACCTGCCAGAACTACCCTTCAATGAGTTGGCTTTGTCTTATTCCTCATAATCTGGCATTATCGTAGTTGTTTCCCCAAGTGTCCTTGGTTTGCTGGTTTAGCATTCCATTATGTCTGGGTTCAGTTGATATATTGAAAGAAGTCTATTTCCTCTGTTCTTTTTTTCTACAGCTGCTGCAATTACTGACATGTTCAAAGCAATTTATCTCTTTGGGAGTCGTATATCAACATTAGAACATTTCAAGTGAAATGTGCTGAAATTAAGTATCACAGACAATTGAACGGTATAGTGTCTTTCCTCATTGCCTAATTAGAAAGAAAGATAAATCAGGAGTCAGCATGAATACAAGCTTAAGAATCCTGTTTACTTCTTCATCAAAAGAATCAGGAATCTGTACTTACATACAATTATTAGTAATATTTAGCCAATGAATGTGCTACCACCACCACAACGTCTTTCTAGACATACTGGCTTCAAACACATCCTTAGGCAACAACACAGAGACTAGGCTAGAGAAACTGCTGGGATCGTGACGCTGAATATCCAGCCTATCTAGATCAGCTCAGTACTGGGAATGCCTGAGGGGGAAGGCCCTGAGTGCCTGTGGAAGATTTCTATCAAGTTCTGACAACTCAGAAATCCTCTCTTAGAAGAAGAGAATTTAACTTATTAGCATCAAACTGTCATAGGCAGAAAGTTCCTCATATGTCAAATTAAAGATGCTTGAGCCACGCTAGTTTAAAAAGAAGTCTGGTGAAACTGGACAGAAATCTGAAATTCTTGTTATGCTTCATACTTGATTTCTTTTCAGGAGTGGACTGTACCCTTGGATATGTGTAGATTCTAGCACTGTTTGCCATTTAGCAAATTACACATACAAAATATATTAATCAAAAACACATGCTTTTGAACAAGGTGGATGTTGAGAGCTCATGAATTCAACTTCAGACTTAATATTCGAGAGCTGATATTAATTTGCTATGGGAACATATTGATGACAACTTTTATGGAGGGCACTTTTACATCCCTTACCACCCAGAATAAACTGAAGTAGCCACTGTAATTAAAATAATTTAATTTAGCTTGTTTTGTGAGGGAAATTTCACACTGACACATGGAAAGCATCGAGCAGAATTATCCTTCCTAAAATAAAACTGATTCTCCTGACAGATGCCTGTGTTTCTCAACTGTAGCCATCATGCAGCTATGGAAACTAACTGAAAAAGGCATTGAAGAAAATGTTTGCTATTGGGTGGATATAAGGAGTCAAATAATATATTTTGGTTAGTAATTTCCTCCCATATTTGATACTATTCTTGATAAGTAGAAGACATCAGAAAGAGGAAGGAAGGAATATGTCTACATGTCTGAACACAAAATTAGTTTAATTATCATAACAAGAGAGCTTAAGTTATGCATTTGGGAAAAGCTTTTTAGCACAGAAAAGAAAAATGTAATTGGATGTATTGCTTAAGAATATGTTGTTCTTATATGTGGATTTTAAGCTCAAGTAAAAGACGCACCTATTGGGAAGGATTTGGGAACAGGTAATTTTGGGTTTGTGTATGGAAACTATGATTTCAGGTCATATCAAAACCCCATTTTTCATTAGTTTATATCATGCAAAACACAGCAATTACAAGTCTAAACTTCCTTGAACAGCAACAGCAAAATAAGACAAAGTGCTTCATCAAGCCTCATGTCTACTGGGACAAAAAGCCTCCAGATGAGGAAATCTGGAGCGTAACAAATGTGAATAATATATTAAATAGGTATCGCATATAATGCTTGTAGCATTGATAAAGTTGTCTGATGCTGCACATTTGAAGTGCATTATTTTCAAAAGCTTTTAAACTAAATCGACATTTACCACTTAAACCTTTCATTTCACTTAGCTGTGAGAAGTAAGTCACCTAACTGATTACTGCCCTTTAGACTCCCTCTGAAGACAACAGAGGGAGGCAAATGGTTCTAGAACATTCTCCTGATTTAAGGGCACTGTTTAAGCTAGCTGCTTACCCTGATCTCCACCGACTATGAGGGCAGTCAGCTAAGACTAAGTAGCCCTTTAGCAGATGTGATTGCATGAGCAGAACCCCTCCCAGAGATTGTTACTTCTTTGTACTCTTTCATGTGGAAACATATTTAGGATACCTATAAGGTATGTCTGAAGATCTCTGAAGACTACTTTTAAGACACATGAGAAATTCTTCCTAGGTCTTAAATTGTAGGAATGTGTCGAGCCTTGGAAGCTTAAGGAGAGTATTGTGGGTCTCTTGAGTTTTCACTGCTCCTGTGCCTTACTAAGATCTGCTTTGAAAAATTCTTACCTAATGCTGCTCTTCCCTGTCCCTTAAGAAATGCATGGGCCTTCGTGATTAACTGTATCCTCACATTCAATCAGGCTGAAGAATGTCGCTTTTCAGGATATTTCAGCTATTACACAGAAACTTGGCTTGTTAAATTAAGTGAGAATATTTCTTTCAACCGCACTCTACTTTCTTTCAACTGCAGAACCACTGACAGCTGAGACAGATTAAATGCTAAACAAAAGATGAAATATTTAATCAATCACAAAGTAGTTTTCTGTGAAGCTGGGAGAAGGCAGGAGAGGTGACTACATTCTGTAAATATGATGTGCTTGTGTATTTTTATAACACTTTATATTTTTCAACTAATCATTTTAGAGAACTTTCTGGCAACTTTGAGAAAGCTTTTAGAATACAAAATAAGCAGTGAAGTAAAAGAAAAATAATCCTTTTCTTTCCTGTTCATCCTCTAATGCAATATATGTTATTTTCTAACCCAGACACATAAGAGACATAGATAATGAATTATTTGGTAAAACTGAAATTCAGTTTTAACTGAAACTGGGCAAAAATATTCCGGAAAGAGTAATCTTCTTGAAATATGTGTCACAGACTGCAGCTAGCAAAATAAAATTAATGTCAATGTCGCTCATGAAAGAACAACAATTGAATTTCCTACAGCGAAGTTAATAAAAAATGAGATCTCATCAACCTACATTCTGTTTAAGTTTGGATTTATATATCAAAATCCACCTATTATTTGAAGCAGCAGACTAGTCTACCTACTTTCCAAGGTAATTTGTTCTTTACATACCTACCTTACTACTACCCTCTTCTTTGCTTGGAAATCCCTTAAGACTACCTGCACACACCACCAACCTTTCATAGAGAGACTTCCTCTGGCAAGATAAGAACATTCATCACAATCCAGGTTTGGGGAAAAAAAAAACCACACTCCTGGAAACACCCAAAAGTTTAGATCTGTCAGGACTACTGTTAATTTCATTTGACACAGTGGTGATGTTTCCCTTCCATGTAATCATTTTCTGGTTAGGAAATTTATTCACAAGAAAGTAATTTAGTCAGGTTTTATTGGATGAGTACTCCAAAGACGCAGATCAGCTGGAAGCTGACTTGAGCTTCAGTCCTGACTTTGTTGTTACTTTTCAGAGGGACAAAGGATGAGCTGGGCAGCATGGCCACCTGAACCTGGATAATTTCATTAATTTATAGACAGTTGTGCTAAAAACAGAAAGCCATATTAATTATCAGGAATTAATATGCTGCCTTTTTAATTCTCAGGAGTAAATTAAGTATACTGTATCCCAAATAGTTGGAGGCATTTGACATGCAATATTGGTTCCCTATATTCTCAGTGGATGTAACAGAAACACATTTTAAGTAGACTGGATCATCTTATGGAGACAAACACATTTCCTTGCAGTCAGTGGATAGAAAGAAATAGAGACAAAAAAAACCACTCTAAAACCACACCTGAATTAATCTGAGAGTCCCCTTCAGAACTCCTCAAGCATCAACCCCTTTCCTCTTTCATTCCCTCAGATATCTGTGTTTTAAGACAGTCATAGAATTGTACCATTATAGAATGGTTTAGTCTGGAAGGAACCTTTAAAGCTCATCTAGTCCTGCACTTAGCAGGTACACCTTCAGCTAGATGAGGTTGCTCAGAGCCCCATCCAACCAGACCTTGAATGTTTTCAGGGATCCACCACATCTCTGAATAACCTGTTCCAGTGTCTCAACACACTAAATTTTAAAACATTTCTTCCTTATATCTAGTCAAATCCATCCTCTTTTAGTTCAAGACCTTTAGCCCTTGTCCTATCACAATAATAGGCCTTGCTAAAAACTCCATTCCTAGCTTTCTTATAAGCCCTCTTTATTTACTGGAATGCTGCTATAAGGTCATTCTGGAGCCTTCTCTTTTCTGGACTGAGCAGCCCCAGCTCTCTCAATCTCTCCTCACAAGAGAGGTGGTCCAGCCCTCCGACCATCTTCACGGCCCTCCTCTGGACTCAATCCAACATATCCATGTCTTTCCCGTGCTGAGGAACTCGTAGCTGGATGCAGTACTCCAGGTGGGGTCTCACGAGAGGAGAGCAGAGGGGCACAATTACCTCCCTTGACCTCCTGGTCACACTTCTTTTGATGCAGCCCAGGACATGGTTGGCTTTCTGGGCTGTGAGTACACATTGCCAGCTCGTGTACAGCTTTTCATCTACTAGCAACCCCAAGTCCTTCTTGGCAGGGCTGTTCTTAATCCCTTTATCCCTCAGCCTGTATTGCTACCAGAGGTTGAATGCTCTGAGTCAACAAGATAGTACACGTCCAATTTTGTTTAACACACATTCATCCAAAATACCATACGCAGTAATATGATTTTCTTCTGTAGGCAAAAATATAATCCATGCCATTCTATAGCTTTGTTTACCCTCTTTTTGCCAAAGCAACCTTCCAACACTGTAATCATCCAAAAATGTGCAAATTATTTTAATCATCTGGAAGCCATTCTCATCACACTATATGGACACTGAGTGGTTATAGGATCACTCCAATGGGAAACTGGAGGGGAGGTTGGATAAAAGCTGTGGCTTACGTGTAAATGGCATGTGGCAGTGGACTTTTCTCTCTACCCTATGAAGAGGAGTTGAGGGACAACTGCTAGGAATTTCAACCTGGACCAGTCAGGTCAGAGCAAGCCAAGGTCAGAGCTGGAGGCTGGACAAACAGGGCCCAGGCCCTGAGCAGGGACTCTTGGCAGACAGGATGGGGACAGACTGCTCTGGTGTTTGAGTGACCCATGGATGTGCATGTCCTGGTGGACAAAGAGTGTGCAGTGAGGCAGGGAGTATGCCTGCTGCAGAAGCCCTGCCCTGGTGGCCTGGAGACAAGGAATAGCACTTGATGACAGTGGTGATGATGTCTCTGTCAGTGCTGTTGGTGTTTTTGTGGTTGCCAGGAACAGCAATGCTTTCTGTACTGATCTCTGCAGCCAGATGAGTGTTCTCTCTGTGTGTATCCACATAGGACAGGAGCATTCCGTTCAGTTAAAAGTTCACTAGAAGTGGCTTCCTTTAACATCTTCTCTTGGCTGTGGCTCCACTAATGAGGGTTTCTGCAATTTCCTTGCTTCTAACTCAAGACCTCTGGTCTCTGTTAAGAACACTAGCAGTCCACCACTCTCAACAGTTATACCACTACAAGTGGTTTTTGTAGATAAGTTACACTGACATATAGCAAGATTTCCATCTGTAAACAAGAGAAAATTACACCTTGCTTAAGTTTCATTGTAACAGGTCACCAATTTAAACCTCATTAATGTGATTACACCAATGGGAAATGTGCCTGGAACAGTGCTTGTCTGTGAAAAATCAGTGTCTTAAATTACTGAAGGATTTGTTTGTCTTTATCTTATTTATCTCCACATTTCTCATTCTCAATGGTATGTGATTCTGTTGAAGAGAGATGCAGAAAAGAATGCATGATCTGAATACACACTTCCATAAGACCACTGTAGTAGTCTGGAAATCCATTTGAATTGTTAATTGGTTTTTGTTTTGGTTTTGGTTTTTTTTTTTTTTTAATGTGTTATGCATGTCATACTTTAAATATCTGGCATGGTTTAACTAACAGATGTGTTTTTTAAGTTGCTCCCTCTTTCATTATTTGACTAAGATTAGTAAGAATTATTAATCTTTTTGTAATGCATAGGTATTTTTAGCAAAAAAGGAATAATTTAAAAAAATCCTAAAACTGGATGTACTTGAATTCTGGATTTTTCACCAGTTTTGAAAAAGGTCAGCTTTATTGTGCCCATACAAAAGAGTATCACCAGATTTTTCAATTTATTCACATGGGAACTGCAATTTCTCTTAGGTCTACGCATATACACACATACGAATCAGGAAGAGAGCTACACAAATGCAGCTTTTCCTTCTACTATTTGAAAATCCCTTGCAGAATATATGATAGGCATGAGTAGAAATCACAGAGTCATGAAATGATTTGGGTTTGAAGGGACCTTAAAGATCATCTAGTTCCAAAACCCCTGATATTGTCAGAGACACTTTTCACTAGACCAGGCTGCTCAAAGCCCTATCCAGCCTGACTTTGAACACTTCCAGGCGTGAAGCATCCACAACTTCTCTGGTCAACTTGCTCCAGTGCCTCACCATCCACACAGTAAAGAATTCTTCCTAATATCTAATCTAAACTGACCGTCTTCCAGTTTAAAGCCATTACCCCTTGTCCTATTGCTACAGGCCCTTGAGAAAAGTTGCTTTCCAGCTTTCTTATAGGCCCCTTTAGGCACTGGAAGGCTGCTTCAAGGTCTCCCTGGAGCCTTTTCTTCAGGCTGAACAACTCCAACTCTCTCAGCCTGTCTTCATAGGAGAGGTGCTCCATCTTCGTTTCCCTCCTCCAGACTCACTCCAACAGGTCCACATGAGCAAAAGGAAAAAATGATTAAATGATTAATTTCCATTTTCAAAAGTGTCCCTACCACCTAATGTTCTGGAAACCTAGAAGGGAACCAGTAAGTTTTATCAAGACCCTATTACATGTTGTGATTTTATAGAAACTACTGCTATATGCTGTAAACAGAATGCATATAAGTAGAGTAACTTTGAACTGAAATCCCAAGTATACTTGTGTACTCTTCTGTGGGAATTTTACCAAAAGCCCCCTATAGCTGCTAAGGAGAATTAAAATGCTACTAATGTAACTTCAGTAGTATAAAATCTGTGAGGATTGAGGCTAAGATCCATTAATGCATAAACTCCACTAGTCTAGATTGTTTAGCACCATCAGGGACATAGGCATGCCAGTAGTAAGCATGAGGAATTCTTAAGACTTTACATACTGATAAAAAATTAATTGAGAAGAAAAAATTTTGTCTACAGAGTCCCAGAAATGGAGGAATATAGACATTAGTAGGTAAGATAACAACTACCTTAGTTTGAAATCACAGTGAAAAGAAGGGAAATCAGCTAATTTGTGCATGGAGAAGTCCACAATTAAGGAAAAATTCTCAGGGAAACTGAACAAATGAAGCTGCCAGAAGTTTCCTCAACCTGTATCATTAATCCCTTAAGTAGTGCTAGAGCTATTTGACTGGCTGGGCATTACAAAAACATATTACGCTCCATAGCTATTGTTTAAATAACAGTAGACTTGGTTATGACTACTCAAATTTTATTTGGTAAGGAAATAAAATGTCTTTCTTACATTTGTAACTTGAAATTAATCTAGACAGGTGTCTAAATATACAGATAAGGGCTTAATTGAATACTCAGAAATACCCACTACTAATATCCGCTAATTCCAAAAATCTCTTTATTGGCACATATTATTACAGAGACGTTGCCATTCCAGGACAGATAAGGGACAGACAGATGCTGTTGGACTAGTAACAGAGAAGCAGTCTATAAAAGATCACTGAATTTGTCATATCAGCTCATAACCCAAACTATCTCTTACAGGTAGCAGTATCACTATGGTATCACTGCCTGACCAAGACAGAATCAGATGTATTGCTGAGATAGGTCTAAAAAGTTGCAAATCTAAGAGGTAGAAAAAGTGGGATTGCTCAAATGTATAATTATGAGACACTGCTTCACAGACAATTCTGAGACTATATTTTTAGACTCTGTAAATGTAGCAGCTAGGCTGAGAGGACAGGAAAAGACAAGCAATACCATACCCCACAAGTTCTAAGGGAAATCAATTTGTGCCATATGCAACCGTGCAGTTAAAACCGTCTGAATATCGAAAATAGAAAATAGTAAACATGATGACAATTTTTTAAAAGGAGTCTGGTAACTCCAGTGAAGTAAGTCTGAAATTTTACCAGGCAAATTATTAGAAAGTACAATAAACAGTGGAATTAAAGAGTTGAAAAATGGATAAAAAATATCATGAGGAAGAATCAACACAGATATGTAAAGAGAAACCATACCTCACAAATCAATTGTAGAAAAATCTGTTTAGTATAATCCTCTAGGATCCCCAGAAAGCATTCAACAGGATTGGTCACCAAAGCCAGTTACAGACAATAAGCTGTTGGGAAGTAAGATGGCAGTCTTCACATAAATAAAGATCTGCTTTAAAGCTATAAAACAAAAGTAGGGCAAAAGAAAGAATGAGTTACTTTTTTTTTTCCTCAGGGGAAAGAGGACAACAGGATCCTAAAGATATCTCTGTGAAGCTTTGTACCATTTAACATGCTCAAGAATGATCTGAAAAATTAAACAATGCTTAAGTGATATGATTTTCTAATGCCACCAAGTTATTCAGGGCTCTAACAGCAACAGTCCACTGGGCTGGGTTGGGGAAATTACAGAAAAACCCCATGATAGTAAGCAATAACAAATGAAAATCAGTCTATATAAAATAAACTAATGCACAAAGAAAAAAAACAATCTTACCTTTATATTATCATAGGATTCAGAATTACCTATCATTACTTAAGAAAAGATCCTGATGTTTTAGCAGTACTTGTGAAAAGCTGAGCTCAGCAGAGGGCAAAACCTACACAGAAAAAAATCGAGACAACAGCATAGAACAGCTGGTTATTAATCCAAGGTTCATCCACAGCTCAGCACTACACCTCCTAAACTTTCCTGTGTGTCTTTTGGTAGTGGGAAAAAGCCTCTAAATTACTCAAAAAATTCTATACAAATTGTACAATGTAACAGCAGGTGGCACTGTCACATCAAAACTCACACAATCATCTCATGTTCATATTTAATCAGATTTTGTTCGTAGATAATGGAATGGAAAAGTGAGTGACATGCAAATTTACACATTATAATTAAATATTGTTTTCTAAATATTTTTCTTCATTTCTGATTAACCATTTTTTATGAACCAATGTTCTAATCCTGGGTTTGAACTATTACATTTGCCAATACACTTGCACTGATCCCTTTTGTTCTGTTCAGTCATTGTGGCAGTTCTACATTCCCAGAAGAAATAAGTTGAAGCATACTTAATTATTTCTTCCAAAACTGCTGATCATCTCATAGGTAATAAGACACAAGACTGAAATTTCCTCTCCTATCACATTGAGAACTATGTAGGAAATCTGTAATTACAAAGGAAAACCAGCTTTTACAGTATGTTGAAAGGAAAAGCTTTTTACTGAAAGATTTAACAAATGGCTGGAAATATTCAAACACATCATGAATGAGGAGCAGGAGCAGCCTGACCATTATGAAACAGCAATATCTACAGCCATAACAGTTCATACATAGAAGTATCAGCTGTAACCACCGCTGGAAAAGGCCCCAAAACACACACTCCATATTGGATATCTACAAGATATTTTTGAGTGCTTTTGCCCTTTACGTTTGTAACACATGCTGATATATATTTTTCAAGCCTATTATTCCCATACTGAAGTCAAATTTCTGAATCACAAACAATTTACAAGTCACTTGGCACGCAATGGATAACTAGGTACAGTTCATTATTACAAAGCCCAAGCCAACTATCAGAGGAGCAACTGCCTGTTTAACTGCTGGTTCCTCTCTGCCATGAGAACTTTTCCATTTCCCTTAATCAGATAGAAACTCTGTCTTCTCAGAGTAGGTGGCTTGGACCATAAACCTGAAGACAAATGCAGTCCCTCAGAGATGAGACCTCTTCTTCTACAGGACCATCCTTGCTTAAGGGAAGGTTTTCATATGAAAAATGTATTTCCAAATCAGAAGTGTAAGATTGCTGGATGGGAATGGAGGTTGTATTGGTCTACTTTTTATTGGACTGGACTAATAAAAGCTCAGATTCATCTTGAGTCAAATATTCATAAAGCATAAAACAGAGGGTATTACATCAGCATGTGTTTGTAAATCTGACTGTGACTCTTCCCTTGTGGCATCACCCCAGGGCAGGTGCCCCCCTGGAGCAGGACACCAAGCACCACATCCTCCCCCAGGAGGCACCATGCAAACACCACAGCAGGCTCCATCAGGCTGCTGAGAAATGTGACACAAACTGCTGTGTCTCCACACATTTTGTAAAATCTTATAAAGTCTTTGAAAATCAAAGCAGAGAGCCCTGGGCAAGCCCTCCCATTCTCTTTGAAGTAATGCTCTGACTGCCACCTGGTTTAGTGACAGGGAAGCAGCTGTAGAAATCTGACACACACCTCCCACAAACCTCGTCCCCCAGCCATGACCCCAGTGAGGCCAGATGTGGGATAAACTGCTAGTGCAAAGCATTCAAATCCCATGAGATTTTTTGAAAAGCATATAATTTAATACTTAATAGTTTATTTTCATTCCATATTTGGGTTTGGATTATGAACAAAAGTTCAACACTTTCTTAACAAACATGAAAGCCAAGACTTTTATTTGACTTCGTATTACAATAAAAAATGAGATTATTGACTAATATCACAGGAATTCTGGAGCCAAGAAAGAAGAAAGGAAAATAATACCAGATTTTAAAGAGAAATCTAGAACTTGAAGTAGGATTTGTAATAAATGGGTGATTATCCATAATGGAGTTAAATGGAATTTCATTACAGAGGAAAATCTGATATACAAACCTTATCTTTAGCCTACACTGGAAAATACAGGCTAATAAAAATTAAACTCAAAGTTGAAATACTGCAAGAAGCTTGCTGAAATAATTGAATCTGCTAATGTAAAAGCATATTTGTGTTTATAACTGAAAAGCAAAGTTTGTGACATCTTGGCTTTTTGGTATAATATCTTACAGTTATATCGCAGGGATCACATTACAAAAGAGATGGCCAGATGCAGCCCCAGCCTAGATGAGGGCCCCTGTGCAGCAGCACATGCTCTGTGCCTCAGGGGAGCAGTTCACAACACTGAGGGGAAGGTAGGGACTCCCATTTAAATAAAATTCATTATATTCTCCTACCGTTGCTAGATGTCTCCAAAATAGAACTAGGTCTCTTCAACAGCTTGTGTTTTCATTATCCTGTTCCTGCTGGCATCCAGACATGGAATGAAGTGCAACAACCTGAAGCTGAACAGGGGGGTTGGACCAGGTGATTTCATCTTTTAGTGAAGATCAAGTCTCCTTCTAGTGCTTTTAAGACTTTCGTACCAAATCTCCTCTCAGAAGTAAGAAGTAAAGGACTGCACAGAAAACCCAGGTAAAGCCAAAGCCAGTTCACGTGGTTTTAGAAATTTGATATTTAGGATTTGTTCTAAGCTATTCTGCTGTCATACAAGATTAAATCAAAGTAAAAAGAAATCAAATATTCAATTAAAATTTAAGATAAACTAAATTCAAGCCCATGCTGTTTTAAATTCTTCAAAGAGTATATAAACTCTTTGGGTGCAACAGCAGAAACAATTTGCTATCAGTAAGGCCTTTCCTTCAGCTGTTAGCAAGACAATTTCCCAGATGCATAAAAGCAATGCCTTAAGCCAAAGAAGCTTATCCTAATTTATTCCAGTTTGCTCCAATTTATTCTAGCTAATAATCTGGTCCAGTACCTTTAAACTTGCTCATACAACTTTGTCTCCTAATTATATTTCAGTGCACTTATTACAGCATAACTAGTTAGGTGGTATATTTAACACATTACCATATTTTTCTCTCTGACAAGTTTGGAAAGCACAGAAATGTTCTCTCTCCTTTGCACTCCAAAATTTGTACTACTGTGATGCTCACTGTACTCTGAATTACACCAAAGTGCTAGAACTACTGAGGGCTATAACTAATCTTATAATGTGAGAGTGAACTATTAGGTTTTCACTTCAACAGCATATTTTACATAGTGCTTCAGTGAAATTAAGTCAATGAGGTCTTTAGGAGGATAAACAGAAGATATAAGCCAGAAAAAAAAAAAAAGAGCATTTGCTTATAACTCTTCTGGTGTACTGTATTTTAAGAATTCATTAATCATTCACTAGGTGAAGATGATACCTTACAAGCACAAAAAAAAAGACTGAAAACATCTGTAAAGGAATTGCTTCAGTAAAAGTAATGCTTTCGTTTCAAGGAAATTCTTGAAATAGGGTAACATTAATAATTAGCCTTAGATGAGATTTTTTTGGGGGGCAGGGGGGGTTGACTTACTATATATGATATTTTACTCATTTAACTATAAAGTATTTAAATTTTTTTAACAAAGATACTTTGGGCTTAACTCACTTTTTTAAGTGCGAGTGTCTACTGTCATTTGATATTTCTAAGGGTACCTGACATATCTGCTTAGGACTAGCAGATGTGATGCAAAACATGTAAAAGGTCTATGCTTCCCCAAGGAAGCAAGAGGAAGCCAAGCAGAAGCACATCTGTACATGTTGGGTGGTATGAGGTGCACACAGATAAGTAATTATGGGAAGACGCAGTTAAGATGAATATGTCAGCTGCATGAAAACAACAGGTAAAAATAATTTGAGGATGATCCTTTGCCTACCTACCCAGACCATAACCCCCCATCTGGACAATTTGAAAGCTGATTTGGAAAACAGGAAGGGAGGCCTCTATTTCAAAGGTAGTATAAAATATCATAAGCCACAGCCAGACACAAATTTTGTTTTAAACCACTTCCCAGAAAAATTACTTTTCTTAGATTTAGTTAATGACATCCAACGTAGACACTTCAACCTGGCACTTAGGATTTAGCAATACACCTTAGCCACAAAAAGTGAATTGTTGTGAAGCAAATAAGCAGCAGAGGAAAGCATAAAGGGGCTGTTAGTGTTGCTGAAATAGCTCAGAGCAGTTCTCATAAATGAACTGAACCCTGAGTCACTGGAATGACCCTGGAAGTCATTAAAATAGCAGCAATAAAGAGTCAGTATAATTATTAAATCTGATGATCTCAGAACAAAAATTTAGGAAGGGAAGGGCCTGTTTAGTCTACAGAAGACTGAGAGGGGATCTCAGTAATGCATACAAATATCTCAAAGTTGGGTGCCAAGAGAATGCTACCAGACTCTTTTCAGTAGTGCCCAGCAACACGACAAGGAACAATGGCCATAAACTAAAACACAAGAAATTTCACTTCAACACGAGGAAAGAGTTCTTTACATTGAGGGTGGCAGAGCACTGGAACAGGTTGTTCAGGAATGTCATGGAGTCTCCCCTTTCTGGACACATTCAACACCCCCTTGGATGCATTCCTGTAA
The DNA here is from genome assembly GCA_035583135.1 of Lophotriccus pileatus. Taxonomy (NCBI): domain Eukaryota; kingdom Metazoa; phylum Chordata; class Aves; order Passeriformes; family Tyrannidae; genus Lophotriccus; species Lophotriccus pileatus. The sequence goes on along the minus strand of JAWWES010000081.1, from coordinate 134,055,824 downwards.
CCTGCTTTAGGTGACCCTGCCTTGGCAGGAGGGTTGGAGTAGGTGATCTCCAGAGGTCCCTTCCTACCTTAACAATTCTGTGAAAGAAAGGCAAGTCAAGGCAACAAAAGCTGACACAGGAAAGGGGACACAAAAACTGAGATAGGGTGCAACACTGCGTGGTTTAAAACTTTTCATGGAGAGAGGAATTTAAGTGGAAAAAAAAATAAAAATTAAACCTAAAAGACAGTACTTGTTCCACAAACCACAGATATCTAGTTTAATTAATTAGATTAGAACAATTTTGTTAGTTGTATGAGTAGAATTTAAAGCAAATAAAGTTTAGTTGTCACTGAGGTTCTTTTGTAGCAAGGAACAATGATATATAGAGAAGGATCATTCATAGTATCTATGAATTCACAGAGAATTCATAGCTTTGCAGCCTTTGCCCACTGTTTCCACCATTTACTTTTAAAACACTTTCACTCATTAACAAAAACTTATTCCTACTATAAGTGATAAAGTAAAACACTAATAATGGCACATAAATTTAATTATGTCTTCAAAGACAAATCAAAGGGGATTATTTTACAGAATCACATGCCGATTATTCACCCTGGTGAAGGGTCTGAGCACGTGTCCTATGAGGAGTGGTTGAGGGAGTTTTGTTGTTTAGCCTTGAGACAAGGAGGCTCAGGGGAGAACTCATCACGCTCTACCTGAAAGGAGGCTGTAGCCAGGTGGGAGTCAGTCTCTTCTCCCAGACAACCAGCAACAGGACAAGAGGACAGTCTTAAGCTGTGCCAGAGAAGGTTTATGTTGTACATTAGGAAGAAATTCTTTGCAGTCATGATTGGAATGACCTGTCCAGGTATGTGGTAGTGTCACAATCTGTAAGACTCCAGGTCCCAAAAGTAAGAGCTCACCAAAAGGCTTTTACTTAAAAAATATACAAGGCTCCAACAATATCCACCCTCTGTGCATATATTAGAAGAGCTTTCAGTTCTTTTAACACCTTAAGAAAGAGCACATAGGAGAAAAGCTGCACATCTTTTCTCAGGAAGCACTTTAACTGATAAACTTTACAAAATAACAGAACTTGACAAGACTTTAGAGGGTAACATTCAACCAAAATAAAGCATTCCACAAAGCATTGACTTAGCCCATGCTAACCCATACAGCTTAGCAAAATCCAGCCCATCTGGTTTCAAGCTACCCAAAATATTAAGAAAGGAGATTTGGAGAAGAAGAAAGACTGAGGAAAAAGGGAATTATAGCTACCATCCCCTAGATCCAGACTAGGTCCAGCTACAGGACTCCAGAAGATGGCAGAGTTTGACAAGCATGGAGAGTGCATATTGCTGCTTTTATTTGCTTTGGCCCCCCTCCACCCCCAGGTGGGACATCTCATATCCAGTCGGTCCTGAGCAGGGTCAGGGACTCTGGGATGTGGTGTGGGCAGTGCCTCTGGGCTGGTTTTGGCTGACAGCTGCTCCAGGGTGCCCAATGAGGCTCCCAGGGGCTGGGGTGTGGGATAGGGCATTAACTCATCTTCATGAAATTCAATCTGTCCCTTCCCCCAACCCCACATACATACTTGAGATGGTCCAAACCAGTAATTAATATAATAATCCAGTGTCTCACACCATCCCTGGAGATGTTTAAGGAAAGACAGGACGTGGCACTTAGGGCCATGATCTAGTTGATATGATGGTGTTCAGTCATAGGTTAGACTCGATGATCTCAGAGTTCTTTTCCAATCTAATTGATTCTGTGATTCTGTGATAAACCTTCTGTGAAATTATCACATTTCCTTCTACCTCCACCCTGACCCCCAATGATCCTCTAACATTCCAAAGGCTTTAAAGCCCTAAAAGTCAAAAATCAAGTGAAGAATTAGTCAATGTTACAAGATTCCTTCAGAAATCGACTGTGGAACCCCAAACCTGAGTACTTAGCTACTTAATCTGTAATTCATTATTAGCACTATCTAAGGACACTTCCTGCAGTCTGATAGATTCTTATTTGAGAATATTACAGCTTTGATCCAAGCTATACCAAGTCTCATGTAGCCTGAAAAAAGCAATAAAATCGATCAGCACACCCATCACCACCCCTAGGAAATCAGTTTGACAACAATGAAAGGTTTACAAAAATCAGAGACATTAAACAGATCCTTTTTTGACAGGCTCATACCCATAAACATACACCTACTGACATCTATAAAAACACTGCCTGTTGGAATTTTAATAAGTGAATACTAAAGATATTGACACAGAACAACTGTAATTGCAATACTGTGAGTGATGGTAACCAACACTGACATGTAATTCTATAGATGTTTGAGGTGATTACTTTCATACATTTGCTTATATTTCATTATTTCACCTTGCTAAATGCATTCAACTAAATCAAGAAAAACTTCCTAATGTTATGTGGGAATCTGTGAGATGATTTATTCTCACAGTAAAGCCTGCAATAAAGAAGGTGGGGTTTAGCTATCCAACAGAAATTATTATGATTGCTTATTACTGCTTAGATGCAACAAGATGTGACTGGATTATCTAGAATCCTGTCTTCTCTTTAAAAAAAAAAATACTGTGCTGGTTTTGTCTAGGACAGAGTTAACTTTCTTCATAGTGGGTAGAATGGGGTTATGTTCTGGATTTGTGCTGAATACAGGGGTGGTAATATAGAGATGTTTTTGTCATTCCTGGGCAGTGCTTACACGAAGCCAAGGCCTTTTCTGCTTTTCATGCTGCCACACTGACAAGAAAGTTGGGGGTGCACAGGAAGTTGGGAAGAGACACAGCTGGGACAGGTGACCCAAACTGACCAAAGGCATATTCCATACCATATAAGGTATATTTTCTCAGTATAGAAAGCTGGGGGAAGAAGAAGAAAGGGGAGACATTTGCAGGATGTCTTCCCAGGTAACCATTACACATTACACATGATGGAGCCCTGCTCTCCTGGAGATGGCTGAACACCATCCCCTGCCCATGGGAAGCAGTGAATTAATTCCTTGTTTTGCTTTGCTTGTCTGAGTGGCTTTTGCTTTCCCTATTATACTGTCTTTATCTCAATCCGCAAGTTTTCTAGCTTTTACCCTTCTGATTGTCTCCCAGGTCTTGCTGGTGGAGGAGTAAGTGGCTGTGTGGTGATGGCTAGAGTTAAACCACGACAGTGACAAAACATCATTAGTTCCTACACCCACAGTCAGGTATGCAAGTCACAGTGCATGAAACAAGAGAACTGTTCCAGGGAGTGTTCAGGTTATGTTGTTGATCTAGTTGAAAACCTTGGGAAATGTACTCTGGCTAATTTAATGAGGTACTATTTATGTGAATGTGACAGGCTGAAGCTGAGGAACAAGGACTGTTTTTATCCATGAAAGTGTTCTCAGAATTGCATTCCAAAAGCTCTCCAGAGGACAAGGAGTCCTTGCCCAGCACAAATAAATGCTACTACATGAGCTAAGAAGCCAAAGAATACACTTTCCTTTCTATGCCCCCAGAAGCAGAGAGGAATATCTCCCCTAAGAAGTTCAGCGCTTTATCATGCAATCCTGTAGGACCCAGATCCCTCTGAACATTCAGACACCTGAAAGCATGAAATGTCCTGGGGAAGTACATCTTAATTGCTCATGGCAGCAATTAACAGTCATCATTTAATCATAGCAGTACTTACCTATTCACAGTAATATTGTGAGGACTAACCAAATAGTGCATTTCTAAAATTATTTGTGACATTCAAAAGAAATGATGTTATTTCAAAAATACAAAGCATTTGCATAGTTATCTAAATAAGTGTGCGATACACTGGTATAAGTGCTTGTGTTACTAAGCAAGAACTAATAACTATACTGATTTAAGTAGTAGAGAAGTTGCTTTTTTTTTTTTTTACAAAAACATAAAATAATACAAAAAGTAAAGACCTCTAGAGTCAGATTCTTCTGGCAAACAATAGACATCTCAGCTGTTGTCTAGCCTTCCCTTTCCATCACAGGAGACAAATGGACCTTTGTGAGGTGTGATTCATCCCATCCTCAGATGTATATGCAACAAATAATTAATTGCTTATTTGAAACTTCTATTTCTCTGACTGAAGAGGCTAAAAGTGACTGGCAGGGCAAAGAAATCTCTGCTTCTCATAAGCAGGCACAGTTGCTCAATTATGCACTCAGTCACATGCACAGGAATTCAGTTTACACATAATTGCCACTTAAGAACCACAATTCCTCCAACAAAATTAATTATTCTAGCTACAGAATATTTGTGAGGTTAGCCAATATACCCAAATTAATTTTGTGAATTTAAAGGCTCTTGAGCAAGTTTGGATGACTGAGAAGATGATGAACAGTATTTTACATGCTACACCAAGTATAGAGTTTTGCATTATTAACTGAAGGAAATTATTCAATACAAAAAATGTAAATTGCAGGATTCTGGGGCAAAGAAACCCCATTTAAAATCAGCAGAAATGAAGTTGCCTGAACATGTTTCTCTTCTGCACTGTAAAAATTCATCTGAAGTTATTTCCATGGTGATGTTTCTTTCTGTATGAAGACATGCCTGTTCTGTTTCTCCTGTTTGTTATCAGATGCTCAGCTATTATGCCTGTTCAGAGATGCAAATGGAATTGTTAAGTACATAGACAGATGGACTGGATATTTTTCCATTAGTGCAGATGTATACATTAAGGAAATAAAAAATTTTATTAATGACTCAATATTGGAAAGCTGTCCGAGGTTGATAATTTGCTGGTGTTACACAGATTCTTAAAAAATAATGATTAGTTTTGCCTAAAATAATTATGTTTCGCACTAACTATTGCTCAGATATTGCTACTGATTTATAAGTATAAGCATTATTTTTATAGGCTGGAATCGATCATATCGCTTTTAAAGAAGATATTCTTGCTGTTGGCTGTTATACTTTCTATACTTTTATAAGTGAGAAAAATAAAGGCAAAATCAAAGCCTACCAAAAAAAAGAAAAAAAGGATTTTTTTTTTTTTGTCCAGTGTGCCACCAGAATATCATGATGTGTTGCATAACACAATGAACACATTCAGGAGCCAGTTTCTTTGAAGAGTATAGACTTTATTGCCTGAGAGATGTTTAAAATTTAAAAGATCATTATCTATCATCTCTGCTAAAGTGTATAATGAGAAAGTAAATAATAACAGGTTTTTATTATTAATGGTTCCATGAAAAAAGGTCTGGCTCCAACCTGTTTCCATTCTTAGAAGAGAAAAATCCCTGACTATATGATTTTTCTGTCCTCAACTCTTCCCTTCTCAACTATTCAATTATCTTAATAGAGGATTATCTTGGGAGCCCCTGGTGGCCTAGTGGTTAAGACGCAGGGCTGGTACCCTTGAGACCGCGGGTTCGATTCCCGATCAGGGAGCTCCCCGGG
>JAWWES010000081.1:134025437-134049884 GCA_035583135.1 Lophotriccus pileatus | reverse complement strand
TCCCTGCCACAAGGGACGGGCGGCGGGGGGGTGATCTCAGCCCTGAAAACCTTCACAGAGCGGCCGGCAATGACCCTCCAGGAAACCCCTCAAACAGCAACATCAAAAGACTTTTTTGCCCTAACTCAGTTTTACCACTACCCAAAATGTCATATGGTATGGAATATCTCAGTTTGGGTCAGCTGTGTCCCCTCACAACCTCTTGTCCACCACCCAGCCTACTCCTTGGGGGTCAGAGAAGGAAGTGGAGAAGGTCTTGACACTGTGTAAGCACTGTCCAGAACTAGCAAAAACATTGGTTTGTTATCGACACCATTTTGGTCACAAATCTAAAACACACCCCGTATGGGCTGCTTTGAAGAAAATTAACCCTTTGAAGAAAATTCCAGCCCGTCTGACTACACTTCCCTTAATTTGTAAACAAATGTGTTGAGGTGTTGTTAACATTAACAACGCCAGTGTATACATGGGAATGTAGCAACTGTCTATGGAGAAGAGCAGTGAGAATTGATGTTGGTTTGAAATTCACAGATGGCCCAGACAGGTTCTTGCCCTGGTGACCAGAGCTGGCTAGGATAAGCACTTGCAACTCAGTTTACAAATAACTCAGGTAATAAGGTCTTGAAAGAAAGCAAAAGTCTGTGTGGTAAATTATCACAGGAGAAACTAATGAAGAAACACAAACAGTAAAATGTAATCACTGGAACAGACCACAGGAAAGAATGAATACAAAATTGATTTTAGAGCTACAGCATTTACCTGAATTGCTAGCAGAAAAGGAACTGACATTTACCAAATTAAAAGATTTCATCTGAAGGATAAGTAATTTCTGGTTTACTTCAGGAGAAGACCAAAAGGTTTGCTAGTTGGTTTATGGAGCAGTGACTTCAGATGTTGAATAAAACATCTAATCCTGGGTAGGGACAGTATCAGGAAAAATACATAGATTGTGCCATACATATAATGTTTATTCTGTCTCTAATAATATGGGTTTAAATCTCAGATTGATTGCTTTAAAGTTTATCCTATCTGAAGGACTTCACTCTCTTTGATCTATTCTAAAATTTATTGTGAGTAAGGCATGATTTTGCATAGTAAGTCATCAGAGCTTTTGTTCAGAGTAAAAACATGGCCCTGTTTAAAGAGAAGTGTTTTTCCTCTCGATGTTTATGTGTAATCTTGCTTGGCATTGCTGGGTTGTACCTGTTCAGTGATAGGAGGATGGAGAGTAATAGCTCCTAAAAAATGCATTGGGTAGGTCAACAGTCAGCTATGATTGCATATCTTTTATTCACCTCTGGGGACTTCAGGGATTTGACATAATGCAGCTAAAATTAAAATCTGAAAATTCTTATTAATCCCCTTCACCAATCTAATAACAGTGAAAATAAAATCCGACCTAGCATTAGACATATGTTTACCAAACCCAGTTTTATATATTGAAGCCCATTTCCATTACAATTTCAGCAGAAAATATCAGCAACTTGCTTTCCCATGCAGTTGGTGGATGTAAAGGTAGCCCTTACTTTGAAAATAAAACTGCTCATATATGTAAGTTGCTCTACAGAACTACCTCCCCAGCTACGCTTTTTTTACTTCCTACCACATTGTAAAAGGCAAGAAAATAAATAGGGTCTGAAAGTGGGTAGTGTTCAGAGATACTGAAAACAGCTTTCTTAACATAGCCCTGATTCCATACTCTCTTAAACTGTTTTCACACAATGTGAACCAAACTGTGTGTCTTCTGATCTGTCTGTTCTGTGCAGCTAGCTCAAAGGAAGTGAGATCTATCTGGTTTCAGCTGGACCATTTCCACAAGAAGAGCAGAATATCCCTGGAGGGAATAAAGCTGTGTTAATAAGCTCTTACTTCACTTGTCAAAGGAAATAGCAGAGAGTTGTCTAGAGAATTTCTAGGTTTAGTAATTTCTCACCTGTTATTGCAAGAGTGACATTACGACAGCTCTCACTATATGAAAGGAAGGCAGGCTTCAGATAACCAGATTGTAAAGGAACCACAACTGCTCCCGAACAGCCCTGCTTCACACTAACCAAAGGGGAAGATTCAGCGAAGGATCTAGCCAGTACCCCTGTCATTTGCAGGAGTGACTCATGATCTGTGTGAAGGAGTTTATGATACAGATTATATCTTGTGTGGAATGCAGTGGAACTCAGGGCTCAATGGCTTGCATCATTTACAAAATTTGCAACAGACAAATACTAAAACTGCCAACATCCATTAATTTTAACCCTTGCTATGATTTGTTACTCACAAATCTTGGATCCATAAAAAACCCTAAATATATATTATTGAAACTGATGACTTCCATAGAAACTACTGTATGGCAGATGTCAGTAAAATCATGAATGGTGCTGGCAACATGAGCAGGACCCCATTATTCAGCAATCACAGCACCAGATCAAAGGACAATTTAATAGAACTGAATGGTATCTTTCACCCTGTGCACAGTTAAATTGTGGAGAATGCTGAACAAAGTCTTATCAACACTGAAAAAGAAATGAGTTCAAACAAGAACTTGCAGCATCATGAAAGGTTATTAAACATGTTAGGATCCATGCAGCCTCTCGCTTATGAAATTCCTGTGCTGCTGAAAACTAAGAAGGTGTTCCTGGAGGAAGTTTTCCCTTGGTATGTCCTATCCATCATATTTTTCCCTCTCTTCTACCACAAAAGATCAGGAAGAGCAAATCAGATTTTAAGTTCCAAACACAGACTAATATATGAGGTCAAAACACTTTAAAAATTTGGAAATATGATGTGTCAGAAATGACAGTAACTCATAAGCAGTTGATTGTGAAGCACTACTCCTGTGAGAAGAGAATCAAGGCTATTGGACAGGATAAGGACAAATGTTGGCACCTGCACATTCTGGCTTTTCCTGTATATCACAGTATACCAGCTGGAAAAAGTGACTACACAATTGCCATAAAATCATAGCTTTCAACATGAGTAGAGAGTATCAGGAAAACATATTATAAAAGAGGTTTTTGTAACAGCTGGCTTTTTGCTGAAGCAAGTTTTTCAACTCCCACAACAGACATACTGGGTTGCAACTCATATTTCAGCATTCCAGAAAATTTTTTTTTGGTACAATCTCTTGAAATAATGCAATCTGTTTTTTCAGTCAGTGGTATACCAGGGAAATATCAGCTGTAGCATTGGTAAAGACAATAGTTCAGACAGATGTCACCAGCGTCAGTTGTCACAGATATTCTGACATGACGAAGCAGTACAGTAACCCCTTTGGTCACAACCACAGCTCTAAACCAGGCAGGCATGGTTCTATCCAAAGTTACAAATTCCATGAGCCAAATCATCTTGGAAATGTCCGTGGTTCACTTCAGCTTTCGCCGGCAGAGTAAGACCAAATGACTCTTTGGACTGTTACAGCAGTGTTTTCCACTGCTCCAGGGAGATATGAATATGGTTTCTTGAGTCGGTTTGCCAAGGAATAATAAAATTACAAAAGTTGTTACTTTGGTTCCTCATGTACAAATGAGCAGGAACAGTGAATAGCAGCTCCTTTAAGAGTTCCAAAGAAAATAGTAGTGCCTGTTTCTTGTGTCTCTAGTGGTAGAAAAATAAATTGTCTATTTTTGAGCCTTTCTACTCATAAAACACTTTTCTAATTTCTTTGAAATGTCCCAGCTTTATTTTATTGGTACATTTGAAAATAATTTTCACAACAGTTTTCTGAAAGTTCCTTTTTTAATGAAAATCTAAGTTTATGACTAGAAGAGAACTAGCACTCAGAATTAAGATGCTATATCATATGTGGATCTCCTGTATAACTATGGTAATGTGAGTTCACATTATGGAAGTTATGAACACCATGGTATTTTGCTGGTGATGTCGCTTTCCTGCAGTGAGGAGTGAGTAGAAAAATGCATGAAACTAAGGGAAAGAATACCCTTAACACATGGCCATCCTCTAGTGCTTTGAAGAAAACATTCTGGTCTGAACAGCTGATAATCGGGCAAAAAATTTACTTTGAAGTGACATACCTATATGCAGTCATTATTCCATAAAGGACATAAATAAACAGAAAAATGAACTATATCTCTCAAAGTTCCACACATGTGCTGAAAATAATACATCAGAGCATTTTATGAGAAAATTATCTACAGTTTTAATGAGGCTAGGCGTTTGATACTCACTTTGACTAGACAAAATAGCCAAGCTTTTAGAAACACCAGTAGATCTGAAGTAAGGAAGCATCCACCCCTTGAATCATTGTAATAGGAGGGGAGTGTTTTCAGATCTCCTTTTTAATGGAGAAAATATTCCTGAAAAAGTCTTTCTGACTGATGGAAAAAATGACTGCTGAAAAGAGGTTGAGTTAGTAGCTTAATGACTGAACAATGATGGTCTATTACAGTCAGTAAGGCATCTTGCTGTTCTGAGGTACTTCTCATTGATGGTCTTAACAAATTTTTCTCACGATTTTAAGTAATTTTTTAATTATTACATTTAATTAAGTTCTGGGTTAATTGCTATCCATCAGAGGGACTGCACTCCTGAGTGGCAATCCTGGACTAAAAATGGGTGATTCCTGAAAGCCAGCTGCATAACAGCAGCTGTTGACAGTTTCAAAGGAAAATAAATGAAGGTTTGTGTTTATTCATTTAAATTATTTTAAAATTTGTTTGGTTTTAACAATAGAAAGTAAAACGTCTATGCAAATAAGTAATTATTTTTCTTTATGACACATTTGAAATCCAGAATTTCTACACCTGTCCGATGTGTCCAAGGAGAACAGAATATATTACCCTTTATCCTTGTGAGCAGCTTTTTACATGTCTGACAACTATTACAATGCTCATTCTCTTCCACTCTTTCTTTTCTTCTTGGGCCATGACTTCCAAACCCCACTCTTGCTCTTCTCTACCAGATTCTCTCTGATCAGTGTATGCCTTTGCCAACAGTCACTTGGAGCCGATTTCTATGCCAACATGTGATGAGTAGAGAGGTTGCTGCGGGTGTTGTAATGCTACATTAGAGTAAATGTTCAGTTCAGTTTCATTTAAAATATGGATTACCAGCACCCAAAAGATAAACTGCTATGAGACCACTCTGCAGTAAATGTTAGAAATGTGCATAACTGGACACAGCTGTATGCAACAAGTGGAATCAAAAGCTGGTGGCACAGCACATGATGCTGATGGCACAACACAAAATGCCACATTTTGCGTGCTCCAGAATTTCCCCTCCTGTGAGGCTCTGTTGCAATGCCAGCAGCTGCCCACCCTGGCAAGGAGTCAGAGGCAGCAGAAAATGCAAATTTGCAAACGCAAATATTATAAATTTGTCAGAGCAAATACTTTAATTTTTTCAGAAATAACTGTTTCATAGGAGTAAAGGAAATATAGTGAGGAGGGTGAACTGAGGGCTTACAAAGTCAGCACAGGACGGTGACAAAGAAAGATACTCCTTGAGTATTTTTGAAAACGTTGACTGCAGCTCAGTTAAAACAGGCTCGCTCACGCACACCTTTACAATGACTGCTTTACGCGAGTGACTTCAGACTTGAGCCGTGGAAGCAGGCAGCCTAAGTGAGGACGCGTTATCTACTTAGAAACACGCGTTTGGGGTTCCACACGGTACGGCAGGGGGATTTTCAAACAGCCCTGCGAACTCTCTCGGAGAAGTTCGCAGGGGCCACTTTGTCCCGGAGGGAGCACCCAGTGGGCATAGGGAGCCCGGAGCGCTGGCACACAGCACACCCGACCCGATCCCTCCGGCACCGCCGCACCTGCGGCCGCGGGTCCCCGCGGTCCGGGCCGTGCCCGTGCGGTGCCGGGGCCGTGCCGGGGCGGGGCGGGGGCAGGGGAGGCTCGGCCCCGCAGCGGCCCCGCCCGGCCCAGCCCGCGCAGCCCCCGCTCCCGCCTGCCCCCCGCAGCACATGACCCGCCATGGAGGGGCGCTGGCGCTGCCCAGAGGTTTGGAGCCGGGGCAGCGAGCGGAGGCTGCCGCCGAGGGGGCGGCACAGCCGGGCGGCGGGGCAGGTGAGGCGGGGGCAGGTGAGAGGAGGGCGGGGACAGGTGCGGTGGGGCGGGGGGTGGCCGTGCCGGCCGTGGGGAGCAGCTGTGAGGATTCGCCCTGTACGCGGCGGCTGCCCCGGCGACGGGGGCCGAGGGTTGCGGGGCTTATCTCCGGCGGCGGCAGCCCCGGCCGAAGTGCGGGCGCGGGGCGGGAGGGGACCGGCCGGGCAGCGGCGCGGTCCCCAGCGCTGCTGTCGGGGCGCTGGCCGGAGTCCCCGCTGAAGCCAGTGTTCCGTGTTGTGCCGTCCCGGTTGGTTTCTCGCTCCCCGACCCAGAGGCTGGAGATGAGCGCAGGAGCGGAGGGGCCGTCGCGGGCTGATGGTGCCGGGGCCGAAGGCACGAGGTGACGCCGCCTCAGGTACCGTGGCTGCTTCAGCATCCTCAGGGGTGCGGGCAGCGTTGGGCTGTGCAACACCCCGCCTGACCTCCGCTTAGATGGAGGCACCGCTCGAAGGCAGCGGGACCGGTGAGGTGTCCCTGGGACGGTAGCCAGAACCAAGGGACGCAGTCCTAGCCTGGTCTGACCGCCCGCAGGCGGGGCAGTCTTCTCTGCAGCCTTGTTGTATTTTTGATTCAGGGGAGTGTGGGCTGCTGCTGGCAGCTACAGGATGAAGTCGCCTCCCTGCTGCATGTCTCTTTCTTCCCAAGCATCCCTGGACGAACCAGGGAGTAGCACGTCCCTGGGTTCGCTGAACTCCAGTGTTTTCTCCAGTGAGGAAGAGCAGGGGCCCCTGCTCCAGAAGGTCATTCCCCCCTTGGACTGCTTTACTATCAATGTAGGAGGCAGCCGCTTTGTGATGTCCCAGCAAACTTTGTCTTGCTACCCTGACACCCGCCTTGGCAAACTGGCTGTAGTGGTCTCTGCTGCCCGGGATGTGGCTTCCGGCCTCCTTGAGCTTTGTGATGATGCCAACCTTGTGGAGAATGAATATTTCTTTGATCGGAGCTCACAGGCATTTCACTACATCCTGAATTACTACCAGACAGGGAGGCTGCATGTGATGGAGCAGCTTTGTGCACTCTCCTTCCTGCAAGAGATCCAGTACTGGGGTTTGGATGAGCTCAGCATTGATTCCTGCTGCAGAGATCGGTGAGTTGTGGGAAGATGAGATTTGTGGCACAGTGGGCTGGATGAGCTCAGCATTGACTTGCATTCAGGGACACACAGATGAGACACCCAGCAGTGGGGACAGGTGAGGTAGCAGGGCATTCAAAAAAGTGTGCCCAAAGCTGGATGAGTTCAGTCCTGAGTGCTGCTGTAGAGGTGGATGGGTGTCAAAAATGGGAGGAGATGTATTGAGGGAGGTCCCTTTGCTGAGGGACAGGTTGGCAGTGAGGTCAAGATAGTGAGACCCTAAAAGGAAAAGGGTCTGGACTGTCCTATACTGGCTTCAGACTGGCCATAGAAGCTCAGATGTTGGAAAAGGACAATGCTGCAGATGAAAAAGATTGTGAAAGGAGAGATGCCCCTTCAGTTTGAGCTTATCATAGTTCGAGTGATTGGATGTGGAATCAGGCACGATTCTGGGAGGGTTTGAATCCTCCCCACCCCACACTTTCATTTTGAAGGATTTCCAGATCCTAGCAGGAGAGGCAGAAGGGGGGGCTGGTCACCTGCCAGGCTGAGTGTGGGTGGCATGGCTCCAGCAGGAGCCATGAAAGGAAGCATCACACATGGATGTAGCAGCTTACAAGGAGGGGGTAGCAACAGCGGGAACATGGCTCACTGGAGACAAATTGTAGCAGGCAGTTTAGGAACGAGGTGGGTTTCGACTGAACCACCCCCAGGATGTTTCTGTTAATTCTATTTGCAGTTCATTATAATTTTTTGTACCATTTTTAATGGTACTGGTTTGGTTTTTTAGCATTGAAGAAATTAATTTTCTAAAGAGTGTGTTATTTATCTAAAGCAGTTATGTCAAAATTACTGAAAAGAAATAAGCAATCTCACCCCAAAAGGATACCAGTTTTCCTAGTATGGTTTAGTTCTGTAGCTGAGAGAGTTGGAGCCTAGTTTTCATCCCTTTCTTCCTTCCCTAACAGGTGTAACTGAAAGCTCCTACTTCTTTGGTGATACAAGGAACTACAGACCTCTTTGGCTTATGCAGGACTAACTCTGTATTGAATGAAGGCAAAATTGCCTTTGTCTAAGGGATTGAACTTGACAGCAGTCAAAAAATAGAGATATGAAAAAAAAAGATACTTTTTTTAGTGTACTTTCAGTAAATTTTTGTTTCATGCAACTATTCTGTAAATATACTCTTGCTCTGACAAATCATGTATTTCCAGACCATAAGTTTTGCTCAGCACAAATGCTTGTGCACTTTGCGTGAGGACCCATAGATTTAAAAAAAGAAAGATACCTTGCCATGTTGGTGTGTATTGATCAGAACTCAATTTTCTGGCCTTTATTGTGCCATCAGTTTTAGTATTACAAATACACACCAATATAATAAAAATGCAATATAATTAATGAAACAGAATTGTTTAAAAACAGAGGATCTGGGAATGCCAGAATTGCTTACAAGAAAGCATGTCAGTCATGCAGCAGATTCTGCTGCAGTCAACATGATCCATATAAATAAAATTATATCAGAATAAAATTACTCTGCACATCTGTCACTGATGTGAAATGGGGGAATAGAAGTGTATCAGGTCAATGGAAACATCCTGCAGGGTCTCAGTTAACAAAATCTTCAAACATATGCTTGATATTTGGGTCTTCTGAGTATGGTATACTTTAATGTGTATTAATGTGTAAGGACTTGCATGGTACAGGATGAAAAGCATATGCATATTGGTATTAAAAATCTTTTGTGGGGGTGGTTCCTGGACAGGTACTTCAGGAGAAAGGAGCTGAGTGAAGCCTTAGACATCAAGAAAGATGCAGAAGAACTGGATGCCCAAGATGAAGAAGAGGACTTTTCTGGTAGCCTCTGTCCCAATGTCAGACAGAAACTTTGGGAAGTTTTGGAAAAGCCTGGCTCCTCTGCAGCAGCCAGGACTTTTGGCACTTTGTCCATGGTTTTTGTTGTTGTGTCCATTGCCAACATGGCTTTGATTTCAGTAGAGCTAAGCTGGCTTGCACCACCACTACTGGATGCCCTCGAGTACCTGTGCATTGCGTGGTTCACAGTGGAGTTTGTTCTGAGGTTCCTGTGTGCACGAGATCGGTGTCACTTCCTGAGGAGTGTGGCAAACATTATAGACCTCCTTGCTATTTTGCCATTCTACATCACCCTGCTGGTGGAGAGCCTGTGTGGTGGTGAGAGCTCCCAAGAACTGGAGAACGTGGGACGTATTGTCCAAGTGCTGAGACTGCTCAGAGCCCTGCGGATGTTGAAGCTGGGAAGACATTCAACAGGTACTTTTGGCCATAGCAGTGGTACTTCTTAGTTTTGCTGCCTGCAACAGTTGTCCCTGGGCACAGTCCTCCATTTTGTGGGTATTTCTGCCAAAGCTTTTTTTCACAGTATTTTAGCAGCAATTGCTTGTGAAAGTCTTACTTTTGGACACTATAATCGAGTGACAAGGGCCTTCTCTGATAAATTTTAGCTCTTCATAAAGCCACTGTATATTGTTTGCATAGAACTTTTACAAAAACAGACCCTAAACTTGCATGATATAATCATCCACCAGTTATTCACAGTGTCATAAATTTAAAAACATATATTTGAGTTGATTTTATTAGGGAAACAACAGAGATCATTGGCACACACTTTTTGTATTATCTAAGGCCCCCTCATGACAGCTGCCATAATTTGTTTTGTTTAAAAGTATATGGAAAGAAATATATCATGATTTTTGTCTACATCATAGGTCCTGAAAACAACCACAATAGAGTATGTTTCAAGAAAACCGTTTAAGCTGAATCTTTGCAGGTGATGGGTTGAGGGGCTCTCTGGCTCTGTTGAACCCACTGGTACCCCAGTGGCATGTGGAACCCAGCTGAGGGCTGCTTACCAAGTTGGACATAGGTACAGCACAGACCAGCAGTGCCAGGTTCAGTCAGTGTTCACCCACTGGTGTGGGGCCCTGAGTGTCCAAGCACCGCTGCCAGGTCAGCAAACAGATGAACAACAAGCAGGGATGGGACGGAAGGTGAAATGCATTTATGAGAAACATTTTGTTCACTCTCTCAGGTGAAAGAAAGGCATAGAAGGTAATGTTTTCTAGTGAGAATTTATCAGAGAAAGGTGGAAATGATTGGAAGGTGTTGCATTTCCTCTTGTGTTTCCCCTGTTCTTATTACTACTTTATAACGTATGTGTGCCTGGCTATGTGAAAGAATAAAAGCTGTATTCCCACCATACCCTGTCCATGCCATGATATTGTCCAGTGCTTGGCATTTTCAAAATTATTTAATTATGTTCCCACTTAAATCAATGGAGAATGTGGTGCTAAATTCGACAGGAGAAATGTTCAGCCAACACTTTGAACAATTAGATCCTAATAGTAAGTCATGGTCTCTGTCCTGCAATATTAGCCTGTTCTGAAGGCGGTGATGATTGTTCTTAAAATGCAACCAATGTACCCCTCCAAGATTCCAGCTACGAAGCAGGAATTGGTTGATGCCTATCCATTTGTTTTGAAAGCCATCTCTGTGAATTGGCCCCAGTTCAGCAGGAGTTACAGTGTGCTCACAGCAGCAGAATGTGCCTCTATTTTTGTTCTCAATGAACAATGGCATGGAGTAGCTTTGATGCTACTAAGCATAATCATAGGGATTTGGGAAGTATCTTAGTCTTACTCTCAACCCTGGATTATTCCTATACTGATGCATAACTGTCCCTTAGAAAGCAGTTGAGAGGAAGTTTATAATGGTTGGTCTGGAAATATGTTAGTTTTGCTTCACTGTAAGTTTTGCAGGGTTTGATAGAGATTTTTTGAAAGAAAGGCTTATACCCACTTTGATGGTGGCACTAATGTGAATGCATTCCTCTCTAACTGTATTTTGTAAATAAGAAAGAGATTTCATTTCATCAAGGCACTTTTGTGCTGACTAACAAAACAGTCATCCAAAAGTATGTTGATTCTAGTTATAAAGTTTCTGGTTTATTGCATTTTACTGTTGCAGAATGAATGTGTGAAACTCAGTTCTGTGCCTCTATCAATTTGAAACCAGATGTTTTCAGCTGCTTGTATTACTGTTAACTTCAAGTGCATTAACTTTCGTGGATGGTCAGAACACTTGGGCCTATTTATTCTTAAAGTTGTTATTCAGTATTACCACAATCTATGTCACAATGTTGAGTGCCTTTAATATTGAGTTTAATAATTCTATGTTAACTAGAAGTGAATTAATTATATAAAAATCTACTATGCTAATCTGGAAGTGTGCTGGAACCAAAATACTCATTCTTTTTACTGGGACCAAAATACTGGTCTCAAAGTACAAAAAGCAATGTACGTATCTGTTTAAGCTATTCAGAGCAGTGTTTACTTCTTTGGTAGTTCAGTTGCTGCCCATTTAGATCCAGAATGCTAAATCAGATCTGTATAATTTAAATGTAGAAACTCACTGTTTTGATCTTCTATCAGAGGAAATGCTGCTACTAAGATGAAATACAGTGCTAATAAATCAAAATAGAAACCCTTGCAGATCTGAAGCCCAGTTTCTGACCACTAGGGATATGTTGTAGAAGAGAGCTTTGTTCATGTGCTTCTAAATGCATCCTTAACCACAAGTCCTAAGTATAAGTATCATACGGAGAGACCATCTTCCTTGCATATCTCTAGGCAGATAAATCTCAGTGTTCAGGAGTGGCACTTGCAACTCTTCTGCTCTCTTGCCTTGGATCTGGCAGCTTAAAACTGCGTCCCAATGAAGCAAACATTCTCAGACCTGACAAGGCTTCATGCACTGCTCAGTTGGTTTGTATGGCAAGAGGAGTGCAGGGTCAGAAACTGTAGGCAGCAATTCTTTCACCAAGTGGGGGTGTTCACAGTCACAAGGAGAACATCTCTGTAGTGCTGTGCTGAGCCATAACAAAGCTGGGATCACAACGGCCTGGCCCTGCTATCAGATGAAAAAAACATATCAGTTCTTTTCTTCACTTTCAAGAAAGGGCAACTTAACCCCTTCTGTGGGAAAAGGACAGAAAAAGAAATGAAAAAAGTAATTTCTGCTCCTTTGGAAGATAAAGCCAGCTCACAGGAGGGATGTGATACCTAGGAACACCTGGTCTAGACTGATGTAATTATTTATGCAAAGTGTTATAGTTCATCAAGGAACCACTGAGAAATCAGTAGTACCTCTATTCATAAAATGTATAGCTAGAGGGTGAGACTACTCTTCAGAGATATCAAAATTATGGATTTTAGTGGCTTCAAGAATAAATGAGAACTGAACCTGCATTTATCTTGTTCTCTGATGCTCCTCAGCTGTTGCCTTCCTCCTGGGGCCTTGTTTTCTCTGAAGTTTTGCTGGTCCTCCTCTGGGAAGCACTTAAAGAGGGACTTTTTGAGAAGTAGGATGTGAGCATCTTACTTGTGATGGCAATGGGCATATGTTTGAGGGAAGACTGTGACATATTTCAGGCTGTCACGCCACTGGAGACATGAAAAAGTGAAACTTCAGCACTTTTAGTACAAAAAATTTAGGATTATTTAAATAATGCGTAAATTGAATCTTGTGAATATCAGCTTGTAGTGCCAAGTCTATTTGAGCAATAGAGAGATGAAACTTGACCTGAATGGCAGAAAAGCTTCCCCTTCCTACTTCCAGGGCTGGGGCTGCTTGCCAGCCTCACACCAACGCTGCTACAGCACCTTAGCACCTTGCAAACATGAGTAACCAAGCTGTCACATTTCCTGGCAAGGAGTTCTCATGGGAAGCCGTAAGACTTGCTGAGGTGTCTGTGCTGGAACAGCCCTAGTTTGGCCATGTGCTACAGCTAGTAGACATTTTAAAAAGTTATAAAATAATATAGTAGAATACTTTATACATGTGATTATATACCAACCGATTCTCACTTAAAATGAGATGTGGAGTCCAGTAACTTGTCTGATTCATAGATTTGTCTAAAAATGTCTCCTGACTTCATCTAAAGACATGAAGAATTATATCATAATTTCAAGTGAGGATAACAGAACTAAGAATAGTAAGAATAAAAAAATCAGACTCCTGAACAATTAGAATAATTAACTATGGGAAAAATAATTTACTGAAGGTGTCATCAGTGTGATGCAAAGAGTCAACAGTCACTGTTCTGTTCCTCCTTATTTTAGTCTGGTTTATGTGAGAGATGCAATTTTTTATAGCTATAATATTCTCAAGATCAACCATAAGGTACAAACCCTGGCTTTTATAATATTAATTTATGCTTTAAAAAGAAGTGCTACTGGGGTAATTTTAAACTGAAGCACCTTCTTCCTAACTCACCTGAAAGGACTTACTACCTTGTTCAGTAGGAAGTTTTACAGGGCAGTGGATCACAGTAAATTCTTGGAAGATGAGAATTTGATCTGGGTCCTTGCAGTTATCTCACAGAGCTTTTGCACTGCTGATACTAGTGTTTCCAAAATATGGAAGCAGTCATAATAAGAGAGAAAAGATTTCACTGATATATCTTATTCCCCTTGTGTTACAGATCTAATCTGTGTCATTGTAACCAATGGATCATAGTTATAGTAATATAAAACTTTGATATGGCAAGTTCTTAACTGGAGTTGGTAGCAGATAGCACTGGAAAAAAAAAAAAAAAAACACAACAAAACGTTCCCTGCAAACTGTAGTGTATACTTCCATTGTTGGCTGTACATAAACAAAAGCTTTAAAACCCATTAGACCTGCAGGGGAAAAGAAAGAGTGAAAAGCAAGACATTTAACATCTTGTAGTTTGAGACTGTGGAAGGAAAAGCAAATAAAATTGCTTATAACTCTAATGAGCATATGAAGTCTGCAAGCAGAGGCAGAGGTCCGGTAAGCTATTTTGCAAACACTAGCTTAGTGATAAGTTTACCCCATGAAGGGTAATTCATAAATAATGCGTTTTTTCATTTATTAGAGAAAATGTAGCACATTTTTAAAGAACAGTATTAAAAACCAATCCAAAGTCACTTGTGATTCAAAAGATAATTTCAGTCTCCCGTGTGTCTCAGCTGAATTGGTACCCTGTTATCTTTCTCTGTTGTTAATGTTTGTAACATTTATCCATTGCACTGCTTTTGGATTTACATTCCTGCTTGCTTTGTCAGGCACTGTAGCCTTGAAGCAGCAGCTCTGTAAGGAATGTAGGGGGTTATGGAGAGTGGTTGGCTGCACCTGAACTCCCTGTGCAGCTCACAGACAGTAGGACTGATGCAGTACATCAGTGAATTAACGGGATTACAAGCTTGCATTGGGAGGGTTTTCCATCTCCAGTTTGGCACAAGTTGCTGGAAAACTGTATATTTTTTATGTCTATGGATGCAAGGTAATAGTTTTCTTGGGGGAAAAAGGGGTCGAAGAGAGTCTGCAACAACTACGAAAGGGTTGGAAACAATCCTTAACAAAAAAGAAGTTACTGAGTGAACTGAACTGGGCTCTAAGCACACACCCGGGACTTTGGTAGCCGAGGGCTGCTTGGTCCAAGAGAAAACTAGGACAGGGGCTGGAAAACAGAGGCTTGGTACATTCATCCTCAAAGTGTGAAGCAGGTTCTTTTACTGTGCTTTTAAATAGTTATTTAGATAACATTAAAAACTGTGCTAGATCTTCTCTTATTGCCAATTACTAAATCAAGATAGGTTAATTTGTCTAAATTATATGTGTACGTGGTTCAAATGATAAGTAATAAGGAGAATTTATATGCTCTGTATTAAGGAAATAGAGATTACGTCAGAGGTTCAGTCTAAGATTATGATCTATTTCTTTAAATCACTTTTTTCCAGTAGTATTGAGAGCAGCACCCCTTTTTAGCCTACCAGGGGCAGTGGCCCACTGGACCAGAAGAAAGGTTTGTGGGAGATGTGGTGGTCACACGTCGTCTTGGAAATAGTGACCCTGAAATGACAGACTTTTCAATTCTTGGTGAAGTGAGGGAGGAGCTCAACAAAACCACTGCCTTGGATTTCTGGAGAGCAGACTTTGTCCTGTTCAGGACGCTGGTTCAGAGAGTCCCTTGTGAAACAGCCCATAAAAACAGAGGGGTCTAGGACAGCTGGACATACTTGAAGACAGAAATCTTAAAGGTACAGGAGCAGGCCATCCCTATGTGCCTAAAGATGAGCCAGTGGGAAAGAAGACCGGCCTGTCTGGACAAGGAGCTTTTACTGGAACTCAGGGAAGAAAAGAGAGTTTATGACCTTTGGAAAAAGGGGCAGAACTCAGGAAGAGCATGAGAATTTTGTTAGGTCATGTAGAGAGAGAATTATAAAAGTGAAAGCTCAGCTACAACCCATTCTGGCCATCATTGTGAAAGATAATAAAGAGTGTTTTTCTAAGTACATGAACAACAAAAGAAGGGTGAAGGACAATGTCTATCCTTTATCGAACGTGGGGGGATCATTATCACCAAGGATGAGGAAAAGGCTGAGGTACTTAATCCCTTCTTTACCTCAGTCTTTAACAGAGACCAGTTATCCTCATGGCAACCAGCTCCTTGAGCTGGTAGACAGGGAGAGGGAGCAGCATAGACCCTCTACAATCCAAGTCTATGGAGCCAGATGGGATTCATCCTTGGGTTATGCGGGAGCTGGCAGAAGATGTCATTAAGTTGGATGGGAGTGTTGATCTGCTTCAGGGTAGGAGGGCTCTGAAGTGGGATATGGACAGCCTGGATCTATGGGCTTAGGCCAATGGTATGAGGTTCATTAAGGCAAAGTGCTGGGTTCTGCACTTGGGTCACAACAACCCCATGCAGCACTACAGGCTGGGGGAAGAGTGACTGGAAAGCTGCCTGGTGGAAAAGGATCTGGGGAAGCTGATCAACAGGCAGCTGAACATGAGCCAGAAGTGTGCTCAGGTGGCTGAGAAGGCCAATGGCATCCTGGCCATTTCTTCACAGAAAGGGTGGTTAAGCATTGGAACAGGCTGCCCAGGGAGGTGGTGGAGTCACCATCCCTGCAAGTGTTCATGAAACAACTGGATGTGGCACTTAGTGCTGTGATCTAGCTGACAAGGTGATGTTCAGTTACAGGTTGGAGTCGATGATCTTGAAGGTTTTTTCCAATCTTTTTGCTTTTGTGATTGTCAAAATATGTTCACTAGCAGTTGAAGAAAAACATAAAGCAGTCAACTTTTAGGTAAGAGATGTTTTGCAAAGCTGTGATGACAGCTACATGAATCAACCTACTGACAGCCTTTCTTGTCTTTCAGGCTTGCGGTCTCTTGGGATGACTATCGCTCAGTGCTATGAGGAGGTTGGCCTTCTGCTGCTTTTCCTCTCTGTAGGAATCTCTATATTTTCCACTGTGGAATACTTTGTTGAGCAAGGTGTGCCAGGCACCACTTTCACGAGTGTACCTGGTGCTTGGTGGTGGGCAACAACTTCCATGACAACAGTTGGTTATGGTGACATTAGACCAGACACTACCATTGGTAAGGTAGTAGCCTTTATGTGTATTCTATCAGGAATACTGGTTTTGGCTTTGCCAATAGCTATAATAAATGACCGCTTTTCTGCCTGTTATTTTACACTGAAGATAAAAGAAGCTGCTCTACGGCAGCGTGAAGCTTTAAAGAAACTCATGAAGAACTCATCCAGCGACTCAAATATCAATGTCAATCTGCGAGACATATATGCACGCAGTGTCATGGACATGCTGCGGTTAAAAAGCAGAGAGAGAGCAAGTACAAGGAGCAGTGGTGCAGATGATTTTTGGTTTTGAAGTTATTTAACCTTGTATAGGACATAGACTAATAAAAAAATATAGTATTAAGTTTCTCCTTTTTTATTATTCTCCACATAGTGTATTTGCTTTTCCAGGTGGAGTTTTACTTACTTGGATGTACTGAAGTAACATTATATACAAAAGGGAGAATTCATAACATGAAATCGCTCAATGGGCTCTAAAACCTGCTTTCAGAACTGGATTGTTGTGGATGAATTGAGAAATAATAAATCCATGAAAGTAAACCGATGACACAATGTTTGTCCAATCTTATATCCCTGCTAATGTATAATAATAAAGTCTTGGTGAAAATTGCCACAGTGTTTTGAATTTTAAACATCTAGGTTTTTAATTGCACGGGGAGAACAAAAATCAAAGTCATTCAGGAAAACTGAAAGAGGAAGTCCAAGAAAGTGAAATGTTCAATAAATTTAGGATGACATTCCTATAACAAGCTTAACCTTGATGCCTTTTCTTACACCAATATTGTACTCTATTTGTATGGAAAAGAGGTTATTAGACTGGAGCAGTGTAGCAGGATGCATAGGTTTGAAGTTTCCTCATTTGAAGAGAAGCAAGTGGCTACCAGATACATAATGGGTATCAGGAGATAGGTGAAAATGTTAAGCAGATGCAAGATCTGTAGCAAAGTATAAAATAGTCATGAAATAAGTGCCATATTATAGAGCATCATATGTATTTGCTTCAGAAGTTACAAGAGCTAACACAGCCTTTGCAATATAGAAGTAATTCACAAACTTAATTTGAACTATACCTTCTTTATGTGTTTTGATTTCCATGACTTTTTTGTGTAGCTAAACAGTTTTTGTGCTCAAGTGAAGTGACCATTGGATAGCAGAAGAAACAGAAATTGTAAACGATAAAAAGCTACTTATTTCTCTGTCTCCTATTAAAATTAGTAAGTATTCCAAGTGGATCAGATTTTTTAAAACTTAAATCTTCACCGACCCATTATTAGAAAAGTATTTCAATAAATCTTTTGTTTCAACGAAAACTTGTTGGACTGAATGCTTACTCTAATGCAGTAAGCAAAGTAAAAAAGTAATACAATCAAAGGTATTTTCGGTCAGTTTCCCACAACTTACCTCTACAGTGGCCCAATACTATTCTTAAAAAGCAAAGCTTTAATATAATTTCACCGTCCTAGACTATGACATTGCCATAGAATGCATATAACTCAACTAGTAGGTTAAATAAATAAAGTCACAGACCTCTCCCATGTCACATTTCTTTGGGGCAATATAAATAATAAAAAGATATCTATTAACTGTGGATTATTTATGTATTTATGTACATGGAAGGCTTAAACTGCCTTCAATGCTTTTAATAAACATTGAATAATATTTGTTTTGAAATAACAGTGTGTTTTCCTGTCATTCCCTGTAAACTGTGGTGTAAACATAATAGAGCAAGCAAGATTTTCAAAGGCACCTTGATGCAAACTTTTGGCATGAAACTTTTTCTGATTTATAAGCTGGCATAAGTCAGCATTTGGATTTGGGACCAATGCAGCACATGCAGCTCTCATCAGGGTCAGAAGGAAGCCAGGGAAAACACTGGACACCAAAAGAGGGTGTCGTGCTCCGTCAGAAATTGCCTAAGTGTGAAAATTTGTAGATCATGGTCTTTGTTAAACAGAGAGCAAACTGTGTTATCACACTGTTCCCCTCTCTCCAAATATTCTGAATCCATCATAAATCTCCCAGTGATGTCCGGGAGACAAAATTAATTCTGCAGGGGAAGGTCTGATGCAGCGCACTCTAGGTTATTATTTCATAGCTCCTTGGAGCAGGAAGTCTCTCAGGCTGCACAAATTGTACAGGCTGTTTCTCATTCAAAAGTCATTCTAATTATAGAGAATTAGGAAGAAGCTTTCATTGTGGGAAGGCTGTTTTGTAATGTCTTTTGTGCTCTCTTGTACAGCATCTGATCTGTGTTTGAGAAAGGAAATGCAGTTAGATAGTTGATTGATTCTCTTCAAGGAAAGGCTGCTTTATTGCATCCTGTGCTTTTTGTGAAGGACTCAAAAGAATGAGAGAAATGTTCTGGGATGTATTAGTTGATTCACGCCTTTTACCAACTCTGGAGAGAAAGTTTCCTAGAAATGCCCATGGAGAAACATGGCTCAGACTTTATCCAGTACCTGCTTTGGCTTCTATTTTCAGACCTCTTGATTTAAAATTCAGTCTCCCAAGCAGTGTTTGTCAATCATGTTGTTTATACAGCAAGGTTATCTATCACATTATGGGCTGAGACTAGCAAATCATTTTACAGAGGAAGGCCAGTTCTGCTTTCAGCAGACAGAAGGACCAGAGCATTCATATCAGGAAACACACAGTATGGGACATCACAACTCTAAAACATGAAGCTGCACCATGTACTTGATACCACAGATTTGGGAAATAGCCACCACTAAGGCACTAAATAAAGAATGTTACTGTACTATCTTTAGAATATTACACTAAAGACAAGAAGCTACCTCTCATCCTCTCATCTGTTCTGCTGCTTCCATCCCTCAGCAGATTTGGCAGGAAGGATCAGTAACATTGGCTAAAAATTCAGCATTTTAACTCAAAACACCAAGTATTTTTACAAACTGACATCAAAGGGTGTAGCTGCAGCACATACAAAGAAAACCTGCATTAACTTTGTTCCCTAGTACAGGAAGCAGTAACAGTGAAAATCACAGAGTCATAGAGTCACAGAACAATTTGAGTTGGAAGGGACCTTAAAGATCATGTAGTTCCAACCACCTTGCCATAGGCAGGGACATCTTCCACTTAAGTAGGTTGCTCCTAGCCCTATCCAGCCTGACCTTGAACACTTCCAGAGACAGGGCATCCACAACTTCTCCAGGTGTGTGAGTTGACATGAGCAGGCAGCTGGGACAACCACAAACTCATAGCTAGAGTGCAAAGAGTAAATTTATTCCTGTTACTTTGCTAACCAGGGAATCCTGGAAGCAACACCTGGGCAAAGACACACAAGCAGAGCTGCAGGCACCGTTAAACTTGGTCCATGCTAGATGATCACTGGTCTGCTGTTCACACAGGCTCATCAAGAGATTCCCAGCTGCAATTCCCAACTTGATTGTTTTACAGCCTTCCTTGCCGTTTTAACCCATACCTTCCAGCACTGGACAACCTCACCACCCTCATAGTAAAGAATTTCGTCCTAAAATCTAATCTAAACCAACCATCTTTCAGTTTAAATCCATTTCCCCTTGTCCTGTCACTACATTCTCATGTAAAAAGTTCTTCTCCAGCCTTCTTGTAGTGGCGTAGACTACAATGTGGACAAACAGTCTGAAAAATCTTACATATTTTTTTATAGATGCTTAGGGACAGCTTTTCATTTGGGCCAGTGTGGTCCAAATCCACCCTAAGTTTTTAAACATCACTAAAATTTTTCTTTGTCATTTTTGCTTCGAAGAAAGCCAGCAGCCTCTGGGTCTCATCAGGCAGAGCACTGTCAGGAGGTCAAGGGCGATGGTCCTGAACCTTTGCTCAGCCTGATAACCCTGATCTGGGTGATATGTCCAATACTGAGATCCCCAGCCCAAGAAAACAGGGACAAGCTGCTGGAAGTAATCCAGCAAAATATTGAAGGACAGGGTTGCAGAGACCAGCATGTCAGGAAACCCCTATGTCCAGGAGAGGTGGGTGTGCTGGTAGCTTCTGAGGCTGTTTTAGAAAAGTATTTAGAAATTCATGTTTGTTAATATTTTACAGGCATAAAATATTAGCAAAAATGTGATTTACCTATTTTATTGTACTGATATTGATCCTGAATGCATACTTCACCAATCACTTTAATTACATGTTGTTAGTAAGGTAATAAACCACTTCAATCTTGATTTAGTATAAACTATGTAAGTTGAGCAATTTTTCCTCCAGACAGGAACTTTGCTGGTCAACTCTGAGTTTGTGAGATTGCCACATGGCAAATATGGGTGAGCGCAAAAATGGGTGAGCGCAAAAAGGAGCAAAAGCAAAAGGAGAAAGTTAAGAGGTCTTTTTATAAAGTAATTTATCTTTGTTTTCCAACATAGCAAAATATTCTCATCTTGTTATAATTATTTTGATAATGAATTACATGTTTTTCTCATTTGCTACAGTATTGTCCTCTCAAAGCTTCATTGAAGTGTCCGTGCACAAACACAGCTCCACCAGAACATACTCTGTTGAGATGCTCACCATCTAAACCGCATTAGAGCAGCTGTTGCTGATATCTCCAGTACAGTTGTCTGTGCTCCCACCACACAGCCTTGCTGCAGAAAGGGTAGAGCAGTGCAGGCTGTAATAACACCTCTGATTGAAGACAGAGGCCTTCAGGGCTCTGGGCTCTTGATAAGATCAGACACCAAAGAGTAAAGCTGGAGTTAATTATGTCTCTAGGACTGAAATGCATTTTTCAATTACAACCTCTTGTCAGTCAAGGGGGGGGGGGGCCCGGGGAGGGGAGTAATGAATCCTGCAATTATAATGGCTTTTCCTTTTATTTAAACACAAATACTAGAAAACACCTATGTCTCCAGACAACAGCAGAGCTGCTACACACTCACTGCTCGTAACAGTTTGATGAGACATTTAAGTTTGGTGCAAATAGTGAGTTTGACCTGATAAGCAGTCAGTAACTGAAGTCATCCCTTAATAAAATGGATTTTAGTGAAAGATTAAGCTGAAGAATTCAGTTATAATTAACTTTGTTGTTGTTTGTTATATACGAAATAGAATATTTTCTGACAAAACTGTGACTCTGATGTATAGGATTGGTGTTTCTGCTTTGAGACATCAGGAAGCCCTTTAGCTGGGGTGAGGATAAGGAAGGAATCCCACCTATTTCATAAAAGCATTCCCAGTCTTTCTCATACCCCCAAGAAGCTTCCAATGAGATGGATTTGCAACATATCAAAGAACCTAGAACAGCCTGAAGTTAGGTTGGGTCTTATAAAAAGTCATAAAAAGAAGCACAGTGACTTGACTTCTCCTAAACACAATTTTTTCAACACAGCCAAAAAAACCCAGTAATTGGCTTGAAAATAGTTAAAAAATAACTAAAGATTTCACTCTTTATGGCTGGCCCTCTGTTACAGATTTCTGAATTGTAACTCTCAGCCTGATGTAAGAAATATGTTATGCAATCCAAAAGAATTATGGAAAAATATTCCAAAGTGAACATGTCTTTGCTTAAGAACTTCTGTCCAGTGAAGCGACATTCATAAACTCATAGCTCTTTTGTCCTGGACTAGCAACATTGTTACAGCCTTTAGAAGATGATGTCAGGAACTGCCAGAGTTACAATCTCCGTTGGTTCACTCCATAGCTTTTGCTATGTTAGATGCTGCAGTGATAAAAGCTATTACTAGTGAAGCTCTGAACAGACTGATTAAGCTATTATTAATGCTGAATATATGAGAAGAAAAACAATGAAGGTAGAACAGGAAAGAGAAAATTAATTTAAATTTAAATTAATTTTAATTTAAAATAAGAAGTTGACATTCTTCAGCTGAGATTTACCAGTGTCTTTTTGTGACTGACCTTGTGTGTGTTAGTCCTCATATCTTCTCATAAAAAATGGAGAACATATGGTTCAGGTTCAGTGCAGAGGAAGAAATTCTTTTCAGCTCATTAACTGACATGCATCATAGGTTCATATCACAAATTAGATCACATACTAATAATTCATACCTCATCCTACCATTCAGCCTTGTATTTGAGACACACCTCTGCCCTGAACCGTGTGTGAGTAAATGCCTTCATATTTACATTTCTCTTCTGTAGATCAGCATCAAGAAGTAAACACCAAGTTAAAATAATAAGATTGAATTTAATCAATTTGTAGTTGTTGCTATTTGTTAATTCTGCTGTCAGTTTTCGTTTAATCCTCCCATATTCTCTTCCTGGCAGGAATTGCCAAGAAAAAACAGATGGAAGAATTGCCAATCACAGCCTTTTACTGTCAAAACGTAGACAAACCTAGCCCACAAACCTGTGTTGTTTTCCTATATTAGAAACAAAATCCAAGTCAAAAGAAATTACTGTGGAGTTTCTTCCCCCGACACAAGGATGGCATTAATTAGGAACCAACAGGACCAGTTTTCCAAATTACTGGAAGCTGTATGCTCACAATTGGTTAAAACTGACCTGTCATGTAACACAGCTATTTATATCACTAGGCAACTAGACCTGAGTAACAAATAGAGAAGGAATATATTCTGAGAAAATGCCTGTCCCCTGAGTTTAGGCAGTTCATAGAATTGGTACCACAACCCCACCAAGAGACACGATCCCATTGTGAAAATGTTAAACTAAGTCAAAACACAGCTCTTTCCTAAAGACCCTTCCGTCCAAATATGTAGCACAAAACCAAACCCAGTATTCAAACTGAGAGTGTAAAGGAGCAAAGCTCGTCCGAAAAGCCTTTATAGGGATTTATTGTATGAATAATGGGACATGTGCCCCATGGCAAGTCTACTGATGTAATGGAATTACACCAGCATGAATTTGGCCAACTTCCCAGCCAACACTCTCTTATAAGAGGCTTTGTTGTGTGAAGGCTGGATATGTGGTTGGACCACAAAAGGGACCAAAACCAACATCCAAATTATGGTCTGTGTTATGCAGACTCCCTCCTTCCATATGGAGATGAATCCAGTTTGTTTGTGCCAAGCATCACTATGGAATTACTGGCAGGCTGAGCTAACAAAATGCCACTGGCCAGCACTACAACACAGAGGATGCATTATGCTGCAGATGCTCTCATCAGCTGTCCAGCAGATGTGACAATAGACAAGCCAAAAGAGAAAATTAAAAAAAAAAAAAAGAAAAAAAGAGGGAAAGGAAAAGGAAAAGCTCTTGTGCTCACCTATCAGCAGGATTTCAGTCTGGTTCAGAGCTAGTGCATTTCAATATCAAATATTTAATGTACTTAGAGTTCAACACTAGAGTAAGCAAAATATTCAATGAAAAATTGATGGGTGTAATTTATTCAGTAACTTTCTATATCAAGAATGTCACTTTCCAATGACACGTCAGTACTTCAGTAACCATTGCTTACATTCCCTATCATATACATCATCACAAACTTCAGGCGTGTCTCCAGCTGGTGGGCAGAGACAGTTTCACTTATTCATGGTAGGCTTCCGTTCCCATTATCCTTTCAGTTTCTGAAGATCAAGTGTGCTTTTCTCACCTGCATTTTCACATCTCAGATCAGAGCTACATTTGCCAGGGAAACCTGTTCCTTCAGAGGATTCATACCAGAATAATGTAGTCAGTGATGCAGGCACTAGTAATACAAGTCATAGGGAGGAGAACAGGATACAGGTGCAATAACAGGAGAGAAAGTCACGAGTGCCTGTTTCAGAAGCAGGAGATGCTATGTGGAATGCAGTAAGCCACAGCTTTTGACATGGCATCCTGCAACTCAAGTCCTGTCCATGAGATAAAACCAAGTAGTTGTTAAATAAGCGGGAGCCCCCGGTGGTCTAGTGGTTAAGGACGCGGCGCTGTTACCGCCGAGGCCCAGGTTCGATTCCTGGTCAGGG